>CM042229.1:4334511-4749511 GCA_023566465.1 Cottus gobio | reverse complement strand
ATGTTGTATAGCAGAGTACTATTGGAAAAAGACGTATGGCGGCCTTTGACCTTCTGCAGATGCTCGACAGTAGCCACACATGTTGCATGTCTAGGTGACAGTTTACATGAATGCACAATTATTATTAATATCAATCATAATCTTAACAGATTGCAAATATATTATTTGTAGAATGATTTGAAGATATTTGGTATATTTGAACCGTTGATTATTTAAACCTACCAAGAATTGATGGGCTTTTTTTTTCCTGCTCAGGGAACTGTTGCACCCGTGGTCAGTCCTTTGTTGCAGTTAGCTGCAGGTCCATGTGTGTTTAAATAAGCCCAGTACATGAGGACGCGGGGGAATCAAACACCAAATTAATGTCTAAAAGACTCAAAGGAAGCAGGACATAATTCCTTAAAGGCTGTTATTGAAGCTTACTCTGTTTTAATATCTTCAAATAATACAAATAGGTGGTTTGTCATGTTTACTGATGAAACTATTCTATTTCCCCTGCAAACTAGAACTTTAATCATCAGACTCTTGATGGTAGATTTACGAACAATTACTCTTTTTTTGCTTAAAAGGTAACTGGAAACAATTATTCTAAGAATAGTTCTGAATAGTTGCCCTAAGTAGGCCGAAGAGTACGCGTTTGACCTCTGCACAACGTAACACCCTCGACCCCCTGACCGTTTGGGAGATGGAGATGCTGAGTCGGACCTTTTTTTCACCACACCTTCATCTACAGGTGCTTTCTCTCGTGTCATTATTAGTGTTATTCTCCAGAAGGAACATTGTCACGTCAGCCTCTCTTTTAAGGTGCAGTCTCTCAATCACACGTCGTCTTCAGGACACCTTTATGCGGACCGGTGTGCATGAGAACGAGTGATGGCGGAGAAAAGAATTAAACTTAAAATCCTCTGCATGATGTAGAATATTAGTGTTTTAGGTACATTTTATGGCAAAAAACATAACATATTTGATGGTTCCAACTTTTCAATATAGAGAATTTGCTGCCTAATGTTTTTGTAAATTGAATACCCCATGGTTTGGGACTGTTGGTCGAACGAAACGGGACATTTGAAGATGATAATAATAATATTTATTTTGCCCAAATGTCAAGACTTATGGTTGATTTATTCGCAGTGCTCAAGATTGCGACCAAAAATATAGTTGTGTAGTAAATTGACGTGAAGACAATGCACAGGAGTTTATTTCTGAATAGATTATTTTAACAAATTTAAATAAAATAACTTAAAACTAAGACACTGGCACAAAAACTAATGGTGACGAGCAGCAAGTATTCGGTCGGTTGCTTAGTCACTCGAACCTTTTCCAACAGAACCTGCCTGACGGACTCTAATCTGAAGGTGTCGTTTACATGGACTGCCGGACATCTGACGACCTTCTGACCTACGTCTGCTTTTCAGACCTACCTTTCCTGGTTCGAATTAGAAAATTCAACCTTGAAGCTGGTCGGCATCCTCCGCGTGTGTGAAGCGAACGCATTACGAGGATCTTGAGGGGGATGATAAACAAGGTGCTCCTTCTCACGGTGTGCTCCGTTCACAAGTGATGTCTCATTAGCCTTGAACGGGGAGACGGGGAATACACTGTTACATGTGAGAATTCGCTGGGAAAAACTCCCACGAGACCGTACCCTTAAGAAATAGCCCAGATCGTACACACACTGGGGATGGAGGTGAGACATGCTGTACATGATTAGAGTTATACTTTACCCTTCGATTTGTGTGTGTGCTTCTCTGTCAGCTTAATATTTCTATTTTTTTGTTTTTGTTTCGGGTATTTGGACGAAAGCCCCACTTTCACTTTTTAAGGGGCATTTTTGATTTTGTCATCCAGGTCCATAAAGGCATAAAAACAAGCTGCTTAAGGAGTTTAGGCTGGTAAACGTTTTGTTGCAAAATTATTTTTTTATTTTTTATAAGTAACTCACTTATATAGTTACTTTTAGCACTGAATAAGTGATTTATTTCATACAAAAGAGGTAAAGATTCCTCTGAAATGTTCCAAATATTTCCGCAGTGGACAGATGCCATCGGTCAGGGTTATTCTCTTTTCCGCGCTGTATTTTTCCCAGAATGCACCCCACTTCACTTAAATTCCTGCAATTAGAAATCAGGTCTGGAGGTGTGGGTTACCTTTTTCTCATCTCTCTTGAAGAAATCCATCGGTGTAATAGGCTTAGAGTGCTAAGCATGCGGCGCTACATGCCACAATCCCGCTTGTACAAAAACACAGTGTATAGGGGAGGGCAGACTCGTTTTTCATCTTCACCAGTTCCTTTAAGACCCCTCGGACTTTGACACCAAATCCCTTTAATGGCTTATGTTTGGAATTCTGGAAGCTTAGGGGTTGTTGTTTTTTTTCTTTCCCGTGTGGCGGTTCGGTGTGAGAGAACACACACATTCTTTACTTATTGCATTAGGCGAACTCTGTCTCTGTATTTTGCACACGTTTTGTGTGTTTAGTTAATGCTGTTATCAAGCGGGACGATGAACCAACTGTACGATGAGCTGCGGCTCCTCAGTCATCAACGCTGCAAGCCGTCAACCCATCGGTGGGAAAACTGAGTACATTTTACATGTGTCAAAATATTATATCCATATAGCCGCTAAAAGTGATCTGCCATGTTCTTCTCTGACTTAAATATACATTTTAAAAGAATCGCCACCACTCTGATCGTTGTAAGTTTTAGGTTCAGTTAACCTTTAGAGCACATGTGTCAAACTCAAGGCCCGCGGGCCAGATGTGGCCCGCGACGGCTTGGAAGGCATGATCACCACCGTGGACCCGTTTTCAGTCGGTCGCGGATCCGTTTCCGGTTCGTCGCGGACCCGTTTTCAGTCGGTCGCGGACCTTTGCATGGGCAATATAAAATTCCTGTGATTTTATTTTGAAGGGAATTTTGAATGCAGCAGAGTGCGTCTATTCACACAGTGCTGCGTTCACAACACACTTGCATGAGTTTACTCACGCACTATTTGTGAGAGTTCACTTCATTCCCGAGCTTTTTATTATGTTTGTGCATGAAAGCACTGCTGAGTCTGTTAAAAAAGGCTGAAGTTATAAAATGATTATGTGTGTTGTATTACTTTGTGTCCTTAAGATGCACTTTGGGGTTTTTAATTGAGTGTTAAAGGGAATATTTCAAACTAGTTTTTTGTGTTGGCATGTGAGATTCTGTACCATTTCAGGCTCAAACTGCACCATCTTTTCATTAAATCCATTTGAGAAGTTGAGCATGTTCCTTGCTTTGGATCTCGGTTCATTCAGGGGTGATGGTGCAGCCAGACCAGTAGAACCACTGCCCCAGACCACATGCATGTTCTTATTGGCTAGTTATGTCCTTCTCAACTGTGACAAAAAAAGCTTTGAACAAAGTTAATATAACAACGATTGTTTGATCTTTGTCTTTGTTATTTTCTTCTGTTTTAAGTTTGATCTTTGATAGAGTAATGTGGGTTTATATATATATATATATATATATATATATATATATATATATATATAAATGCATGTACAATATTGTTACACTTGAATAAACAATACAAAGACAGTTATTTAACAATATGTTCGGTAGTAGTTAAATTTATACAGTGTTACAGTTACAACCGGCCCTTTGAGGGCGACCATGACGCTGATGTGGCCCGCGGTGAAAATGAGTTTGACACCCCTGCTTTAGAGGGTTGAGTAGATGATGTTGGTAAAGGTTAAAGGTCATTCTTTTTTTAGGTGGTTAGGGTCACATGGTCTGCACATTTTTGTGTTTTCTCTATGAAAAACAACTTTAAATTAACGGGATATATGCCAATATATATGTACAGTGACACGGCTAATTATGAAATCTAGAAAGTAGCCGGACCCAGCACACATTGGAAAACCTTTTTTAGTGAAACTCTTCTGGTTGCTTTACACTCAGACACTTGGAGGCAGCGTGAAAGAGCAGGAACCCCCAAACAAAGTCCTGAAGAAGAAAAAAAAAACGCCCACACATTCCTGAAACCCAACGTGAAGGACCGAGCGGCGCGCACACTCTCCAACCAAAGGCCCGATTCATCTGAGATCCTTTTCACCGCATGCCAAGGTGCTCGGAGTCAAAGTGCAGCCCTGCAAACTGTCAACCGGGACCCGAGCAGACCGCCGCAGTGTAGTTTTTCTTTAATGCGTAACCGGCCGTATCATAACTGATTATTTGTTCGGGGCAGGCGGCGGTGAGACAGAGCTGACGGTGTTTCCACCAAACGGACGCTGATGCTGCTCTCCGTCCCAAAAAACTAAAAAATAGAATCTACTTCTTCATCTATTCTTGTTTTCAGGGCAGCCCGTTCATACCTTTTGCTCAAGTGCCGACACAATTAGTCAATTTATAGATGAGTCAATGATTTGGATTCTCTTTTTACTGGAATTTCTTCATCTCACACTCGTCTTTTTATATCTTGTGTTTTTTTTTTTTGCCATTGTCCCGTCACATTTTAAAAGTACTGCTAGAAATCATTCTTAAAAATTCGGGACATTTCAGCTGATAAATCGCCTCAGCTTAGGTTTAAAGGTTTACCTCTATGAAAATGGCTTACATCCAATCAGTAGTGATCGAACAGATACATTGATAAAAGTTTGGCAACTTCAATATTTTATGAAATAGTAAAAAAAAAAGCTAAATGTTTTGTTGCTTACAGCTTGAGGATGTGAGGATTTGTAGCTTTTTACATCTTTATATATTTTCATAAACTGACTTTTGTCTTTCCTAAACGTGTAACTAGAAGTTGACACTATGGGCTCCGGACTAACCGGCAACAGCAATTCATGAAAAGAAACAATTCATAGAAGCCGGGACGGAAAAACCACCACATCTTGTTTTTGTGCTCCGTCACTAATGCAAAACATTTCAGTTCTCCTCTTCTGGGCTGTGATGTTTACCAGAGCCGGCCATCGCTGCTTCTCCGGGGAGGAAGAAGCAGCGATGATGTCGAAGATTGCGGAAATATTTCCTGTTGCCGAACTCGCGTGTACTTTCAGGAAAACCTTTTGACGACATGTCTGACCAGTTATCTGCAGGCGTAAGAAGAAAAGTACACAAAAAAAATTGCTAGGGGGTTGCAAGGAGGCCAAGGGCCGGTTTGAGATGATCCTCGGATGAGAAAAAGGAGAAGTTCTCAGAGAAGTAAACCATAATAGAAGCTCAAGGACCAGTCGGCTTTGAATTGGCTGCGGCAGTCATGTGAAAACATTCCCATCATAGTCCACGGTTTTAGGAATGAAGACGGACAGCAAGCCTTATTTTGACACTGACAGCTTTGTGTGTGTGTGCGTGCGCGCACGTGTGTTTGTGCGCTTCTTTTAAACTCGTCCTGCCACAGAAAGTCACGGATATCTGATGGTTTTTATTTGAATACATATATTATACCTGAAGCGCTACATGACTTTCAGATTGTTCATGTAAAATATTCTAATTACAGCCATGTTTTTTTTTTATTAATTATTTTTAAACATCCCCTTTTTTGGGTTGCCATTTTAAACATGTTATATAATACAACAATCACTTCCTAAAGGACGATTATAAAATAATAAGAAGACAACCCATTTGCAGTCCCGATTTATTTAAAAAAAAAAAAGTGTCCACATGGGCCTCTTAAAACCTTCTGCTCAACCACAGCGGCACTGATACGAAAAGCAAAATATCAGGACGTTAAAATTAAAAGAAAGAGCGAAAGAAAGGCATCAGCCAAGGTTGCCTACTCTTCAGAGTGCAACAACATCCATCCGCCCTCGCACTGACGCATTTATTAAATGCATGTCGTCGGCTGAAAGGAATGCTATCCGGATAACGCGCCGTCACTTTTACGAGGAGCGGTAATGTGCGGAGAGACCGAGGCCGATCTCCGCTGTAATTTGTCCTTTTTTTTTATGATACCTTTTTGGATGCTTTTGTCTGCTAAGCATCATGGATGACACCGTGAAAGTGAAGGGTATACGTGTGTGTGTGTGTGTGTGTGTTTTCTCTTTTTTTTTTTTTACTGTTGGACCTTGAAACCTATGAAACATAGTTGAGGAATTTATACGCCGCTCTGAATGAAGGTTTCTGTGACTCACCGTTCAGATATGCAGCCCGCCTCTCTGTGTGTTTGCACTTTGCCGCACGCTTTGTCAGTTTGCATTAGAGCGCCGGGGCCCGGCCTGGCTGTTTACCTTGGTATGTGAAACCTGGGTGTGTGTGTGTGTGTGTGTGTGTGTGGACTTGGCTTTGGGTGATATTGCTTTTTTTTAAAGGCTGAAATTGCACCTGTGTGAATATCCTGCAGATTAATTTCGGACCACTTTGATGCCAAAACATCCCAAGAACTCCAGTGTTTTCCAGATAAGCTCCTTAAAAAACATGCAGACCATCATGTGACACCGTCCGCTGAAACCCATACTTTTCAATAATTGGGAGGTTTAGCAGTTGCATAACGCAGAGTGTACCCACGCTGGACATAAGCAGGAGGTCAGACATCCACGGTTACATCGGTTTGAAATCATTAAATCATTAAATCCTAATTTGCGGTTAAAAAAAACAACAACAACTACATATGCAGAGCTAATAATACTCAATTTGGTTAGCCCACTGTAGCCGGGGGTTGACCGTCAGCATAACACCATATGCTTTTGAGGATCATAACACATTTCTTGGTGAACACAACTGCTCCTCGGCTGTAATAATGACTGCCAGATTCCCCCAGACAGGACAACTACATATTATATTCCTATGCTGACTGTTCTGGGATTGGTGGGAGCACGAATCAATTCATAATCTCCCATTATTTCACGTTTTCATACACTAAAGGTTTCACAAAGAGCTTCTCTGTGAAATGCCAGTGAGACAAAGGACGAACAGTATTTCATGGTCATTGTTGTGGCATTGTCAAGGGGGTTAAAGGTCAACCTGTTTACCACCAGGGTGGCAGTTTTCGTCCACTACCTGTTCCCAGTATGGGGGGAGGGGGGGCTCCCACAGCATTGGCGGGCAGTGGGACCACTACAGCAGCAAAGCACGGGGGGAAGCTCCACACGTGGCTACTGGAGGACTGACAGTGCATGCTGGTCCCTCAGTGACGAAGGGCGGCGAGTTCAGCCCCCCCCCCAAATTAAATAATGGGATGTGGATACCCAGCCAGTCGACCAGCCGGCCTTTTTTTTTTTTTTTTTTTTCTGGGCTCAGCGGTTCGGCCGAAGCAATCCCCCGACTCCCTGAGCTAAATTTAGAGCGGAGCTGAGGGGGTCTCTCTCTGGGCCCCTTTCATTATTCATCAGCTGAAAAAGGACCCAGTTCTCTCTCTCTCTCTCTCTCTCTCTCTCTCTCTCTCTCTCTCTCTCTCTCTCTCTCTCTCTCTCTCTCTCTCTCTCTCTCTCTCTCTCTCTCTCTCTCTCTCTCTCTCTCTCTCTCTCTCTCTCTCTCTCTCTCTCTCTCTCATATACAAACACACACTTTTCACTCTGCTGGTTGTCGTCGGCCATTGTGAAATCAATAAGAGGTGCTTTTTTATCAATTTGTGTTTGTGTCACTTGTTTGTTACTGGTTACTGGTTGTCTCTGGGGATAGGCATGCTTTCATTTTTTTTTTTTTTTTTAAAGACCAGTAAGAGGAAATGCATCCCATCATTACTACATTTTGTATCACCTTAATTGGGATATCTGGACATTCCCGGCTGAGCTGCAGTGTGTCATATTGTCTGTTTTGCTGCATTCGCATATGCTACTATTATGTTATTATTCTAGTAATAATGTAGCTAGAAACATGCAGCGTTCTCTTTTAATATTGTGTTGTGACCTTAAACTCTCTTCTTGTGTCAGGGAGCAACGTAACATCTGGTTGTGAATTTAGTCAGAGGGTATTTGTATTTTACAGATACCGGAATCACCTCTTTCCCATCTATATTTGATATTTTCTTTGAATAGTATCTTCTGTTTATGAATGGAGCTTGTAAAAAAACAGTCATCTGAAGTCTTATCTTTATGTGGGACTAGAGGACACTGTCCAATAATACACTTTTTTAAAAGTTGTATCACACGTTCCCTTCATTGCTGCCGTTGCCTTAGAGACTAAACAACATTCAGGCGGGATAATAAAAAAAAAAAAAAAAATCTCACTCAGAGAATCGTACCGTTGACTGTTCAGCGTCCCGGCCGCAGTGAGGCCGAGGGTTGCCCCAGAAACCTCCAGGCGATGCGTCAGCGCTGCTTGTGGAATGCCACGGGCCGGTTTCCTCCTATTGTGACCGGCTAGCGAGACCCCCCCTCCCACCACCTCCTTTCTCCTTCTCCCCCCTTGGAGGTGAATAGAGGACTCGGTGAAACTCCCCACCCCCCTCCACTCACACACACTCTCCCTGCCTCTCCCTTTCAGCCCCCTGAAGCTGCTTTTTATTGAGCCCGGATGTTTTAGTTTGGCTATTTTATTTTCAGACTTATTCAGACTCTATAATAACTATAGCACCATGTTTGGGTTACTACATACTATATGTATTAATGTCTTTAAGATAGGGCTGCAGCTAAGAATTATTTTCCAAATTTACTGATCCAAAAATGTCGTCACATGTTCCCGAAAGCTTATTCCAAATATTCACAGTCCAAAACCAGCAAGTCCTCACATTTGAGAAGCTGGAAATAAATGTCTGATAAGATTGTCAAATTGTGAAAATAATTGACCATTGATTTTTTTTTTTTATGAACTATTGTTCCAGCTGTAGAAAAGTTGTGTAAAATCTTAATGTGAACACTTAATTTGAATTTGAATGATCTGAAAGTCAGATTGTTGCAGGGTTTGATGCATTCCTGAGTTGGGACGTCTACATAATTTAGCGGGTGTGTTGCCCCACTGATGACTTTCGGGTTTTCTTTAGTTTTTTGGAGGATTCAGCCTCCAGCCAAACGCAGCTGGATCACAGTGTTCTCATTCATCCTCATAATTCGGCGCCGTTTTGTGCAAATATAGCAGTGATTTGTCAAGAATAGCATTGATTAGTATTGTTATTATAATATCCTGTTAATGGCTTCATAATTGTTCTGCTTAGTTAATCAAATTTAGTAAAATGTGTGAAACTAGTGATGCTAAATGAAAATGTAATGTAATGATGCATATTAGTCCTTTCAGAAATCATTTAGTCTGTAAGAAAAAGTCAAAGCTGCTCAACTTACATGGACAATAAAGAGAAAAACTGAAAAGGAATTTTACATTTGTCTTCATAATGACACCATCATTTGAATTGTCACTAATTGGCTTGTTTGAGCAGCTGTCGGTCCGGTGTGAGTTACGTATTACAAGCTGACTTAACGTGCTCATTATTATCAGATTACACACTATTTTATTTCCCTGTTCGGCCCATTTAATAGCTTTTAATTGTTGTTTTTTTATTTGGACTCTAAAGTTGGGACATTCTATTACATACAATTAGTTTCTGTTGTTTCTCTCACACACACACACACACGCAGAAATGTTAAAAAGTGTATGGGAGTGTTTAGAGGGTTCAACCAGTTCGGACACATTTTTTAAACCATCTTAAGGTTAGGGGGGTAAGGTTATATTTTGTTTTTTTCCAAAGGGCAATTTGTTGCGCTGGCGTCACTTAAAAACAATCGTCGCACTAATCGGCACACAAACATCTCTGGAATTTGAAAGTCTAGAGGGACTTGTGTTAAATTGCATCATTGGTCTGGGACCCAGTGCAATTACACTAATTGGTTGTGCTCTTAATTGTTGAATTGGAAAAACCGGTTACTGGTATTATCATCTGGTAGCCTCAAAATTGTTTTTCATAAAGCTTTGCAATAGCCCGCTTAAAGTGATCATGTATCAAACAACTTATCTTACGTGTCAGCTAATAGACGCTGGAGTGATGATACAGTACATATTTTGAAACTATTTAGAAATATATCAGATGTATCAAGAAATGAAGCCAATGTGGAAGGGCCAAAACCTGCAGTTCCTCGAATGGCCACTTGTGGCTGTCTCCGAAAGCGAGTCAATCTCCATAATTCAATCTTCATGTTTACAGCAGACATAATTATATTCACAACAGAAATAATTAAGTTTACAGCGGAAATAAACATAGTTTGCAGCCGAAATAATTATATTCACAACAGAAATAATTATGTTTACAGCGGAAATAAACATAGTTTGCAGCCTGGTACAAAAATGTGTTATCGTTTTCCCGCTGGAGACTCACCCGTTCCAGTTATACTAAAGCTTGTATTAAAAAAAAAGCTTTTCCTAACACAGCTCTGCCCTGGTCTGAGCCTCCATCAGAACCAGAAGAGACTTTAACTTGACTTGGACTCGAGCTCAAAGGCTCCAGACTCGTGAACGTCTCTGCATCTTTAGATTAAATCCAAGATCAAACCTGAACTCGCTGAACAAAGGGTGAAAATCAAGAAGTTACCCACAATCCTCTTTTTAACAAACCCCAGCGCTTGTTGGTGACTAATTCTGCCTTGTCATGTTCTGTCCGGCTCTATTAAAGACTACTGGAAGCAGTGTACTGCAACATTTCCTGATTTATAATCGAGATGTTATTTCAATCTCTCGGACTGATGAGGTCTGTGTTTGTTGGTCTCAGTGGAGAGTTATTTTTGTATTCTTACTGAATCCATTTTCCGACTCTGTTTCCTTCAGGCAGACGAAGCCTCTGACGTTCGCTGACTGCATCGGCGATGAGCTGCCGGTCGGCTGGGAGGAGGTGTACGACCCCGCCATCGGAGCGTACTATGTCGACCACAACACCAGTGAGTGTACTGTTGTGTTTTACTTCTCCCTTTACTGCCCTGTTGTACGTCTGATGGACGTTTCACTGTGAATAAGAAGAGTATAAACTGGTGGAAATTGTCTCACGTGAGCAAGATATATAAATCAAAAGACTTTTATTATGTTGCGAAAATAAATATTTTGCAATAGTCCACTGTTTTTTGAGTACCAGTGTTTAAAAAAAATAAAATTGTATTGCACAATTTCAACTTTCCTTGTTAAAGTCAACCAGAATAAATACCAGTAATGTGATGAGTCTGATAACTCATCTCGGAACGACTAGAATTTGGCCGCAGACATCCGTCGATTTCAACAACACAAGCACTGATCGTCCCAACTTCAACATAAATGTGCAAAAGTGGCGTTTGCATCTTCCTGCTCAACTCCTAAACCCTCCCTTCCCCCCCTCCAGAGAGCACCCAGCTGGAGGACCCGCGGGCCCAGTGGCAGCAGGAGCAGGAGTTCATGCTGCGGGACTACCTGGCCGTGGCCCGCGACGCCCTCAGCGCCCAGAAGGAGATTTACCAGGTGAAGGAGCAGCGGCTCCGCCTGGCGCAGCAGGAGTACCGGCAGCTCAACGACGCCTGGCGGGACAAGTCCACGTCGCAGACCAGCTGTGAGTACCGGAGGGGGGGGGGGGGGGGCGGGGCCGAGGGAAGAGAAAGCCCCAGCTAGGTTTTATTTTGAAGGGCTACGTGGTTATTGTGGCCTCTCGTGAGTAGACCTCACAGCGGTGCTCCTCTGGTCGAACATCCACTCTGACACGTCAATAATACAAGAATAGTACAACCACATGGTACAACTTCTTTCTGTTCCCTGATTATACCTTTAATTACTCAATTAGTGAACGTTATGTCAATGAGGATATTAATGAAAACATAAATGGTTTCAGAACAAAATAAAATAAAAAAAGATAAATGAAAGAATAAAGATAATTGAGAGGATTCAATTGAAATGGAAAGTATGAAAAAATAATAATATAAAGGGAAAACAAATGCATACAATCAGAGAGGAGAATTTCAATGAGATTCAATTAAAAGAATAATACAAACACTTTAAATATATAAGAACAACATTTTAATCCATACAAATATTAAAAAGATACAAGTTTTATTAGAAATCAGTTTGCCTGAAAAATATATATATTTTGAGAATCGATTCCACAAACAGACTCAACAATCTCTCTGATTGCAGATTTTAAAAAGCAGCAGTCAACATGTGATTAGCACCAACAAAACCAGTAATAAAACAGGTGTGGCTAATGTGATCTCTGAGTTTATGACCATATGATGTTATTCTAAAGCGGAGGAGAGAGGATGAGCAGCAGCGCTATGTCACTGTTAGACGGTTTGCTCTGCGAAGCACAATAAAATAAAGAAATCTGTTTGAAGTTTGGTGAATTTTGTGCCGTCTACCAAGTGGGAAATGCCTCGGCAGTGCTGACCTGTTGAGGGAACGGAGAAACAAAGATGAGAAGGGAGGAAATAATTCACATAATTGACATCAGAGGTGTAGATGGTTCCTTTTTTGTGATGATTTACTTTTTCTTTTAAAGTCTTAATTGGTGGCTCTGTCTCTCGCTCACAGGTTTATCATCATCGCTACCTGGTGAAATACAAAAAAAAACAGCTGTAAAAATACCCAAATGACAGAAGGACATAATGGGCCGTTCTTTAACGCCTCTCCTTTCTCTCCTCGTCTTTCCCATTTCATGCAGTGAATTCCAGATCGTCGTCCTCCAGCAAGTACGACCCCGACATCCTGAAAGCAGAAATATCCACCGCCAAAAGTCGGGTAGGAGCTTCAACCTTTTCTGTCTAATACCCGATTTTATTAAAAGGAAACGTATCTCATTGGGGCCTCGTCTAAACTCTATTTTTGAGTGATTGTTTTTCTTGGTCTCTGTGTCGCAGGTGAACAAGCTGAAGCGGGACCTGGCCTGTATGAAGCAGGAGCTGCAGTGCAAAGAACAAGGCTTCGAGACCCTCAAAGGGTAAGTGTCCTCACACAGACCCGGGTGTGTGAAGCGGGTATTTGCTCTTGGAGTGCGCTGTCTCCCGCCCACCTTGAACTCTCGCTGAAGGACATTTTGACAGGTGTATTGCTTGACAGTCGACTCTGGGATTTGATCCTCGTTCTTTACGCTGCCGCCTAATTTAATGTGACGAGCAAAGCAAGACAGTCAGAATGTGACGGGAATAGCAAGTGTGTGTGTGACCTTCCTCCAGTCTCCACTGATTCATCGTGTGCCTCGCAAAACACATTTACTGTGTCGAGGCAATCTTAAGTCATCACCTAGGCTCATGTGTTATTATTATATATATTAATACTTTACAGCTCCTTTTCCCCTGAGAATATATGTCACATCTTTCTGTTTTGGCCATCAGTTGAGACTAAGCCAGTGGCTTTTGATGGTTTGAAAAAGGTCTCCCCTCTAGAGTGGGTCATTGTATCTCAGTGTCAACGGGGAAAATAAGGTTTTGTAAAACCACGATGGAAGTCTGTGAGGCAGTGAAGTGAAAGCCCCCCTTGAAGCACAGACTGTGTGTTTGAAGTGGACTTGGTCACCGTGATGTCGCCCACTGGTCGCCATCTTGGTTTTTTTTAAAACCAGAAGTGACGGTGGAGCTGAATACGCTCGGACGCTGACTTAAGCACTTTTACAGTTAACTTCCACAAACTTTCACAAACACTGTAAAAGTGTTGCAACACAAAAAACCCTCACAACTCTCACACCACGACCTGTCAATCATGAAGTAGTGACGCCTTGCTTTATCGTCCGTTTCACTCTGAATGCGACCATAATGAACTAAATAAGATAAGATAAGGTAAGATAATCCTTTATTAGTCCCGCAGTGGGGAAATTACAGGATTACAGCAGCATTGCTCAGTACGTAAAGATAAAAGAAATCAAGTAATATAAATAAACAGTAATAAACATAATAAAATAAACAGTAAAGAAGAAATTGAATGTACAGTAGAATATTGAATATACAAATTACAAAATATTACAAAATATTGCACCAGGATGGATTAAAGTGACCAGAATATTGAATATACAAATGAACATCATGTTGTATTGACGCAGACTTAAAACTAGAGATTAAGACCATAAACTAATTAATCAAGTGAGAAGTAGAGTCATTTTCTCATAGACTTCAATACATTAAGACTCATTTTGACTTATAAGAGGAGTCTGCTGCTGGCTAAACTAGAAAAATGCAAGTTTAAGGAACTCCTTGGCTTCGCCTTTTCAGGACCAAAAATCTAATTGTGTTCAACAAAAAAATAACTCACATATAAAAATGTGTTTTGAGCGACCGCGAACAAATAACCCAGCAGCTGTGAGAACAGAAACAGAAACCTGAAAATAAGCTTACTCGACCCTTTTCTGTCTTCCCTGTCTGCCATCAATACATTCAGATCTGGTGACATCCCGGCTCAGCACAACTTATGTTCACCTTTTCTACATGAGCTGTTATCAAATCAATGTTTTGTGCCCCCTTTTAGTTTCCTAGCAACAGAAACAAAACACGGTACATTTGACTGTACGGGGGTAGAGGGGATCCAGCAGAGGCTTCGTCAGCTGAGACTCAAAACACATGTTGGCCCTCATCCACGGTTTTGTTGTCTGCTGACAGAAAAAGGATGACGATGAAGACACATCGCCTCTTTCCTCTTAACGACATCTCCGTCTGCAACGTTTCTACTCTCACGTGCCCTTTCTTCACAACTCCTCGGCCATATCTCAGCCCGGCTCTTATCCTTCATTTGCCCTGTCCTTATCTATGACACGATGCCCCAGGCATCGGAGGCATATCTTTGCACCGTGGGAATGCAGGAGCCGAGACTCCCTTAAAGGTTCTCGCGCTTTTCGGAGTTTGTGAAACGGTAAATGTGAAATGTAGTCGAGTGGAACGGATGAAGGTCCGTGTGAGACTTGCTTATCGGCTCGGGTTATTGCCTCGGCATTATCACACATTCCATCCGATCATTAAACACGAACGCCTCTATAAAAGCACCAATGGACCAACAGCTGAAGAATGTGGATCTGAAAAGGGACACGCCCCCCTCTATCTGACCTACTTCCACCCCTTAGAATGTGAAGAGGGTTCGTCGGAAAAACGCCAAGGTGTACCCGCGAAGCCATCAGTTGGGAATGTCGACCTGAAAGGGATTCATTCTCCCATTTGTTCTTCATGTCTGCCTTTTTTTTTTTTTTTTTTTGTCGGCTCACGTTGAATCGGAAAGGAATGTCCGGTCTGTTTGTCTTGCCCCGCGCGGCACAGCGAGAGTGTCAGGAGGATTAAAGAGTAGCTGAGGCCGAGCGGTTGGACGGCATTCCTCCGTGACTTTGCTCTCCTGTTACAGTCATCAGACGGCATTCAGCAACCAATCGCTGTTTGCAGAAATACGAATAGGCTTAGACAAGAATGCAGCCGAACACTCGGCTCCTATTAAGATTCCACAAAACGCTGGCGCATGAGAGCCGTGGGGGTTTTCTGGTTTGTGGAGTGACAATAACACGGACACATACTTTCATGTGGTTTTGGTCCGGGTCTGTTTTTCTTGGTTTGGGTTGCGTCAACCACTTCGAATGAAGGAGACGAAGGTTTTAGACCCACACAGAAATATTTCTCATGTTCCCAACCTGGTTGTACGAAACATCGGGACTTTTATTTCACATTTTCCTCTATTTTATTAACTTCAGCCTCACTGGGACTTCAGGCTCGTGTTAACCACAGAGATGATTTCAGGGATCTAACCAGAGACCCACAAAAAACAAATAAACAAACAAACATTGGCTTCGTGACGAGGAAACTGGACATTAAAAAATGTGAACTCATTTCCGGGTTGTTGGTTTTTACACTTTGGTGTGGAAGAACTTGACTGGCCTGCCCAGAGCCTTGACCTCACCATTGGGATGAACCTGATCCAGGCCCGGGCGATGGTTTCAGGGTGGACTTGAAGGCTGTAACAGAAAGCCAGAGTCCCAGGAGTTTGAAACCAGACGGGTTTGATCTTGACCCACGCTAGAGATTAAAAGTCAGCATATCTCGCCCACTCACCCACACAGGGAGGGATTCTGTGTTTGGGATAAGGGCAATTAAGAAAAGCAGATGTGTGTTTTTTTATTATTATTATTCTATTTTATTATAAGCAAGCAGATGTTTGGCAAAACAGGTGAAGGCGCTCCTTTGACCATGAGGCCACGAGTCTACCTGGCAGTAGGCCAGAGGGAAGAAAACCAGTATAGTTATACTGGGGAACTTTTAAATTGTTGTAATGTTTCAGCTTAGTCAGTATCTCACTCTCTCTTATCTCTCTCTCTCTCTCTCTCTATGTTTCATTGGAAAGAGGTCATTGTGATTGTAATTATAAAAAGGTTCATAACACTGTTTTCTCTCCGCATAAGTCCGTGTTTGAGAAGGACTTAGGGAGGATTACTTGTTCTTTCTGCCTGTTACAGACAAGTGCCTCTATCCCTCTCTCACTTCCTCATTCTCTCTCTGTACCTTGTTTTCTCTCTCTCTCTCTTTCTGTCCAAACCTCCCTCCCCCTCTTCCCTCTCTGAAGAATGTGAAAGGACCTGTTATTCAGATGCATGCATGACTTGCTGATGACGGGGCTTACACAGCAGCTGCTGCTGCCTCCGATGGGCGTTTCCTGCAGCGACTCTTCTGTCGCTCTCCCCTGCAGCCGGGTCTCCCCCCCCCCCCCCCCCCCCCCCCCCTAATGTTTTCTAGCGCGTTCAGTTGCGGTTGTTTTTTCTTCTCGAAGCCGTTGCTGAGTCACCTCCCGCTTCGGGCTACGTGGACACCTGTGCTGTCCAAGGCCACCAACCTCTACTTCTTCTGCTGGCAGCTAGTCAACCACACTGCGCTGAAGTCGGGTTTATTCATTCAAACCATTAGATTTTAATGCCACTTATTTTTCTACCTATATGCGCGTGAACCCATCTAAGAATACTGAAATCAGGTAGCCTTTGAGTTCTTAAAACACTTTGGATGTTTTCTCTTTCCTGCTATATGTTTGTTATACAACTTTTTTTGAACTAAACGTCATCAATCCTGCAGCAAACAGCGTCCCTGCTGCTAGCTAGTGGACTGGAAGCCCAATCAAAATGGATAAATGTCAGTTTTTCTCAAATGAATGAACTATGAATTCTTCATTTTTTCCTTGATTCAATTTTCCATCCATTTTCTGCTGCTTATCCATGGTAGTTAAATGAACGACATCATTGGGAACTATTGTTACGTACTTCCAGGAAGTACTGAAAAGAATGTGATGAAATGATACATATTTCTAGCCCGCATTGTTCATCTGGGTTTCCCATCATAAATTCACATGATGTCGTTACATTGCATTCTGTTTTGTTTTTAAAAGGTCCGATTAAAATCTTTGATTTAATCTGGTGAAGCCTGCAGAACCAAAATAAGCACAAGTTACTGACAACACCTCGCTACACAGTGTGTGTGATCAGTGGAAAACCCCCTCAAACTCAGCGTTAGAGGGTTTATTGTAGATGGAAGGCAGAATAACTGAGAAAAAGATGCATATTCAAATATCAGTGTAATAGCCAGCTGAACACGCTGCAGTCCCCAGCTGATGAAAAGTCTGGTTTTGATGCTGAGGCTGCAGGTTTCCAAGCTTTGGCCCATCAAGGCCGTCCTTGAGGAGGTTTAAAAATACAAGAAATCAGCTAACGCAGCGATGCATTTGTGGAAAACAAAACCTTTGAGAACCACGAGCCTCGATGTTTATGGAACAAGACCGCGAAGTTCTCAGGTAGGGCTGGCAGCTAATTACAAAGAATGATGCTGTGCACGCTCGGCTGACCCAGTTTCTTGTGAAAACAAGAATAATAAGCAGCTAATTAAGAGTTTTTACCTGATTATCTGTTCTGAGCAGCCGACAGTGAATGATGATGATCTGGTGACTGGCTGTTGTAGAGACCCTTCTGCTACTTACATTGTTCTGAGTCACCATCCAAACTGACCATCTCTTCCCCCCCCCCCCCTCCCCCCCACAGGATTGACCTGAAGCTGTCCAACAGCCCGTATGGCTACAAGCTGCAGGAGGCGCAGACCATCCTCAGCGAGGTCCGCTCCATCCGAGACGCCATCAGCTCTGGGGAGAAGGAGAAAGAGGAACTCATGCAGGTAAAGTGACATTTGTAATGTCCCTCCAAAAGAATAAATAACAAAAGATGGGAGAGGAGCCGGGAAAACCCGACTCAAAACCACAGAATTGTCTGGCTCAGCACACGCTCAGTTTCTAATAAGGGCACTTTGGCAATTTAAAATAGCCCATTATGGAGTTCAGGTATGTGAAATGTAGCCCCAGTTGCATAGGTCCAATCGAATAAGGTTCAAGTAATTCAACACATCGTTTTTTTGAGAAAGCACTCCTCTAAGACCGAGCCTCAACTTGAGCACAAATCTGTTAAAGCGGCTCAAAGCTCTGCATTGTTTAAAAAGTCGCTGAAGGCAGGACTCTGAGTGGACTCCGCTCCAGTGTCGACTCTTTGACGCACAAAAGATGAAGCAAAAGAGGAGACGGATAATCCCAATGCCGACATGTGACACCGGGAGCCACGCGGATCATGTCGGAAACCACAGCGAGGCCAACATCGTCGTGTGCATCGCCGCCAGGTCTCTGCTGCCCGACCCTTTGGGTTGTAGGGGTGCATGTATTTAACCGCCTTTACGTCTCATCCCAGGTATAAAGTAGTCCCTAAATCCCCTCATTCGATATATTTAAATGTGACAAGGACCAGAATTGAAAAAACACTCTGGCTTACTTACCCCTGGATGGACTTTGCAGTGGCAGCCCAGTGGTTTGTGATGAAGAGGCAGAATAAGGGAAATGAAGACGTGAGTGTGAGGCGAGGAGATGACTTTGCTTCAGACGACTCCCGAGAGAGTCTTTACGCGCGTTAAAAACCCCCCTTTACGTTATATTGCGGTGAGGAAAAAAGGTCCGGATGCACTAAAAGGGATTTAATGAGCAGCCGAGGCAGGTGGTGTTTTAGTGTCGCACCTCCGTCGGTGTGATGACAGCCTGTCGCCTCCACTCAGGTGAGGTGAGGGCTGTGCTTTTTGCAAGGATCAGTTCAAGATTTTCGCTGACGGCAGCGACATCTTATCAACTCTGAGGTTTCCTTAGCGTGGTAGTATAAACTCCTGGATGGCGGTGCGTTCACAGCCTGTCGGGATTTATTTCTGTCGGCGTTGACGCTGTATCTCAGAAACAACAAACAAACTTAGAAATCAACTGAAGGATTTATGTGTGCAGCCGTAGGCAGCGTTTTGATTATGACATTTCTGTATTTTTCTTTTTTTTGGGGGGGTTAATTATTTTGTCTATAAAATGTCAAAAAATAGCAATAACTTCCCATCCTAGAGCCTGAGAGGACGCATTCAAATGTCTTGTTTTGTCCGACCAGCAGTCCAAAAGCCTAAAATATTTCCCAGACAATATCCAAATATCCGAATGTCTCTCTTCCCCATGCACTCCCGTCTTCCACACATAAAAAAAAAAAGGTGTTTCCACCTAGTTTCATAACTCCCCACCTTTTTGTTGAGTGTGTGTGTGTGTGTGTGTGTGAGACAGCATTGCAGCGCAGTGTAATAAAGTTGCATGATGGGACTCGGCGCTCACAGGCTGCAGGTAATGGCGGGATCGAAGACGAGCATAAAATCTGTTTTATGCGTGGTGGGGCTCCCCCCATGCAACGAGATTTAGTTTTCTTGTTTGCAAATTCTCCGTACCTCGTCATTACAATGCCTCCAGGTCCTATTTTAGTTTTAAGAATTGTAAAACACCATTTATGTTTCTTAACAGTGCAGATGCTGTTCGATGCTCCAGGCACCAACACGCCTGCAAAGCAATAGAAAACGCAGAAAACTGTCCATAAATCTTCTTTTATCATTTGAGCATTTTACACTCTGGTTCTTAATCAGAGGGCTTCGGCGTTGACAATCTTTCCAACATACACCCCCAAAACGTACATAAATATTACAAACATATCGGGCAGCTCTGGCTGCAGATTGGTTTGGCTCACGTTGGTTTGAAGGTACAGGAAGAGGAATGCCTTCAATAATACATAATCTGCTCTGTGGACTCTACTCTGCCTCCCCCCCCCCCCCCCCCAACCATCTGCAGCTGACGGCTCAGTGTGTGTGTGTCTGTGAGATTGTCTGTTCACGTGTGTGTGTGTGCTTTTGTGTGTTTGTCTATGGCTGTCACAGTGACTTTATGCAACCAAGCATTAAGAAGTGCACTCATGTGCAAAAAATGAAGGAAAAACACACACACACACACACACAGAGATGACCGCTAGAGAAATGGAGAGAGGTGTGTTCTTACTCGCAGACCTCACTGACGGCTACAGGTCTAAAGCCAAAACAAATAATTGATCAGTCCAGGTTCCAGGACTTTTCAGACCGTTTACCGCTCTATACCAGACCCAAGTACAAGTCGCTGTGTGCGGCCTCTGCCATTCACTTTGGCCCCGTGGAGGTAAAAGCCAGATTGATGCAGCTCGCCCGGTGGCTTCTCCACATCTCTGACTCTTCTTCTGTCACTTCTCACCTCGTAGCCACCCATCCTGCAGCAATCAACGGCCCGGGGGTCCGAATCCGACTGTCGCCAGTTCAACACTGTCACACGACCAGATTTTAATTTTAAAAATATTTATTTGACCAACATCTGAGATTGGGGAATGTTGGAGAGCAATTATTGGCTCCTGCGTAGCACCAGCTGGACATGCGCCCTAGTTTTTAAATCCATCAACAGAACATTGTTCAATTAATAATCAATTTTCAAGCAAAAATACCAAACTTTCTCTGCTCCAGCTTTCTCAGTTCTGAGTATGTTTCAGCTTTTCTTCACCCTCCTGTGATGATAATCTGAATATCTTTGGGTTTCTCTTTTGAGGGACCATCCCTTAAACTTGAATTTAGTGGATGGTTCTCACAGGAAGTGATGAATGAAGTCGAGCAGCCGAACCCGGCGCTGTCCTCCTTTACAGCCCCATAGAGGGGAATGTAGGTCTGAGGAGCACGCGGTATATGATGGGTCGTAAAATCTTTTATATACAAACCCATTTATTATCTCCGCTTGCCACTCGGGGCGCCTGCAGCTTCACGCTGAAACAATGCTCAGAGGAGAGAGATGCCGCATCATCAAAAATATTTCAACGCTGTACCGTTATCATAGAGGTGGTATGTTATTTCTTTTCTTTCCGCCCCGTCTGATTAGCAGAGATAAGGCGCACTCCTCGGCCGGCTTTAAAATGAACCGCAGCGTCATATGAGATATTCTTCACGGGCTGTAAAGATAGAAGAACGACTGCAACAGCACTCACTGCTGCTGCATCACTCAACAAATGGAGAGGGGGGAGACGATGACAAACTGTTTTGTCATTTTGAAGATGCTCGTCGCCCCGAGCCACTTGCGCTGATGCCTTTCGTACAGTGAGTCGGGGGGAAAAAGGACTTCAGAATAAAAGGATGAAATGTGTGATTCAGAAACAATAAGCGGTGCTATTTTCGGTGCTTTTAATATCGGTTGATCCCATCAGTCCCACTGTTCAGTGTTTTTATTGTTACTTTTATGTGTTTTGGCTCTACACCCTATTTTTTTTTTTTAATTTGTATTATTCCTGGTGTAGTTTCCTGATGCAGTGTGCCAGTTCATTCATGTTTCATTCCCCCGTCTGGTCCAGAAACTGGCGGTGTTGAAGGACAGTTTCCGGCTGGACTCGGGCTCCCAGCAGGAGCTTTGGGGCAGCAGTCCCTCGCTCGCCAACTCCGAGCTGTCCATCCCCCGGCTTTACTCCGACGCCGGCTCGCAGACCGACATCCCCGCTGAGGTGAGTCTGTTTCGCTCTTCATCACCACGGAGAGAAGGGTAGGAAAAAGCCAGAGAGGAGCCGCAGTCTGGGCTGCAGCAACATTCAACATGGTCGGACAGGTGGAAAAAGCATCAAAACGTCTCCCAGCTGTTAGCTGTAATCTTCAGGCACTTTTTCCTGAGCTGACAGATCCGACGCTCAGTCGACCTTTGAGGAAATAGGCCGGGTATCAAGCCTCAAAAAGGTCTTTCTTAGACGCAAGAGGGTTTTAAAACTGAACAATCTTCAGTCGTGAAGTTTTATTGTTTTTGACTTCTTCATATTACGTAGAAATGATTAATTCGGCGCAATCGTCCTCGCCGTATTGGAGAAAAGCACCGACCAACTGCACATTCCCAAACCCCCTACTGGTCGACCTTTGCGTTATTCCTCTACTTCCTTTACTAAGTTGTTCTGCTACTCAACTAAAGGATCTGATTCATGAAATTACGTATTAATGTTCTGTTTGTGTTCAGTTCATGACGAGCACCAACAAACTGGCAGAGAAGGTTCGCCTGAGTCTGAAGTACGAGGAGACCAAGAAGAGGTACGTGACCGAGTCTGGATGGAGAGACCTGTGTGTGTGTGTGTGTGTGTGTGTGTGTGGAGTTGTGCGTTTACTGGACGTGCCTTTGTAATGACAGTTTTAATGGTTTAATCCTCTCCTTCGCTCCCTTCCCTTTCCCCTCTCTCTCCCTCAGGATCGCCACCATCGAGGTGCAGATCGCCAAACTGGACAGCGAGGCGTGGCCGGGGCTGCTGGACCCGGAGCGCGACCGCCTCATCCTCATCAACGAGAAGGAGGAGCTGCTGAAGGAGCTGCAGTACGTCAGCCCTCGCCAGCGGCTGCAGCCCAACGACGCCCAGAAGCTGGAGTCCGAGAAGAAACGCCTGGAGAGAGACCTGCAGGCCGCCAGGGACAACCAGAGCAAGGCTCTGACTGAGAGGTGGGTGGAGGAGGGGCTTCGGGCGAGAGCACAGCTGACGTTCGCTGACGGGGGGAGAACCACCAACAGCTGGACCGGTTCCTCTGTTTATACGCTCACATGATGGAGAAGGTCAGAGCGGGTGATGACAGCGCCGGGACGGGTGTGTCACTGCGTTCATTATTGTCTCATCTGACCTTCTGCTGCTGTTTGATGATTATTAAGAGTTTGAGATGAGCGTGACAGCGAGCACAATGAGCAGCCTCTCTTCCTCCTCCTACTCTCCTTGTTTCCCCTCCTCTCTTTTCTTGGTTCCCTCTCCTCTACCATCCCATCCCTTCTATTTTCTCTGTCCTCTCCTCCCATCTCCTCACCTTTTCTCCTCTCTTCCCCTCGTATCCTCTCCTTACTTCTTCTCGTCTCCTCTCCTTGTCATTTCACCTCTCCTCTACCTTCATCTCCTCTTCTCTCCTCCTTGTCTCCTCACCTCTCTTGTCCTCCTCTCCTTGTTTACTTTTCTCTCTCCTATTGCCACATCTCCTCTCTGTACAGACTTTTACACCTCCATGTTCTCTCTAT
This sequence comes from Cottus gobio, assembly GCA_023566465.1. Classification (NCBI taxonomy): domain Eukaryota; kingdom Metazoa; phylum Chordata; class Actinopteri; order Perciformes; family Cottidae; genus Cottus; species Cottus gobio. Next base: position 4,726,323 of record CM042229.1, on the reverse strand, counting down.
TCCGGCTCTCCTAAATCTTTTCTTTCACCTTTTCTTCTTCACTCAGTTCTGTTGCATTTTCTCTTTTCTGAAATAGCAGAAGGCAGCAAAACAGACTCGTTAAGATCCTGCTAGTCCCCTCATCTGCTCTCCCTCTCTCCCCCCTCATCTCTCTCCCCCTCTCTCTCCCCCATCCCCTCTAACAGGACGCTTGTTATTCAGCGTTCAGGTCGGACTCTACCTGAGCTCAGTCTCTCTTTGTGGCTCGTCTCCTGTTTCTGTAACCTGAGAGGCTGCAGAGCCCGGTCACAAAAAGAACCTCTTGTAGTCTACACACACACACACACACACACACACACACACACACACACACACACACACACACACACACACACACACACACACACACACACACACACACACACACACACACTAGAAATATGCAGACGCTCATGTATTCAGTGTCTGCAGGTTGTGAAGATGTCAAATTCCCTAAATCAGAGTCTTTCAGCACAGCAAAGTGGACGCTTTAAAGGCTCCACGCAAACCCACAGGTGTGTTCCCATCAGAGATATGGCCAAGAAAGCCTCCACCCGAGTGTGGTGAAGCTCTGCTGTGCATTGTGTGTTCGGTTATTATGAGAATGTCAAATGAGTAAATCGCTTTTCTTCAAAGAAAACGTATCAAAACTAGCAGAAGAGGGAGGCAGAGGTCAGCAAAGCTCAGCATGAAAACGGCCCAGAAAGTGAAAATCTGTGTGTGTTTGTGTGTGAGGACTTTAAAAATGCTTTGCATGTAAAATCAGACCCAAACTGTCGGAATAAGTACACAAAATTAGGAGTTTTGATGGCAGCTTTTGGTACTTTCTCACTTATGACATACTTATGACGTACAACATAGAAGAACTAAAAACAAGACGGGAAACACAGTCACAAAGTCACGTTAACACACACACACATGCACACGCACGCACGCACGCACGCACACACACACACACACACACACACACACACACAAGCCAACACCAGCGGCGACCTGTAACCTGAAGGCTTCCCCTCTTTGGCCAGTTTCCACTCAAAACATGGATCATAGTAAAGGCCATTAATGGATTTATTGGACTGGTTTCCTCCCAACAAAGCTCACACAAACCAGTGACACAGCGCTGTCACCTGGACACAAAGCAGCTGCTCACAATAAACACATTGCCGCTGCCGGCTCACAGTTTCGCACCTCCAGCATTGGCAGAGACGGAGGATTATGTTTAATTTTTTCTCCTCATTTGATTTGTTTTGATTACATTTTTTTTTTAAAGATAACTTAATTGATCAGATTAAGGCGTTACTTTCCACTTGCAGGTCTGTAGCTGACTGAAAAACACGATTTGTTTACAAATATAAACACATTTTCTCGTTAATTTCAGACTGCGACTTCACTGCAAGAGGAACAAGCTGGTCAGAGAGCTGGAGGAGATGGTTCGACTGGCCTCATCACTACATATCCAACTCAAAAGGTTTGCTCATCTCATTTCTGCTGTTTATATCTCAAAAGAGAATTCTTCACATTTCATTTGGCATATTTTGCATTTGCACTTTTATTTTTTACACAGTAATTTAGGTCGACATATTTCCCACATTGACGTTGACCATCAGATGACTCACTGAACCCAATCATTAGGTTTTTTTAGATTCAAAGCAGGCAGTCAGAGAGAGCGGAGCTTTGAAGTGGAGGGGAGGTAGAGAGATAAGCCGCGATTGAAGTATTTAGAACCTTTTAATAACCAAACATGGGCTGAAGATGAAAGGCGTTTTGTTCTTGTCGTCTTTTCCGATTTCGGTCATGATCGCGCCACAAATCAATTTCTCCGGCCCGGATACGGCCTCCGCATTCCCTTCTTACGGCGTGATGCAAGACTGTTGTAAGAGCTGTACATGTTTTAATATTCACGTTTAATATTCAGCAGCTCTGGATTTTTTTTTTTTTTAGCTTCAGCTAAATCTGAGAGCTTGACAGTTAGTCTCCTCCGTCGGGCTCGTGTTCCTCCCGGTTTCTGTTCTCGTCTCCCGGCTCCTTCATCCTGTCCGTCCTCCTCGTCTGACGGACATCGTAAGTGTCCCCCGGCGGACTGAACCTCCTCTCTGTCTGCGCTAACGAGCCTCTCTGCTTTAATTAGAGAGACGCTCCGGCAGAGAGGGGAGGAGAGGAGAGTGGAGGACGGAGAGAGGGTAGCAAGAAAATACTTTCCTCCTGAAAGGAGTCCCTCCAGTCCGATATCTGAGGTGTATTTTAGGTCCTAGATTTGAGTTGACACTTTCAAACTGGCAATGAACATCTCGCCTGCTGGGCCGGGAGACGATGACCCAAAAATGACTGCGTTTATATCGCACAATTCATACAGGAAGGTTATGGAATGTGCTTTGCAGGATACATAAATCATACTAAATTAATGACAGAAATAAGATACATTATTTTTCTAAAACAATTAAAAGGATAAGAGTAAACAGGTAGGGAGGGATCGAGGAGACGTACAGAGGGGCAAGGAAGAAGGGATAAGGAAACGAGTGGAAAGGAAAGGAAGAAATGGAGAGTGTGGAAGACAGAAGTGTGCCTGCAGCGTTGCCTCCGGCGTTTACATTTTTTTTACATTAATTTGTCTTCCCTCTTTTTGCTGAAGACTCACAGTCACAGTCTCTTCTCTACATCTGCTGCCGCCTCATGAACCTCTTCTGTTCTCTCTTATTTCCTCTCACCGTTGTCTTTCAGTCAACTCGCTGTGAAATAATAAAATACGCCGTTAATTACAGCCACAATGGTTAAAAGAAATGCAATGAGCATTCCTCGGCCAAATGTATCATCTGCTTCTCAGGAAGACAAACAATTCTGCCACCTTCTGACAGACTGACTGGATACATGACTCGATGCATGACATGATGCATGCCATGATGCATGACATGATGCCTGACATGATGCATGACATGATGCATGACTCGATGCATGACATGATGCATGACATGATGCCTGACATGATGCCTGACATGATGCCTGACATGATGCCTGACATGATGCATGACATGATGCATGACATGATGCATGACATGATGCATGACATGATGCATGACATGATGAATGACATGATGCATGACATGATGCATGACTCGATGCATGACATGATGCATGACATGATGCATGACATAATGCATGACATGATGCATGACATGATGCATGACTCGGTGCATGGCATGATGCATGACATGATGCATGACATGATGCATGACATGATGCATGACTCGATGCATGACATGATGCATGACTCGATACATGACTTGATGCATGACTTGATACATGACTTGATGCATGACTCGATGCAGGACTCGATACATGACTTGATGCATGACTTGATACATGACTTGATGTATGACTCGATGTATGACTCGATGCAGGACTTGATACATGACTTGATGCATGACTTGATGCATGACTTGATGCATGACTTGATGCATGACTTGATGCATGACTCGATGCATGACTTGATGCACTTTTGATACATGACTTGATGCATGACTTGATGCACTTTTGATACATGACTTGATGCATGACTTGATGCACTTTTGATACATGACTTGATACATGACTTGATGCATGACTTGATGCACTTTTGATACATGACTTGATACATGACTTGATGCATGACTTGATGCACTTTTGATACATGACTTGATACATGACTCGATGCATGACTTGATTCACTTTTGATACATGACTTGATGCATGACTCGATGCATGACTTGATGCACTTTTGATACATGACTTGTAACATGACTTGATACATGACTTGATGCATGACTCGATGCATGACATGATGCATGACTCGATGTATGACTCGATGCAGGACTTGATACATGACTTGATACATGACTTGATGCATGACTTGATGCATGACTCGATGCATGACTTGATGCACTTTTGATACATGACTTGATGCATGACTCGATGCATGACTTGATGCACTTTTGATACATGACTTGTAACATGACTTGATGCATGACTTGATGCATGACTCGATGCATGACTTGACGTTTGCGATCCTAACTCGCCCTCTCTCTCCTCCAGCCTGTCGGCCAGCACTCTGTCCTGTTCGTCCGGCAGCAGTCGCGGCTCCCTCACGTCCAGCCGCGGCTCGCTGGCCACCACCTCCAGCCTGGGCTCCACCTCCTCGCTCAGCTTCACCGACATCTACCTGGAGCAGCCGGAGCTGGCCGACCCGGATTTCCAGAACAAGCTGGACAGCCTCCTGCAGGAGGGAGGCCAGGGAGGCTACCGCCCCTCAAGCTCCATCACCACCATACATGAACACGAAGTGGTGACGGGCCCCGGGGAGAGGCTCACTGAGAAGCCCGAGGGGCCGGCGGGCGGGGCGGGAAGAGACGTGGTGTGTCCCGCCGGAGGTGGAGCAGGAGGCAGCGGTGTCGGAGCGGAGTCGGGGTCCTCCAGGATCCAGGCGCTCAAACTGTCAGAAACCCCCCGCTCCATGAGCTCTCTCTCTCCCCGGTCGTCTCTCTCCTCGCTGTCTCCGCCGTGCTCGCCGCTCGTCACGGACACTACTTTCCTGCCCGGAGAGACGTTCACGGGCCAGACGGGGCCCGGCGGGCTGAGCCTGGACCTGGAGCTCCACAGCCGGCTAGCGGAGCTGGAGATCAGCCTGGACTCTCAGGAGCAGCAGCGGCAGGAGGGGCATGGGGGTCCCGGGAGGCTCGAGCAGAAGCAGAACCGCGATGGCGACGCCACGCTTGGCGAGGGGGACAAAGGTAAACAGGAAGCTTTTGTCTTTTGGTTCTTCTGCATTCAAAATGTTCATGCAAGTCATAATATGTGCTTCTGAATAGCAGAAAGAAAACACCAAGTTGGAAACATACTATTGTATGAGATATCATTTGTATGCTGCAGCATTAGGAGTTCTGAACAAGGACAATGAAAAGGTCCACGGGTACATGAAAGTTAGTCCACAGGCTGAAGTGGGTTTTTTTCATTATTAAATACAATGTGAAGGTTCATAAACCATGTGAAGAACCCTGGGTCTCCTATCCTCAAAGCAATCATGTCACGACGTCTCCACAGCAATAAAAAGTATGTTTGCATAATAACTCAGCAGGGCTGCAGGATAACGACTCAAATGATGCAGTTAATAGCATGAGGATGATGATCGTGATGAATTTTCTGCAATTAGAGGAGCACCAATGTGAGAGAGAGATATGGATGGATGGATGGCGAGAGAGAGGGAGAGGGAGAGAGAGAGAGAGACTGACTATGGCAGATATGCTGGTGATGTAACACCTTTATCTCTGTAACACTAGAAACACTAAAAAACACTCCAACTTTATTGGAAAATGGGATACCAGGAATCCTTCTCCTCTTCTATCTCTCTCTCTGTGTGTGTGTGTGTGTGTGTGTGTGTGTGTGTGTGTGTGTGTGTGTGTGTGTGTGTGTGTGTGTGTGTGTGTGTGTGTGTGTGTGTGTGTGTGTGTGTGTGTGTGTGTGTGTGTGTGTGTGTGTGTGTGTGTGTGTGTGTGTGTGTGTGTGTGTGTGGAAATGTTATACTATGTGTGAAACCTGACTGCTGGTGGGAGCAATGAAGAGAGGAGAGCTGAGTGGAGGTGAAGGTTAGGGGGTTGGATTACAGCCACTGGGTCACCTGTGTGTACATGTGTTACATTTATTATTATTGTGTGCTGTTGTATTTCTTATTTATATAGTTTTTTTTTTTAAATATATATATATATATATATAATTTGTTTGCCACCGAGATTTGTTTTTTAAATAAATGTAGTAATAATAACATTTTTGTTGATACTAACTTGGCCTATGAAAAGAAGTCATCCCTGCAGCACTCTGTTGTCTCAACGTGTGAAGAGAAGAAGTGTCGCTAGCTTAAGGACCTTAATTGCCTCCATGGGCCGTGTGCCACAGCAACTGGGATGAATGAAAGCTGGATGATCGTAAGGCTCAACTGAAGTCTGATCCGGGCTCTGAGCCGCGGTGCAGCCGCTCAACGTGACACCACTTGCTTGTTGCAGCCTCTGGTGAAAGGTGGACGAGGTGTCCGGTTTCCTTTTCACTCTCCATCTCTGCCGCCGGAGCTAAACAAGCTACCGGGCTTTATTCACAAGGCTGCGATCAGGTCGACAGCATCAAAAAAAAATAACTCTTCATTTCACTCAGTGAGACCACAGTTGTTAAAAGCTGCGGCCAATTAAGAAAAGAAAAAATGTAATTACATGATAAACAAAGTAAACATAACGGTACATTGTCGACAGAGGGTTTTAATAGCATCACTGATTCAGGGTGTACTACTCTCACCGCTGCAATGGGACCAAGTTAGCAAGATAGCTCATTAGAGTTTAATCTGTCTCTCTCTTGCGATATCCTCACCGTGTTTTCCTTCTCCTGTTGTCTTTAGACTCGGCTCCCCAGCTGCGAGGGAACGGGGCGGGGCCAAAGAAGATGGGCGTGACCTCAGCGGTGTCTGACGAGTCGGTGGCCGGTGACAGCGGCGTGTACGAGCCTTCGGAGCGCAGGTACGGAGACCCTTTAATCTGCAACGCCTTTTGTAAGAGCACCATGGTGACCATTGACCAGCCCAGGACATCAACTAGAGACATTTATTTTCCTTTTTATTTTTTACATATTCAAAGAAATGATAATCTTGAATTATATATCCTTTCTATCTCTGTTCTCTAATCCTTATTTTTCACACAAGCCTTGAGCACACTATTAGAAGTTTACCACTTCACTTGTAGACTTAAAGACTTATATACAAAACAAAATCTCCTTTGATCATTACCCCTGACATGTCCCTTCTTTTTTGTTACAAGTTTGTTTTGTCTTGTTTATTAAAGGCTGTTTCCGAATAGAAATACATTGCAAAATAGACATTTGAAGACACCCGCCCGTCTCGGTTTCCACGATCTTTAACGCAGACGTACGTATGTCTTCCTCGGTGTGTTTCCTGCAGGCCGGGCCTCCCTGCAGACCTCCCCCTGAGCTCCTACGAGGAGAGGTTGGCGCTCTGCTGCTCTCAAGTCCAGCTCGGCTTCCGCTACGAGTCCAGAGACCAACGCTTCACCATCTACGTCATGCAGCTATCCAACTGCAGCGCCCTCTGTCTGCCGGCTGACCAGAAAATGTACGCCCTTTTTTTTATTTTACCTCTGTTTATTAGATCCCGCTCGCTTAGTGAGTAATCTAGGTTGGAGGGAGACACACAAAGCTGATATCAATTAACAGTTTACATATTCAGATCAAACAAGTTACAGTAAATAATGCATGTGGAGAAGAGACGGAGACAGGTAGAGTAACGAGCGTTTACTTTTCCCTCAGGCGTGTCCTATATATGTAATGCGTGTTTGCTCATGCAGGTGTGTGTCTGAGAATGTTCTCTGTGTGTTTGCACTGGAAGAAGCGGCGCTTATGCAAACTAATAACAGGCAACTGATACAAATGATCATAAAAGTCATCGTAACCGGCGCCACTTACTCATCAGCGTCTCATTTGATTTATCAACCTTGAAATTGAGATTAGATACTCCGATGCTACAAAGATGTCTCTGTTACGTGTGCGCTCATTAGCCTTCAGTTTGACAAATTGATTCACATAAAAAGAGATGGAACACCACAGGAGCAAAATGTCTGCAGTCGGAAAAGGAGGGAATTCTAAGTTAAAGGGCATAGCTGTTGGACCTCATGGGGTCTTTTAACGCTAATAAGAGTATGCACGGCTGCATATTAATGGGAATGTTCTTGCAATATTTATTTTCAGTAGCCGTGTAAAGCGCTTTGGTAATATAAGCAAAGACTAGTGCAAGTTTTTACTCCAGCAGACTTATTAATATCCGTTTTTACGCCGATGATACGATCTTTGTCCTGCAGGTATGTGCGGTCGGCGGTGCTGCCCTGCGTGGAAACCACCCGCTGCCTCTTCCGAACACGCGGCTCGCTGCCTCAGGACGTCGTGGAGGTCAACGAGGTGTTCAGCATGCAGATATCCCACAGTGCACTGCGGCAGAAGACGCTGAGGGTCGACGTCTGCAACACCAGCAAGTCGGGTCACGAGGAGTGTCTGGTTAGTAGAACATGTGTTTGTCGTTTGATTTCATGTTTTAAAAAAAAAACATGAATAGCTGCTTGTTACTTTCTGTCTTTGTATCTTTGTATGAACTAAATATAAGCAGCTCACTTACTATTTTTAAATATGTATTTTTTCTAATAGCTCATTCCAAATTTTAAGTGATACTGATTTAAAAGACAGAAACAAAAGACAAGGAAGTTAGCACATTTCAAACACAGGCAGTTTTCAAAAAGAACAAAGAAAGGTGCCTCACAAAAAAAATGTTAAGCGTGTCGGTGACCATAAAGAATCAATTTTTGGACGATTACGTTCGATGAGATTTCATTTATTCCACGCATCACTTCTAATTATGATTAATAATTCACATTTTATAATTGGGTTGGACAGAGTTTTCATTCGGTACAGTTCAAATTGTGTATTTTGAGACGGTGGTGAAAAAAGGTGGAGTTGTGTATCTCCCTTATGTTTCCAACACATTTTGTGCTTTTAGTTTTGACCCAACACAGAAAGAGCATAACTTTCTGAACTGACAGGACGAGCTGCGATGTTCCAGATATTTCTGTCCTCTCAACCTGAACCCAATCTGCCTCTCCCCTCCCCTCCAGGCCGGAGCCCAGATCAGCCTGGCCGAAGTCAGCTGTTCGGAGGAGAGATGCACCAAGTGGTACAATCTGCTGAGTCGGGCCTACCTGCGCGAGATCAACAAGGACAAAGAGAGCACGGCGGCCGGCGGCGCTGACGCGGTACAGACACCGACTCTGACTTTCTGAGTGACATCCAGGCTCCGAAATAATTAGAAAGCGGCCTTTTTGCCGCTTAGCATTAGCGAGGTCAGCTTCCGCATGTTTTAAACCAGGGTGACATTTCCAAATGAGAGTCGACACGAGCCTGTGTTGTGAGAAGCTAATTGAGTGAAAGCTTTTCGCTTTGTGTGAATGGTTTTAGTCCGGTAGTTCATGTTGAACAGGAAATGTGTCACAAGGTTGCCGCCCCCCTCGTAGATTACTGCTACACGTCTGGAATGATCAGTATGAACACATTTCTGCGGTGAAGGAAGGGATGAGCGTGAGAACAAAAGCAATAAAAACATTGGTGATTAAGAAATCGTCAGACAAAAGAAAAGTAGTGACAATAAACAAACGATTATTTGTTTTACGGTGAGTGAAACTTGTTGCCGGCTCATAATGCAGTGGGATAACAAGACTTTTACATTACGTGGTGAACCTGCAGAGGTTTGGTCCTGATGGGTCGGTTCTGTGTTTCAGACTCGCGTTTCCAGCGCTGACCGAGTCGGAGCCCATGAGGACGATGAGTGGTGAGTGTGTGGCCTTTCCAACATGTTTTATGTTGTTATTTATTCCATCCTTTGTCCTCTGTCCTCTTTCTTTTCATGCCGTCCCACTTTAAAAAAAATTAAATAATTATTATTAGGGGATCTTCACACTGCAACAAAACGTAATTAAGCCCCCTACAATGAGCGAATCCCCCGCCACAATAAATCAATATCCCAATTTAGATTTATTATTTTTTTCTTGTTACAGAGAACGTAATGTAACATATTTGTTAACCTCATATTGTGCTAATGAAAAGACGATCATTAGTGTGTGTGTGTGTGTGTGTGTGTGTGTGTGTGTGTGTGTGTGTGTGTGTGTGTGTGTGTGTGTGTGTGTGTGTGTGTGTGTGTGTGTGTGTGTGTGTGTGTGTGTGTGTGTGTGTGTGTGTGTGTGTGTGTGTGTGTGTGTGTGTGTGTGTGTGTGTGTGTGTGTGTGTGTGTGTGTGTGTGTGTGGACTGACAAAACGCACAGGCAGAATGTAACCTGGCAGGTTTCAGACTATAAATAAAGCTGCTTGAATTTCCCTCTTCTCCAACCCCGTCTTTTGAACGACACTTCTTCTTTCTTCTCCCTCTGTCTTCTTCCGTCAGGAGGAAGGAAATTTACAACCCAGTATTCAACCTTTTCACTTGCTGTTTACTATAGTGTGTGTATATATACATACTATGTACTCTAATGTATAGTTATTTGACTTATGGGAGCAAAACAGACAGACCTTTAGCTTTCATCTTATTTTATGTAATTCTTTACAACCTATTGTACATTTAGCTGACATACAGTATTCTTTGTTATTATTATTATAATATTATTATTGTTCAGTTATTTGTAGTCTCAGTCAGCAACAAGCCTCTGTTAGTAACAGCAGCTCCAGCTAATCGCTATAAAAGCTGGTAGTTAAGAGATCGAGGCTACAAAGAAGAAAACATCCCAAAAGATGAACATAAAAAAGTAGTTCTAGAAGCAGTTCTTAAATAATAAACGCTTCCGCTCAAGACCTTCACTTCCATAAAATACATTCTAAAGTTGTCATAATTATAATTGAAATCAGACTCCATTAACAGCGTCTCTGTTGCTGATCGACAGGCACGGCGACCCTCTGGACATGTTCGATGACGAGGAGGGAGTGGCACCTGTGGAGGAAGAGGACGGGTTTTATCCAGACAGCAACCAATGGGGAGCCGAGGAAGAGGAGGAGGAGGAAGAGGAAAAGGTGACCAAACCTCCAGCAGCAGCAGCAGCAGCCATCACGGAAAAGGTAACTTTTGTGATTTTAGGCACAGAGAGAAATGTCAACACCCACTCAAGCAGGAAATGGACGAGCAGCTCTTCTTCTTCTTCGTCTTCTTTTTAGTCTCTAACAAAAATGTTTTCTTTGTTTTTAAAATGTAGACATTCAGTTGTCTAAATGTTTTATGTCTAAATGTATATTTGGAAATCTTAAAACTGCTATTTTTGGTGTTGAAATTAGTTTTTTAATTATAATTTTCCATTCTGCCAAACATTTCAAAAGCTCCCAAACTTTTCCTCTAACCCTTCCGGCTGCGTTCCCTCTGGCTTCCCGTCTTCTCACGGCTGTGTGCTCTGTCCAGGTGAACAAGGAGACGAGCATGAGCAACTTGTTGCCGTCCCACCACAGCTCGGTGGTCCGACCCAAGGAGCGCCGCCCGGACGTCCACCAGCAGAACCCCTTCATGAGGGGGCACACCATCATCCGCTCCAAGACCTTCAGCCCCGGACCGCAGAGCCAGTACATCTGCAGGGTACCTAAATAAAAATACCACAAAACAAGAAAATATCAACACAACAGAAAAAAAGGAATTTGGGTTATTGAACTAATATTGATGTCTTTTTAGATTAACCGCAGCGACAGCGACAGCTCCACCCTCTCCAAGAAGTCTCCATTTGTCCGAAACGCTTCGGAGAGACGCAGCATGCGCATGAAGAAGGTAAAATGTTATTTCTTCTGCTTCTCGATGGTCTTGACAGTTTAATAGTGACGTCGAACCTCCTCTCTCTCCGAAGAGCAGGAGACGCCGACTCCATTTGCATGTCCGTGCGTCTCGAAGCCGCCAGACGGCTCCCAGTGAAGTGACTCTTAATATTTAATAACCGTCTGAATGTTTAATGCAGCTCTGACATTTGCCGGCTTCTATTAATTTAGAGGCAGGCGGCAAAAAAAACAAAAAACACGCCTCCCCGTGTCGGCGACAGTATTTGCAAAGCGTTTGCAGACATTAAACACGTCGCTAGAGTAACATGTGTAACATGTAGAGCTATTTGTTACATAACCGTGTTGAAATATAGGAGTTTTCTGTTCTCTCTCAGCATGGATTTTAAAAGTTATTAGTCCAAATTTAAGCCTTTATTAGTAAAGACAAGTTCAAGTTTCGACCCAGCTTCAGTATTGAATATCTGTGGGCTCGGATTGAGTCTGCGGCCCTTTAACTGTGCTCCTCTCTGCCCCGTCAGCCTCCTATGCAGGTCAAAGGTCTGGACGGTCTGCTGCGGACCCCCATGGACCTGGAGATGGACCTCCAGGTGTCCCGGACCCGGCAGTCCCGGCTGGCGCAGGAGCTGCGGGTGCTGCGGGAGCTGAAGGCGCAGCTGGAGAAGGCGAGGCAGCAGGGCCAGAGGGAGCTGCCGGCCTGGGTCCGGGAAGACGAACGCTTCCGGCTCCTCCTCAAGCAGGCCGAGAAACAGGTGAGCGGGCGCCGGAAGAAGGAGTTCGGGTCTGATGAGGGTCACTTTACGGAGGGCAGAGGTCAGCATCGCTGTGCTCTTTGTTCAGACCCGTGAGGAGCAGCTGCAGGAGAAGCGGGTGGAGAAGATGATGAGGGCAGCGGCCAAGGAAGTCCACAAGATCCGGGGCCAGAGCCGCAAGGAGGTCCCCGAGGTCCAGACCTTCAGGTGAGGGGGAAACGGCAGACCAGGTTCCAGTCAGAGCTGGACTGAGCTGTGAAATATGAGACTCGGGTTGTATGTTTCTAGATAAGAGCACCACCAGAGTACCCAGGATGAGGATGCACTTCTTTAGAGGTTGCATTTCAGACAGGAAGAGGCAGAGGAAAAGATGAATACCGTGAGACTATGTTCCTCACAGACATTCACAGTAGGGCGAGACCAAAAACAACCACAGAAATGTAGAGTGACATCATTCACAACATATGACACATGCATCTGTAATCTGGCGCCGACACGCGGATACAGAAACAAGGAGGGACGCTTTCTCATTCTGGGATATGTAAATAATGAGCGACGGCATTTTTATGCATTGCATCAAACACTGCAGTGCTCTGTAACACTGCAGCAATGCCTTATGGGAAACCAGGGAAATGGCACATATTCGCCCCCAGAGGGCAAACATGAGAAAATGTCGAAAGATTTTGAAGCCAAGATTAATATTCTGAAATAGCATAATTGTATGCTGCAATGGCCATGGGATGACACATTCTTGCTTTAATGGGGAAGAAAGAAAAAAAAAAGCTGAATATGCATAAACACAGTCACAATAATAGAAAAATGAAAAAACCCAAAACTGTCCTCTGGCATAAAGAACTAATTTATAGCATTTTTCTTTTAAACGTGTGACAAATTATTCCAAACAACAACATAAATAGACAGTGAATATAAAACCCTTCATATAGAAATTCCCATAAACATCTCATCCAGCTGCTTTAATGGGAAAAGTCTTGACGCGTGAAACTAAAAGGTACATGTTGGCTTCCTGCTTGATTTCAGAGAGAAGATGGCGTTCTTCACACGAGCGAAGACCAGCATCCCCGACCTGCCGGCCGACGACGTGTAGAGAAGCATTTCAAAGTATTCCCCCCACCCCCCTCCTCCCCCTCCCCCTCCCTTTGAGTCTCAACCTGCTGTTCCCATACAAATGAAGCAAACGTTTGGCGGTGTTATGAAGAATTAAAAAGAAAATACATAATGTTTCGTAGAGAAAACATTCTTCTTTTTTTTTTTTAAGAGCTCAGCGTTTCTAATGTGGATAGTTTTTGTTTGTAAATTAGTGATAGCACTGCTAGAGCTTTTTTTTTAAATTTTATTTCTTTTATTATTATTATTATTATTATTTCACTCTCTCCTCCACTTTGTCTATAGCATTGTGTTTCTGTTACTAACAGGCTGTTTATAGGCTCTTAGGTGTGTAAAATCATTCCAGCACAACTCAGTCACACGGTTTTGTACTAAAATGACACATTTGGACAAAGGAATATATGTATATAGCACAAAACAATGGTACTGAAGCATAATAAGCAACTTAAGCTGATGATAAAACAAAAATAAATATCTGAAGTTAAGAGACGTTTAAAATCGCCCTTCAAGTAACGCGTGTGTTTTAAAAAAAGATTATACGCAGACAAACATAAGCACACCTGAAGCTCGTCGGACGTGTTCAATATTGATGGTTCAACATCCTCTTCATCATCATCGTCATCATCAGCTCGCCTTCTGTTTGAGGCTGTTCCTTTGCTTCACACACACCGTTGAATGAACTGGATCGGATGATTCGAGGGGCGAGATTCTTCTCGCTTCAGGTCAAAGGTCATGATCGTCTCACACCAGTTACATGCACACACTCGGCAAAATGTAGAAATGACACTAACTCTCACTAACACTCAGGTAGAGGATCGGATAGTCTGCACTTTAAGTGACTTGGGTTAAACGTTAAAAAAAAAAAGAAGAAAAAAAAGATACTTATTGTGGGTTTTGGGAAAATTTAAGAAAGAAATCCAAAAACCTTTGCCTCGAATGCGCTGGAATGATTGTTGATTGTTGAAGCACGCACACACACACACACACACACACACACACACCGGAAGTGACGATCAAATGTATTTTTGATGACTGAACTAAAAACGTTCCTTCCCTCTGTTTCCTCTGAACTGGATGTTTTGGATACATATCTGAGTCTCGTGGGACTGGATGCTCTGCAGCTGCACCTCCGTGATGTTAGCACGGTGCCCCAGCAAAACGCATGACCTGGGCTTTAAAGCTGCACTAACTAAAGTTTCTTTATAAAAAAAGAATTAAAAAGACTGCGTGTTGTTGTGCTGCCCCCAAGAGGCCAAACAAAGGAATTACCGCATTTTTCGATCTGTTATTATTTTTATTTTTCCCCCCAATGCAACAATTAATTACAAGTTAAATCCTGCAAGCAATCACCTAAATAATGTCACTGAGATGGAATAATGTTTTTTTTGCGAGAGATTTTCTTAAATCAAAGCCACAATGTTCGTTTTTTGATCGTTTGAACGCCTCGAGAGAACGTTTTTAAAGATTTTCTTTAATTGTGCATTAATGTTTAAGGCCAGTGGACTCTGTTGGTGCATTGATCAGGAGTCTGATCCATCAATACATGAATCACATCGGCCTTAAAGGTCCCACACAGTGCTGGTGTTCTGCGGGTGCAAACAAAAGGTCGCTGGATAAGAGCATTCGGAGAAAGGAAATAAGTAATATATATTTTTGTTGCACCTTACAGGACACGTCTTCATAAATATCTTTCATAGTCGCCTGGTTTGGAAGTGGCAGGAGAAGGTGTATGGAGCCGTTGGATGTCGAGCAGCTGTTGTCGAAGTTGTCCTCGGTGCATTTTTTGTGTTTTTATTTTAATAAGTCACCTGCGTTAAAGCAAAACTCTTTTTGGTGATTTACCTCATGTTTCTGAACTTCATTTAATTCATTTTTGTATCCTCCTTTTAAAGCGACGTTCACATCCGAGGAGACACACAGAGGCCAAATTAAACAACCACGGGAGTGGGAAATAGACCATAGACCAGAATGCATTGCAGCAACAGGAGAATAAGAACTGGAAACACGTACTACCTCATTTATTATGACCAGTTTCTTCACATTTAACTGACACAAAAGATAAAAACTAAACTACAAAAAAGGACTGCAACAAGTTCCTAAAAAGGCATTCTGGGAGATGTAGTACATAACTAACTGAAGTAGAAGAAAAGGAGGAAGAAGAACATTTAGAACACTAAATAATTAAACATCTCGAGCATCGCAGATTGAAAACACGTTAGTTTTGTGGCTCCAAATCCCTGCGAGAGTCGAACATTAAGAAAACGAGAAGAAAGAACTACGAGCACAACCAGAAAACTCAACAAAGTCACAAAAACATGGACCGTCACTCGTATAAAAGTGCCAAAACCGTTTGTCCTCGCTACAACCTCTCACTTCTGGCGTATAATTGTCTAAGAATAGACTTTGAAGTCCCTCACCTGCGACCTTCCCCCTTGGAAATAAACTCCAGCTGCTTCATGAGTCAAAATAAAGAAGTGCCGAGGTCGTCGTCAGCGCTTCGCGTCTTGCTGGGTCACCGTGCTAATCGTGTGTTTCGGGTACGTCAGGTGCTTTTGGATGACGGTGTCCCCTCACAAACCTCTCGCACCATCATGTTTCCATCCCCTCAAGGATGTAGCTGACAAAAACAAAAGAAAACCTCTGCTGATGTCATTCCAGATGTTTCTCTATTTCACTGTTTGGCTCATACGGTTCTTGAAATGTAGATCAGATCCAGTGGAGACTCGACCTTAAACTTTCTTTTTTTTTTTGGCCTGTGTAGTTCATGTGTTGCCTTCAGTGTGTGTGTGTGTGTGTTTGTTTAATACCAACAGAGGAAGATGATTTTTACCCATATTCCTTCTTAGGTGTCTCCACTTTCTGTTCTTTATATTTTCTTCAATCCTTCAGTGTTCTCCCAAAAACTCCCCACATTTTAAATCCGCCTTATTTTCTGATTAACTAAATACTGTAAATGTTTTAAATCCACACAAAAAAAAAAACAGTCGCAACACAAAGTAGGAATATATTGCACAAGTGTTTATGAGAATGATAAATATTGCACAAATACGTCAATAATCCAGCAACACTACAGCTGTTCACGCCCAGTCGGAAAGGCGGGGAAACCCGGATGGGAAGTGAACCGAACGTTTGATCCTCGCTTCAGTCTGAGCAGTCGCATGTCTGAACTACACAATGTGCACGAGATCAATACCAAAGATTCACCAGCCGCCGCTCACGCAGAGGCACACACACACACACACACACACACACACACACACACACACACACACACACGTCTTTGTGGATAGGCGACCCAAATGATGACTTCACCTGTATAAAATAAAGCACAAAAACGAGGCGCAGTCCAAGTGGAAAGCAGCGTAACATGTGAAAAAGTACTTTGAGTAAATTTACTTCCACTTTATCAGGTCGAACTGCCATAAAGTCCACTTTTAAGATGTTTTTTTTGAATTGCTGTCAATTGAGGATTCAATTTGTATTACTTTTTTTAGCAATAAGATAAGATAGTCATAGTTCCTGTTCGCAAACCTTAACGGACACATAATTAGAAATCAACGTCATTCAACACCACCTTTACCTCTGACCTTTGACCTCAGCTGTAAATATGCTGTGTAGTTGCATGTGCACATTTACCACAATTCCATCATGAACTCGTTAGAAGTTATGGCTTATTTATTTGTCTCTATTTATCTGCTTTTAAACGCATTTCGGTGAGTTCGAGCTTGGAGTGCTTGTAGGTAATTATGCATCCTTGAAGGGTAAATAATGACCCTTATTGTGACCCCTTGATGTAAACAAATTAAATTCAAAATCATTTTTAGCTTCGTCAGCAGCTCAAACGCTGTCAGCTTGCACAGATGCATCGTTTTCTCTAGGTTTACGGTGTCCGATTACACCTGAAGGCCTCGCGTCGCCTCCATCGACGCCACCAAACGAGACCGACGTGAAAAGACGTGTGAGTTCGAATTCGACTGTTCAGACCGAGGTTGCGGGTCACGTGACACAAGCCACATCACATCTGGTTTCCCCTCCCGAAGTGTGTGAATGCAGCTCTGACAGGACTGAGTTTTTTTTTTTTTTTTTACTGTAACGGGGACACTTAGATGAATGAAAGAGTGTGTGTGTGTGAGAGTGTGTGAGCGTGTGCCTTTTGGAAAGCAACACGTCACCTTTTTTTTTTTAATTTCTTTTTGGGGGGGTCTTAAATGTCCAAACCCGGCCGCCACTATGTGATCCGAGAGAAGCTGGAAATGTAGAGAGACGTTTGCATTGATTTTTACGAATGTAAACGTTTTTTTGTGTGTTTGTTTTGTTCTCCTCCACCGTAGAGGGAGTCGTTTTAACCAATAGGACTCTCTGTGTAGGAACAGTCTGTTTGGAAGTCCACTGATCTTTTGTCATGATCGACCCGAATGTTGTGTAACCTCGAAATCAAAAGGAGAAATAAACTCATTTATGTATAACAACATCTGGATGAAGGAATGTAGGTTTTTTGCGACAAGAAAATCACGATCATTCAGAAAAACCAATGCTGTTAGTCACAAATAATTCTTTTTTTTCATCATGTAGGTTGTGATATAATTCTTTTTTTTTTTTTTTTTTTAAAGTTCAAGTGCATTTTCTTTTTTTCCCTCATTTGATTCTTGTTTTTCCCTAATTAATCTGTTTGTATTATGACTGGTGATGAACCTGGTAATGTGTATGGAGGCGGCTATGAGAAACATGCAGCATGTATTTATTGCACTTTGTGATTTGGGTGTGCTTTTCCTGTTTTTCTTTGTATCGCGAGAGTCCCGAAAAGCTGTGAATTTTATTCTCAGACACTGTACTATCGACCAGATTTGTAAATATTTCACCAGCACAAAAAACAACAACCAAACAATATGTTTTGTAGTTTCACAACAAATAAAAAAAAAGTTCTTCTCTTTTATTTTGATGTTTCATGAGTCCAAAAATGTCTTTTTGTTTTTCTTTGTGGGGATGGAATTTTATTTTTCAGGATAACCAGGACTGTTTGAAAATTAACCAACATTTAATGTAAATAGTGAGGTTGGCATACTGTGTTATAATCAAACAAGCAGCTAATGTCTGTTTGAGAAACACAATACATGGCAATCTTATTAGTAATTACTAATTAAATGTTGTCTCTAGCCACTAGATAATTTACTCAAGTACTATATTACAAGTTACAAAATCCTAATTATCAGCCAACATATAAATAAACATACACGTTTATTCCAATAGTTCCCAACTTAAGGATCGGGCTGCTCCAAAGGGTCACGAGGTCAATCTAAGGGGTTTTTGAAAGGTGTCATATGGCCCCAGAAAGTTAGGAAAATATTACTACAGGTTTAATTTTTAACTGTGTGGTATTTTATAAGCTTATAATTTCTTAATTTTAAACGAAACCATAGCTGTCATCTATTTAGTGCAGCGAAAAGTCCAGTATTGATCAATGAAGTGTAGCCAAGTGGACTGTAGTCAAAACGTCATGTTGCTATACATACACCGTACGGGAGGTGGCGCTGTCCTTCTTTTACGATGTTTACCCAGGACACACGAAGAAGAAGAAGTAGATGACCTGTACCGGAAGTACATTTCAAAGTTTGTTAACTTCTTCCTCACATCCCGGTCTGTTTCATCAGCCACGAGATTCCACATCAAGCCGACAGAAGAGTTTCTCTCTGGTGTTTCAGAAAGATGGGAGACTCCGTTACCGAGTACACAGCCCGACTGCAGCGACAGGTAACCGGCCGGCCTGCGGGGAGCGTAGCTCAAGTTAGCTAGCAGGCTAACGTCATTAAGAAAACTATCGATTTAATGTTGTTCCGTTTATCAATCAAAGAAACTACATGGACGAAGAAAATAAAAACTATCTACCTAGTAGGCGGTCACCACTCTTAAATTCGGCTCACTTTAATTTCACCAAACAACGCTTATTTTATTATTTTATTAATAAACGGTTACAATTGTTTTTCCTGTCAAGTTATGTCTGGCGTTCAGACGCCACATCAGCGTAGTGGCGTGTGGCTGTCAAACTTGTTTCTGTTGTCACAAAGCGGAGTTTCGTTTAGTTTAATGAATGAAGAAATCATTAAAATGATTAAGTCTTGTGAGTAAATCCCTCTTCTACTCACTCACAGAGTACATATCTAATATAATTGCTCGATCCCTAATATTATCGCTTACACTATTAATCAAAGTAAAGCTGAAAGGAAAGCTACATATTGATGTCACTTGTCAATTTTGTTCATTTAATCGATAATCAGAATAGTTGGAAGTTACAGTTTATTGATTATTTGACTAATTGTTTCATCTTTTTATTCAATTGAAGTTGAGTCATGAATGAGCGTTTCACTGTTATATTTTTAATGAATGGTCTAACAAAATATATTTGTTTTCTGGATTGTGTGGAAGAGTTCACATGACTTTCAGGACGTCTTGCTTCATGTCCTGATAGTGAGGCAGCTTTTGCTTTCATTTTGATCCTCATTGTGAAACTCAACTTGAGAACATCTTGACACAGTGCTTTCTTTTATAAATGGATGTTTATTCGCAGGGAATATTGCTAATAGTGATTTGGAAAGTGTGAATCACACCAAATCCCGAAAAATATGTGTCACATCTACTTGTTCCTGTTCTCTCAACAGTTGTTGCTCTTGCAACACAAGTCAATAAAGCTTATTTTTTTCTTGTTTTGTTTCACAGGAGCAGGAGATCCAGAGTCTCACTGCAGAGATCGAGAGCCTGAAAAACCCACAGAACCGGAGTCCATCCCAACAACTTGATGAGCTGCGGGATGAAAACACCAGGCTCAAGTACCGCCTCAACATCCTCAAGAGGGTGAGTGCTACAGCTCTGTGCCGCCATCGATGGCTACGAGCTCCCTGCTGTGCTGCCGCCGGCTGCTTTGACTCGATAAAATCCTCTGAAAAGAGGGCCGAGACGTTCGCTGATCTAATTCTCAGCCGTTTAAAAGTCGGCGGATATTTATGATCATTTACATTCAAACTCTGAAACAACCTAAACCTCTGAAACAGAATTTGTTCATTGTTTAAATTGTACAAATGTCAGTTTTGTACTATCATGTGGATTACAAATTAAAAATGAGTCAAAGCAACTGTAAAATAAAAAAAAAAAGATGCTTTTCTAACTGCTCCTGCAGCTCCAATTAAATTCTCAGCTGTCCGGCTGCACAGCACTCGTTCCAACAGGCGGCGTCTTGCCAAAATACGACTTAAAAGATTATGTCGCACATCATCCAAAACCCTCGCCTGCGTTTCCCCTCCTCCTCATTATGTTAATGTTACTGCTGTGTGTGTCCTCCAGAGCCTGCAGGAGGGGAGGCCGGCCGACTGCAAATCCATGACCAACATAAACCAGCAGCTGCAGGAGATTTTCGGCGAGGCCATCCGGGCCGCGTTCCCCGAGCTGGACGACCCTCCGCTGTCCGTCGGGCCCAACCAGCAGGCCAAGTTTGGAGACTACCAGTGCAACAGCGCCATGGCCTTGGCTCAGGTCAGACCGCCAAGCCTGAATTGCAGGAAGTTACTCTGTCACTGAAAGTTGGGTTGTCGATCCTCAAACTGTGTAAATGTCTTGAGTTATTTCAAATCCCTCGCCTTCGTTTAGTACTGCACTTTAATCCAACACATCAGATTTAGATGTTAAAACTTATAGAAATAGTACACACACGTCAGAAAAGGTTGCGTCAGTTCATTGAACACATCTTTAGCCAAAAAGCCTCTGACTTTGTCGCGTTGCAGATGATGAAGGCACAGGGAGTGAAACTCAACCCGAGGGAAATAGCAGAGAAGATCGTCCAGAATCTCCCGGAAAACGAACTCGTCCAGAACACCGAAATCTCAGGACCAGGTACCAAAACGCCCGGCTGTGATTCTGCTGAATTACTTTTTCCTGATGAGGGGAAACCTTTGGACATCGGTCTCTGACGTCTTTTGTGTCTTCAGGGTTCATCAACATCCAACTGAAGAAGCCGTTTGTGTCCAAACTGTTGAGCAACCTGCTGGTCAACGGCGTGCAGCCTCCCCCGCTGGACTCCAGGAAGCGGGTACCTCACCCTCCCCCATGTAGCATGAAGCCAGATGCTGATCAGTTTTTTAAACTTTTTTTATTGGAGCCACATCACGAGAAGTGAAGTCATTGGCTGTAGTGTCACTTCAGCCTCTTGTGGTTGAAATGAGTATTACAATTTGGAACATTTAGAAAAAATATTTTGACACACACAAAAAAACTGCAAAACTATATTTTGTTTTTATCTGTAGAAAAAGAAAGTGGAAAAATGATCATGACCAAAGGAGAAAACATGTACCATGTACATCATTAGTTTCTATTGCACTTTTTTCAATGATTTCCATTCAGTTAGATGGAAACAAACTGGTCTGCTTGATCAGACTGATGTGGGTTAGTCTGATCATAATAAGTACAACATCTCAGAGATGATCTCAATCTGTGTGTCTCAGGTAGTGGTGGATTTCTCTTCTCCCAACATCGCCAAAGAGATGCATGTGGGCCACCTGCGCTCCACCATCATCGGGGAAAGCATGAGTCGGCTGTTTGAGTTTCTGGGCTACGACGTCGTCAGGTCAGTTCAGCCGCTGTTCACGAAACACACTGCGAAGCCCACTGTCCCAAAAATATGAAAAAGCCCTACTTGTCTCACTGAGGACCAAACGTCTTCATCCACATTAATATTCCAGTGTTCATTACATTAAATAGAGAGACGTCTTTTCTACAGAAAAGGAAAACTTGGGTTACCTCAATCAATCCTCTTTTCGGGGGCCATCTTTGCTTTCATTTAAATGCTTATGTCGGCATACTGGTGGAGGTGGTGCCGTGTCGTTGTTTTGCAAGTCACCATTTTGCCCTGCAGATAAAAAAAACATTCAATCTACAAAAGTATTGAATGCTTTTAAAAATGGGTTAATTTTTTCTTTTTTTATTCAAGTGCAACTGAGCTTAATCATAAAAGTAGTGCAGACGTTGCACTTTCAGAGCATTTTGCACTGTAATCTAAAATCCTCATGTTTCTGTCTTGGCTTGTTGTATTTAACTCCTAATGTTGGAAAACTATCGAAACTTTCTCTTTTTAAATTAAATTGTATCATGATACTGTACATTCCTGCATGTTTCTATGTATTACCTCAAAAGATGAATGTAAACAAACGCTGGATAGGCTCTACAACAGAGACCTAGAGGTGCTCACCTGCTTCATGGCCCTTCCCAGGTTGAACCACGTGGGAGACTGGGGGACCCAGTTCGGGATGCTGATCGCCCACCTGCAGGATAAATTCCCAGACTACCTGACGAGTTCCCCGCCCATTGGTGACCTTCAGGCCTTCTACAAAGTCAGTTACAACGCCACATGTTTCCATCTCTCTGTTTCCATCTCTCTGTTTCCATCTCTCTGTTTCCATCTCTCTGTTTCCATCTCTCTGTTTCCATCTCTCTGTTTCCATCTCTCTGTTTCCATCTCTCTGTTTCCATCTCTCTGTTTCCATCTCTCTGTTTCCATCGCTCTGTTTCCATCGCTCTGTTTCCATCGCTCTGTTTCCATCGCTCTGTTTCCATCGCTCTGTTTCCATCGCTCTGTTTCCATCGCTCTGTTTCCATCTCTCTGTTTCCATCTCTCTGTTTCCATCGCTCTGTTTCCATCGCTCTGTTTCCATCGCTCTGTTTCCATCGCTCTGTTTCCATCTCTCTGTTTCCCACTGCTGCACACCATCCGAATCCTCGTCGCTCATATTGGGTTTAATGCGAGTTAACTTTAAAACCTGCATTCTCTCTACTGGCCAGCAGGGGGCGACTCCTCTGGTTGCAATATGAAGTCTGATTGAAGTCTCACTTGATGTATTACATCAGTAAACATGAGTTTATGATCTCAATCACACGTTTTAAGTCTTCTTCAATACCACACAATGTTCATGTTGCACTTTATGGTCTAATTTAGTGTAAAATAGAGGATAAAGCACGGTACGCTTAAAGGCGTGGCCACCTATTGATTGACAGGTCGCTGCCACAATTTTTTTTGAAAAACTTCCACTTCTTATATGCAGCTTATGATTATTTGTGGATTTTACAGTTTAAAAAGTTCACAGGAGGCGAAATGGTTTAATGAATAATACACATTTTATTTCTTTTTTTTTTTTGAAAGATAAAGTCAATTACACAAAGTGAAAGTTAATGCAAGAGTCGGAGCATTATGTGCCTGCAGTGCAGTACTTTGCATATGTGTGTGTATAGTGTGAATACATTATGTGTAAACGCAGAACATTATCTGTTCTTTCTGCTCTTCACACCTCATTTGCGTTTTACATCATCCCCTCTGCTCTCCTCCGTCTTTCCCTTTCTTCCCCTTCCCTCGATAAGGAGTCAAAGAAGCGCTTTGACGAGGAGGAGGACTTCAAGAAGCGAGCCTATCAGTGTGTCGTCAGACTGCAGAGCAAAGAGCCCAACTTCATCAAAGCCTGGAACCTCATCTGTGACGTTTCCAGGAGAGGTAGACCGCATATGAACTCGTATTATAATAACTATTATGTTAAAGAATGATCCTCCCTCAAACACACGGCGCATCTAATGAGACTTTTTGTCTTGAAACCAGTTCTCAAATGACGCTTATTGTGCGTCTGTGTGTGTGTTTAGAGTTTCAGAAGGTTTACGACTGCCTGGACATCACGATCGTGGAGAGAGGAGAGTCGTTCTACCAGGACATGATGACCAAGGTGGTGAAGGAGTTCGAGGAGAGAGGTCAGTGTCAATTTGAAGTTGACCCCCGGTGACCCTTCACCTGTTCAAGTTGTCTGTTTTTTTTATTTTTTATGTACCCGAGTTATCAAAGGCTTTGCTTCAATAATACTAAAAATCCTCAGCATTCAATGTGATGATGTTCTCTAAAGTATATCCTGCTGTTCATGGTGTGACCACCAGGGGGCAGTATTGACTTGCACGTCTCAAACATTTTCCTCTCTTCCTTAGATTGTTACTATTTTTTTTGAGATTGTCTACTTTCCCCATTCTACTCATTATCTCCTCTTTCTATCATCCTCTCGCTCTCTGTGTCTCTCTCTCTCTCTCTCTCTCCCCCCCCCCCCCCCCCCATCCATCCATCATCCCTTTATATTTTCTGTCCTCAGGCCTGTCGGAGATGGACGAGGGTCGTAGGATCGTCTTCGTCCCCGGTCAGTCCGTCCCCCTCACCATCGTCAAGTCGGACGGCGGCTACACCTACGACACGTCGGACCTCGCGGCGCTGCACCAGCGCCTCTTCGACGAGAAGGCCGACATGATCATCTACGTCACGGACAGCGGACAGGTGGGTGGAGAGAGAGAATGAAGTTTACAGTCTACAAATACAGAAGCTGCAATAAAAAAAAAAGAGAGAAACCTGGAAGGTAAACAAAGGGGAACGGAAACACCAGAAGTTACTCTCTAAAATGTCTAATAGGGAGCAGAGGGACCTTTTTGTTTCACAGCGATGTCACTCCTGTTAGTTCTGACCTAAACGTTTTACTGCACTACTTGTTCTTCAGGCCGAAGGAGGAGAATATGTTCTGTAAACTCAGGTTTTTTAGTTTTTGTCTCCACAGTGGTGGCATGTTGTTGTTTAACACCCAGGTTCAGTGTTCGGGGAATAAAATGTGGGTCATGGAGACGGACATCTTCAGCAGAAGTGAGGTGGACGTAAGAGATGATGTCATTCATGACTTCTCCTCTTAAGATAACCTGGTGGAAACTTAAATGTGTTATCCTGAGAAATATCTCAACATCTACGCTGTAGATCGCACCTATTTTCCTACTGACTCCGCCCCCCTCCTGTGCCATAATAAGTGTATCATATCTATCATTTGGATTTCCATGCAATTTGGTTCAGACATCTGTCAGATGAATCATATTCATATATTTGGTGGCTTTTCACCTGCAGGTTTTATTTGTCACGGCACTGAATAAGCAAACACCTGCAAAGCTAATGAAGTTTTCTCTTTATCTGGAAAGTATTGCATGACATTTATGTAATATGTCGCCAAATTTGTGTGTTTTCTCCTCTTCAGGCCACGCACTTCCAGTTGGTGTTTGCTGCAGCTCAGATGATCGGCTGGTACGACCCCCGGGTGACCCGGGTGGAGCACGCAGGCTTCGGGGTGGTGCTGGGGGAAGACAAGTGAGTTTTAAATGATGATAATAATATTTTAATTTTCTATAGCGCTTTTCAATCCACTCAAAGACGCTTTACATACATGCACTTAGCCTTATATTTAAATACACTTGCCACTTTCACACATCACTTACATTCATGCACATTCCATGCACTTTATCTTATTTTTGATATTCTACTGTTTCAATTGTAAATATTCATTCATCCATCCATTCATCCTCATTTATTGCACTGTGTTTACTGTTTATTGTTAAATGTTATGCACCTTCCCGCCAGGACAAATTCCTTGAATGTGAAAACAAACATGGCAATAAATGGTTCTGATTCTGATGCAACAAAATGGAAAAAAAGGGAACGATTAGAAAAACAATCAAGACATCAATTAAAAACTGAATATTTTTGATATAAAAAAAATCAAACGGGAGAAGCGATGTGTTTTTAAGACCATTACGTGATCTTTACGGATCACAGTGTGAAATAAAGTTTTACTGACGACCGATATTCAGGAAAACTTTGTCAACAACAGCTGGTGGGTGTGAAGGGGTTAAAGGTGGAGGCTCTCGCAGTAAGAGCCTCGTGTTGCAGCAGCAAACAGACTAATAACAGTTCAGCGGGAATCCAAATGGCTGTCATCAGAGATCTCCTCCGCCATCACCGCCCCTCTGTCATCGTCTGATGTCCTTCACCGTTTCTTTATCGCCGCAGCTTCGGGTTTTTATTGTGTTTATTATCACACATATAAAGAAAAAAGGGGGAGAATGTAGCGTTTTTTTTATTTTTGAACCGGCGGTTTAAAAGCGGGGATGCAAAGCTGTTATTACTCAGCATGGAGGGAACAGGAAGGTTGTGCAGGAAGTGGACAGCATGTCCAGCATGGACAGTATTGCCCAACATACTTTAGATGAAACCAAACCCACTTCTGTGTGAAGGGAGTCAAAGGTTGTTATTAACCAGAAGAATCCTGTAAGAACTCTGATCAGAGTGCAGCGAAATTCTGCTTTTCATGTCTCGGTTCGGTCGGCTTCATCATCTTTTAACCTCTTCCTCTTCACCTTCTCTTGTTGTCCTACTCGTTCTTGTCCTCCTTCCTCATCATCTTCTTCTCCCTCTTTACCTTCACCTTCTTGTCCTCCTTCTTCCTCATCTTCTTCTCCCTCTTTACCTTCACCTTCTTGTCCTCCTTCCTCATCATCTTCTTCTCCCTCTTTACCTTCACCTTCTTGTCCTCCTTCTTCCTCATCTTCTTCTCCCTCTTATTCCTCCTCCTGTCCTTTCCCTCTTTACCTTCACCTTCTTGTCGTCCTACTCATTCTTGTCCTCCTTCCTCATCATCATCTTCTCCCTCTTTACCTTCACCTTCTTGTCCTCCTTCTTCCTCATCTTCTTCTCCCTCTTTACCTTCACCTTCTTGTCCTCCTTCTTCCTCATCTTCTTCTCCCTCTTATTCCTCCTCCTGTCCTTTCCCTCTTTACCTTCACCTTCTTGTCGTCCTACTCATTCTTGCCTTCCTTCTTCTCCCTCTTCTTCCTCCTCCTGTCTTCTCCCCCTCATCTTCTTCCTCTTCCTCCTCCTCCTGTCTTCTCCGTCTCATCGTTTTCTCCCCCTCATCTTCTTCCTCCTCCTGTCTTCTCCCCCTCATCGTCTTCTCCCTCCTCTTCCTCCTCCTGTCTTCTCCCCCTCATCGTCTCCCTCTTCTTCCTCCTCCTGTCTTCTCCCCCTCATCTTCCTCCTCTCCCTCCTCCCTCTCTCTCCCTGTGCTGTACATACTGTACTTCACAGTGAGCAGTGATCACTGCGAGGCTGACGGGATGAGCTCGCTCTTTAATTTGAACGCTATCTGTCACCGAGTTGTTTTTTCCTGATCAATCGTCCGGAGGAGAAGTGCCGACCCCGGGCGGGAGGTTGGCGTTCCGCTTGGCGGCGGCCATAACTAAGTGCCGCTGAACGCCCCACAGTAACCCGAGGGGGCGTAAATTGGCCCTGCGATGTCTGCGCCACTCCAAACTCCATTAGAAATTTATCATGCTGTTTTCATAATTGCTCATCCAGACAATAAGGGCTCCAAGCAGCCGCGGGGGAAGCCGTAATAGCTGCAAGTAAACCGAGGGAAAAAGTGGGTTTATTACATCTTCGGGCTCGTAAAGCTCGTCTGATTTGGTTGATCGTACCAAATGCAGCTCGGCGAGCAGCGGTGATCTAACGGTTTGTGGCGACCTCGGTACCTGCAAAACTCCGTCTTTTTATTTTGTCTCCCAGGTTGTGTGTTTTTTGAGGTTTGTGCGACTTTCCCAGTGATTCAGCTGAACCTTCTTCTTCTTCTTCGTCTTCTTCTCACTCCTTCTCACTCTTCTTCTTCGTCTTCTTCTCACTTCTTCTCACTCTTCTTCTTCGTCTTCGTCTTCTTCTCACTCTACTTCTTCTCACTCCTTCTCACTCTTCGTCTTCTTCTCACTCTACTTCTTCTCACTCCTTCTCACTCTTCGTCTTCGTCTTCTTCTCACTCTACTTCTTTTTCTTCTACTACTTCTTCTTTTCATTCTTCTCCTCTTTCTCTTTCAGGAAGAAGTTCAAGACGCGGTCAGGAGACACGGTGAGGCTGATGGACCTGCTGGAGGAGGGGCTTAAGAGGTCCATGGACAAGCTGAAGGAGAAGGAGCGAGACAAGGTGAGACCTCCATCCTGTCTTTAGGCTGATGAAGAAAAGAGGAGGAGAGAGACCTTTCCTCATCATTTTGATGATCATGATGTGAGGACATCAAACCCAAACCACACACTTGATATTTTACTGTAGAACACGTTTGCTGTCTCCTGATCCGAAAGGCGACATTAATAAAGGGCAAAGACGTTCTGCTTAATGTTCTTACCTCTATTGGTGTCTGGCCTTCCAGACAGCTTTGGGTTTTATTTGTCCGAGTCTTTAAAGACATTAGTGTCTGACATTTCTGCCTCCACCCCCGAAACAATGGAGGTGAATTTAATTTCTGATTCCCACCGAATTTTAATGGCTAAAAATCAACACCACTTTCCAGGAGTTCCTTGCTTACCGCTTTCTAACGAGGGAAGTTAGCAAGTGAGGCTTTGGGGCGTTGAGTCTATTTATTCTAACTCTATTTGTTGATGAAGGCGGTGAGATTCGGCTGAAAGCTCTGGAAAAAGGCTAGCAAGTCGACCATGAGCAGGGAACCAAATCTCGGGTGAAGAATTAAGGTGGTATTACGCTGAGGGTAGCAGCAGCCTTAAGGTGGATCTGCATACGTTTTCATAGAAAAAGGAAGATGCCACTTTCCAGCTGTTGCATTTCATACACTTGTCTCTCGTTTCCTGTCTTTTCTGCACATAAAATCATTGGCTCAGAGTAAAATATCCTCAGAAATGTTCAATTTGTCATTAACTTGCAGACATTCGCGTTCCCAGGAGGATAAATACCACCGCCTTTGGTGTTCCTCTAAGGATGGAAACAAAAATACAGAAAATGTAATAAATAAAATAAAAAGTCAGTGTAATGGTCGTAAATGAGGAGAGGGGAAGTTTTTATTTATTTATCTTGGCCTGAATCTCGCTGGCAAAGGAAGAAAGAAAGTTGGAAGACAAACCTGGCTGCTGCATCTGTAACTCCGAGGTGTTTTTGTTTCATATTTAATCACCTCTACGAAGTCCGCCTTGTTTGTCTTATTCCTCCTCAGAATAAACGGTTACCGTCGGAAAACAACCCACTATTCATTGTTTTTCTTTCTCTTCAGTGTTTAATCTTTGACAATCGTCTCAGTAAAAACCTTCCAGTTAGCCGCTCGTTATTTCCGCGTGTCGAGGCCTATTTTTTTTCTCTACCGTCGACAAAATAATTCTTCTCGCCCGAACCGAACCCGACTCTGGATCCGTCTGATCACATCGGGAGGCGAACGCGTCTGAAGCCTGTGAATCGATGCCACCAGCTTCTCATCTGCTGAGCTCGGAGGACGAGCTCGCCTGCATGTGGTCTCTCTCCAACACGCAACTCTTTTTATTTTTTTATTCTTCTCATCAGGCTCCTCTTTTCAAGTTTTTCCTCTTGAACTAAAACACACAAAATCTGTCGGAGTCGCTGGTTTCAGCCAGAAAGGCTGCAGACGTTATGGGGTTCAAGCAGGGAAAACTTGAAACGAATGATTCTCATCGGAGTGATCACAAGGTATTAGATAACACTTCATCAAACGCAGAAAATAATGCCACCCTGCTGCGACTCGACTTTTTTTTTAAGAGCCGGAAAGAATTTAAAATTAGTCATGTTACGAGAACCGCAATCCAAATATCCAATCTTAGATTTTCTGGAGATTTAGTGAGTAGAGAGGAGACTCCAATCCAGTTAATTTGAAGTACCTGAAAGTCCTACAGCGATTAATTTTGATTAATCTGTCGATTAGTTGGATCGATCGTGTGCTTAATTGGTGGAAAATGTGGAGAAGTTCCAAAAACCTCAAGATTACATCTTCAAATGTCCCGTGTTGCCCAAAGACATTCATTTTATAGTGATATAAAAAATGGAGAAAAGGCAGCAAATCTTCAGGGAAAGAGGCTGCAAGTAGATAATGATATTATGGTTATGTTTGATGAATTTATTAATTAATCAACTATACATAATTTACTATTTTATGGGAGACAAATAAAATGAACATACTGAGCGAACTGACTATATACATAACTAATTATTTCATAATTGTGTGTTCATATATTTACTGCTCAAAGACGATGGTGTAATTGTCGTGTGCATACTTAAATTAATGGACACACACTTCATGGGTACAACAGAAACTGTTGTTACACACACCCAGCAACACACCCGTTAACGATTACGTAATAAGATGAGGTTACGTTTATGTAACTCCTGTTCCGAGACAGCTAAAATGCTTACATCAGCACATTGTCCCCTCTGATCGTTTGTTAGCATGCTCGCGTCTGCTAATTGATAAAATAAACGGACAGCTGATGGGAGTATCATTAAATTGATGTAAATACCACATTTTACAACAATCTGTCCCAAAATAAAGGCCTAACCGAAGCCCCGCCCCCAAAAAAAGAAAATCCACCTCCGCTGCTTTCTGCTTCCTTGAATTTATTTTTCCGCCTGCTGTTTTTATTTCTCTGACATCTTATGAAACCATCACGAACCAGCGGCAGAGTGAGGTTTCACCACCATCGTCTTCCTCTGCAGCCTTTCCTTCCGCCCAGCGAGGGCTCGATAAGCTCCCCGACTCCCAAATGACCCAAAACCCGGCAGCTGGGATCTCGCCGCCCACCACACACGGTCTTTGTCACCGAACCCTCTGGTGCAGCTGGACCTCGTTAAAACAAGTGTGTGTTTGGTAGTTTTTTTAGATGTATAATATACCTTTTTAGTTCCAGCTAGTCTCTGGATTCAACCCAGAATCAAGCCCTCCTCCATCCCGAGGCTATCGTTAGCTGCTGTTTCCCCGATGTGGAGGGGGAATTAAACCTGCTGAGGGATTAAGAGAAAATAAACAACTAAAAACCAGAACCTGACCTGGTTAAGTATTATGTGCAATACTTGGCTCAGTGTAAACAGTCGCTGACTTCCTGTTGAACTGCAGTGTTTTTCTTTCGGTGGAAGCCGGTGCCAGCAGAGTTTCCCAGCATGCTCTGCTGGCCGGGCGCTCCGCTGGCTGTCTGGGTCGGTGCCTGCGCCTCCCATCTGCTAACCCTGCCTCATTAAAAGCAACCCCGGCCTCGGCCTCATGAACCTCGCTGAGAACAGTTGTTTTCTCCGCTTGTGTTGTCTGTTCTTTATAATTTACTCGTGTCCTATTTTCTTTCTTCTTCAATACTTTTGCATCCTGTTATGTTAAATGCTTTCCTGTGTTGTCCGGCTGTGGCCGACTGGTCCCTGACCTCTTTGGTCCCTGTATGGCTGCAGCCACTAGTCCATTTATTAGCGGATTATCAAAATATTATTAATTATCAAACAAAAAGAACACATTTGGGGCTTTATCTTGCCGACCCAACAGCTGTACTCGCTTGAAGACTTTAGGTTTTGTCATATTTTGAATTTGACTGAATTTCTCTCCTCCCTGGTCATATATCTGTCCGTCTGACTTCCTGTATTGTGTCGCGGTCCGACTTGATCCAGTTAAGCATGTGAGCACTTTGTTTGTTACCAAATGAAACCGTTTAATTCAACTGTGTTCACAAAACCAACAACGTCTATTAACCGCACTTTAGTTTAATTTAGTCATTTTCAACTTGTACCACTAAAATAAACCAATAAAAATGACAACAAGTCATTACTTTTAAACTATAGCAAATGTATACTAACCATTACCATAATAATATTTTCTCGTTTATAGAATACACTGAAATGTATGTATATTATTTAAATCCCAAACTAAAATCTGTTTCCACACTAGTGTTCATACCTCAGTTTTTTTATTTATTGGTCTTATTTTTAAATATTACTAGTGTTTATCCATAGCAGAAAAATAGTCAGCATTAAAGCAATATTTCCTCCCATTTAAATATTGGGAATATTGTCATGATACATTTTCTGTTGTCATATTATCACGTCTTCTAATAATAATAATAACAACTAGTCAATAAATAAAGACCATTTCCTGCTGAAAATGTGTTGGAGTGCTAAATGCTGAAGCTCAAAGTTAAAATATAACTGAATATAGCTAAAAATGGCTGAAAATAGCTGAATCTCAGTGCTGAAACTAATAACATGCCGTGTTGTGACCTGACCCTCTAAATCCCGTCATCTCCTCCATCGTCAGAAACTTTCCGTCTTCCCGTGGCGTCCATAACTTCCGGCTCACCCTAACCCTCCCTGTGGTATCGGACCCGTCACACACGGCTTCGAGGGACGGCGACGACTTAATAAGTCAATTTAATCTTCGTCCTCCGGCTACTAAAATAGATTAATCATTTGGATTAAATTCAACTCGCTGGTTTTTTACTGTTGGAAACATAAGGTGGCGTACTGCCTGCAGTAATTACAAGCTGATAAAGGAGTTATCTGAATATTTAAAGCCTTTTCAGGATTATTGGAGCGTGGGGGGAGACAGTCTCTGTCGCCGGTTTTATTAAATATAACTCTGCTTTGCTGAAACAGGTCCTGACCCCGGAGGAGCTGACCAAAGCCCAGCGGTCCGTCGCCTTCGGCTGCATCAAGTACTCCGACCTCTCCCACAACCGCATCAACGACTACGTCTTCTCCTTCGACAAGATGCTGGAGGACCGCGGCAACACGGCGGCCTACCTGCTCTACGCCTTCACCCGCATCAGGTGACGCACCGGTCGGTCGCCGCCTGACCGGAGGTTGAATCCGGCCTCGGCACTGATGTTAAAACGTTAAATTACGTAAAACATCCGGCTTTGCCACCGGATGTGTGTATATTTTTTATTTAATCATGGCAGCAGTATGAGCTATCATAGTAAAATGGTACAAATCTGCTGTAGGGGAGGATCTCGACAGAGCCTGTGTCCTTTTTTTAACTTTTTTTTAATATTATTTATATATATTTTATTAAAAAAATATATATTTTATTTTTTTTAATTTATTTATTTATTTTTATTTAATTTTTTTATTTTTATTTATTTAAATATTGTATTTATTATACAATGTATTTAACATGTATTTCACATTATTTGTATGTCTCGGTACACATGATATCCAGGTTCAGTGTGCAACACACAGAAAGAACAACAAACATCACATGGCGCTCACGCCAAGAAAAAAGAGAAAACAAAAGTAGGATAAAATAAGGATAATAATAATGAATAGATTGCATAAACTATTGTCCTTTTTTAAATAAATGTTTTGCTGTTGCATCGATCACCTCTGATGTTTCAGGTACGTGGTCAAAACTCAGAGATGCAACTAGTGATTTGATTGGTTCACACACAGGGACGCTGGAAGTATCTCCAAAGTTAAATTGAGTTCCTCGGAGAAGCGTGCCCGGCAACGATTGATCTGCTCTTTGATTGATTGATTTTTTTTATTAGCGTGAGTCTCGCCTGAGAGGATTTGATGTTCCTGCGTTTAGTCAATAGAGAACTCACTGGTTCAACTGGGAGCGACCAAGCAGAAGGAAACGGCAGCCATCTTTAGCCACATGGTCGGAGGCTGTAGTGAATATAGACACTATGACACTATATTTCAGTTATCCATAATTTGAGTTTCCCCAATACAAAGAAATAGTGAAAGAATAACTATGTAAGCTATGCATGAAAAAATTCAGTGATGTCTTCCCTGCAAACACATATTTAAATAACAGCTTTTGTACTTTATTAAACATATTGCAAAGATGTCCTCTGTTATTATCAAGATATTGAAGCAACCTCACAGTTTTGCTCCATTCTGATCCTGTGACATTTATTAATTT
Organism: Cottus gobio; assembly: GCA_023566465.1. Lineage (NCBI taxonomy): Eukaryota > Metazoa > Chordata > Actinopteri > Perciformes > Cottidae > Cottus > Cottus gobio. The sequence goes on along the minus strand of CM042229.1, from coordinate 4,692,517 downwards.
CCATTGTATTTATTTGTCTTTATTTGTATTGTATTAATGTCTTCTCATAGGTCCATCGCTCGCCTGGCCAACATCGACGAGGCCACTCTGAGGAAGGCGGCGGAGACCTCCGAGGTCCTCCTGGACCACGAGAAGGAGTGGAAGCTGGGGAAGTGCATCCTCCGGTTCCCCGAGATCCTGCAGAAGATCCTGGACGACCTGCTGCTGCACACGCTCTGCGACTACCTGTACGAGCTCGCCACCACCTTCACGGAGTTCTACGACAGCTGCTACTGCGTGGAGAAGGACCGGCAGACGGGTACGTGCAACGGGAACGCCGGCGCTCCGAATCCACCGTTTAGAGCTTCATCCCCGCGGTGCACTGAAGTGCCGCAGCCTCGGGTTCAGAGCGGCTTCATTAGGCCTCATTGTTCTGTGGCGGTAACGCCAGCTGGAGGTTATTGTGCATAATTTAGCTTTTTGTCGGAAGTTTGGAGTTTTTGTCACTCACGAAACTTCGGTTTGAGTTTGGATTGACGTAGCGTATGTTTAGTCTTCTTTTAAAGGGTTTTATTTTGAAAATAAAAAAAGAAAGTAGTTTTGAGTGTCAAAAGTAGTTAAAACGTGCTCACAAAGGCCACTTAGGGACTACTTTAAAACCGGAAGACTAATATGAAGTACGGCCCCTGATACTGATAAAATTCTTATATAATTAATAAAAAATAAGCGCAGCTACAGACTAATATCTCCCTGCAAGGTTTCCAAAAAAAAAAGTTTTGAATAGAAGCGACTTCATCTTTTTCAAAGCCTCTTCCTCTTCGTCACCCTACGTATCCACATGGATGCTCCCGCTCGTTTGGGAAAATTAGAAACCACTTAAACCACTTTTTCCGTCTGCTCGTCGGCGTTCCCGCCCCCTTTTTAAACAACATCCGCCGCTCATTACCGACTTAATTCATATCAGATTTTCCGCTCCGTGTAGCGGCGCGGCCCCGATGGGCCGGACGCCCGCGGCCGTCGCGTGTGGATGCAGATGTCCGGGTCACGGATTTTCATTGGATGCCATTAAACGCACCCTTTGACCTTTTGTTTATGGTTTTGTGCTTCACCTCTGACTCTGTTTTGCATCCCAGTGCGTCGAATTATTCACCGCTTCTCTTCATCTCTTGTCGTTTTTGTTCTCATCGCCTAACAAATCTTAATATTTATGTAAAACGCCAAATTCAATCTTACAATGTCGGCCTGATAACTTGAAGAAGTTGTGCGTCATAATAAAAGATAACAAAATAAATTGGAGTCGTGAGACGAAAGTAGATTTTGTTTAAAACTCTTCTTGAATCCACCATTTTTTATTTATCGAAACAACTCCTGAACAGATGAAGCATGTCGGCATCAGGGGTCCCAAACCAAGAGGGGTGGAGGCCACCGGTTCGATCGTGAGCTGATTACCGTTGTTAAGAGTAGGCAGCGCTGTGTCTGTGGTGCTCACCTGTGAGGCGTCTCTCCCCAGGTGAGGTGGTGAAGGTCAACATGTGGAGGATGCTGCTCTGTGAGGCCACAGCGTCCATCATGGCCAAATGCTTCGACATCCTGGGCATCAACCCCGTCGGGAGGATGTGATGTCACGGGAGAAAGTGAACTGTCTCTTTTTTTATTATTAAAGAACCCATGTGAAGCCCAAACAAATCACCCAGTCTGTCAGTTATTTTGTAATTGTGGATTTTACTGTTTAAAGCCAGATTTCATATACAATCATGGAAAACCTGGAAAAGTCATGGAATTTTAAAATGGTTATTTCCAGATCTGGGAAAGTCCTTGAAAAAAAAAAAAAAAATCCCAATAGTTTAGTAAAAGTCATGTAAATGTGTTATATTCATGTGTTCATGTTGTTCATGTACGCTGAGTTTGAAATAATTAATATGCTTTTAAAAGAAAGACTCAAAATATAAGCAGCATACGCTGAGTATATCTATAAATGTTTATTCTTTTAATCAAACTATTGTCTCTCATTCATTTGTGTCCTTTAAGGAATACTGTATACTTTGGAATCCTCATTGTTAGTTTAAATACTACATTTTATCACTTTTTCATGTTCACGCCCAGATTTCACTAAATGTTTGGTCATGGAAATTTGGTTTAAAGTCCTGGAAAAGTTATGGAACTCCATTAGTCAAAATGTGTATGATCCTGCTTAAGGTCTTCCCTTTTTTCCCCTGTGAAAGTTTTTTTTTAATATATATATATATTTTTCCTGATCCGATGTGATTTTGGGCTGTACAAAACCAACTGAATTTAATATGAATAAAAAATGTTGTGTACAGTCCCGCTACAGGGCACCGGGGCCGAGATGCTTAATCGCTCTCTGGAATGGATGAATCAGTAAAAATGTAGGACATTAAAAAGAATCGGTCACGAAGGTCGTCAACATAATTACGGGAGAAAACCGTGATCTTAAGGCAGCCGTCGAGTGTATAGTGCCGTTATTTTCATCGTCGATCATTTTCTCTGTTAAAGCTTTTAACGGGTTTATGAAACGCCTCCTTAAGGAAATGTGACCATTAGTGAGATCGGATAATTCTATATAGTTATTCTCGAGGCTTGTCATCGGCGCTCCCGGGTCGGATTGTGGAGAAACCAGGAAGTAGAAATATGATGCCTAAAAACGTTGTTTTTTTGTTGATTGAGTTTTTCAGAGATTAATAGCTTGGATTTCCAACAGTTTTGCAATGTTTTCAAGGTTAATTTTCGTTGAAGCTGGACCATAATAATGAATTATTGATCAAACTCTTTGATGTACAAACATTGTTTTTTGCTTTAAACACTGATTTAATGCGTGTTGGATTCTGGTAGTTTTCCAGGTATCATTTTCACACCGGGTCCAAACGTTTTGAGCCTTTTTAGAACACACACACACGAACACACACACACTAATTGCTCTCTGCGTGTCCTCTCTGCTTAGCAGCCGCTGACGTACAGAAAGTCGCATTAGACTTGAGCTGCTTCTCCGATAACGACAATTACAGCCTTTTTCCTTCCGTGACTCGTGGAGTAAGTGGGCTTTGTTTGCAGAAATGTTGAAGTCCGAGGCAAACGAAGTGAATTATACATCACACGCACTCCGAGGCCCTGGAAGCCTGTAATTGTTGGGTCTGTCTGCGCCCACCAGCCAGTTGTGCGATATAAAAGCTGTGCAACGCTGGAAGATGCCACAAGTCGTACAACACTGGTTCAGGAGCGCTGTGACCCGTCTTTTGAAACTCATGAAATATCTCTCTCGTCGTTGCTGACGTCCCAGGACTCTCAGGCAATAATTCCCATCTTCATGAAAGATTCATTTAGCTTTCAAAGAGTCGTGCCTCTGTTTTTTTTTTCCTGCCGCTGCTGCAGGACCGTGGTGTTAAAGGAGTTTTGACAGTCGCTCCAGGAGGAGAGCGCCAACGCCTTTGGAAGCAATAACGTTCCAGCGCCTCCGTGGGATGGACGGAGCCCGACGCCCGGTGGCCTCGGCTGATCGTTATTCCCTTTCTCCCGCCTCTCGGGGCGGGATGGTGGCGGGGAGGCCTGAGTAGTTTAAAGAAACAGAGGATCCAACATTTAGAGAACGTGCAGACCGGAGGTGGAAGGTAAATATGGATGTGTACTATGGAGTACTGTATACAATATTTGTGTTCTAGTACTTAAAGCCTCTTTGTAGCTTTAGGTTTTATTTGAGGTCACGTCACTGGTCTTATAACCTCCAGCAGCAGCCGTTTCCAGTGAAAACCCAGTGACGCTCCGATCATATAAAGAGTCCGATATTCCCCTTTTTTAAATGGAGAGCAAACCAGAGTTAAAATAAGAGCAAATATTATTAAACATGATGCAATACGTTCAGTTTTCTAACTTTTCTTTTCTCCATCAACGTGCAGGAAACCAGCGAAAGCTTTAAATTAAAAAGTATTTAAGATAAGTGTTGAAAAAGTGTTTTTTTCCCTTCTATGTGGGTCCTTCTGCTTCGTTTCAGTCATTGTTGGCCACACTTTCTTTGTTGTTCCAGCTAAACATATTCACATCCAGCAGATGTGCAGTAACCGTTCTTTAAGCTCTGGTTTGTGATTAGAGGCTAAAAAGCTGCAGGAGTATTTATATTTACGTTATTATAAGAGGTTATTGAATGTGACCTCTGGGGAACCTCTTCGTGTGCCTTTGACCTTTGACCTCGTGGTGTTTGCGCTCCATATGGGAGGAAACAGACTCGTGCAGGAATGAAAAGCTGCCTGCAGCCACTCCTGCGCTTCTGTTACTTGTAATTTGCATAAATTATCCCTCTTCCTTAAAATCCTGTTTAGATCGGGGCGTGATGTCCTCGCCACCAGAAGCATCTTTTACGCCACGTTGCGTTCGCTCGGCATCTGTCTCTCGCTCCGAGTGCTTGTCGGCGATCGGATCTCGGAGATGAATCAATGAGATATGTAAACAAGCGAGAAAAAGGAGGCGAGAGTCTCCTTTTTGTTTTTTTTTGGGCTTATTGGGAGGGAGGGGAAGAAACAGCAGGAAACGGGTTCGGGGAGAAATGAACATTTTAATTAGGGTGTTTGGCATAAATCAAGATTTCACACGCACGCAGACAAGAGAAGACTCCTCGCAATTAAATAAGAGAACGTGAGGTTTGTTTTAAGATGTACATTAAGTTAAATAATCTGAGAGCGGGCGCTTGAATGTACATGATGTCCTGATTCATATTCGATGACACGTTGAAATATACGACGACTCTGAAAGTGAGTGCCACAGGAAATAAGACCGTACTTGACTAAGAATAAATACAAATGTTAAAATATTCAGGAAGCACGGAGGGGAAGTCGTCCGGTTGGATATCCGTCAAACTTAAAAGCCACGTAACTGTGGCATCGTCATGTGGAGGTAGAACACACACACACACACACACACACACACACACACACACACACACACACACACACACACACACACACACACACACACACACACACACACACACACACACACACACACACACACACACACACACACACACACACACACACACACACACACACACACACACACACACACACACACACACACACACACACACACACACACACACACACACACACTTAAAGAGTCAGAACAGTCACTCGAGTGGGATGAAGGGACGTGGGTGGCAGTTTTTTCCTCCACATCTGGATCCAGCTGCTCCGTCCTGCGTTTGAAGCGATGTGTCTCTTTGTGGGCTTTGATCTCGCCTTCATCGCGGCGTTGGAAACATGGGGGATCGGTGGTTTTTGTTTGGGAGTCATGGCGTCAGACTCAAGGCGACGCCCCCTCCGTCGAGCGACCTCAGCGTTTGTTTTTTCCAGGGCCGTGTCTCGCGTATCTTTGTTCCTTCGTCGCCGTCCGCTCCTCTTCCTCTTCTCTCCTTTCAACTGAAGCCAAATGTCTGGTGGCGGAAAGTCTGCTTCCTCGTGTTCTCTGTTCTTACTTCCTGTGTTCTCTCCGTCTCCAGGAAAGAATACGATGGGGAACAATAATTCCATTTGTGATTCTCTTTTTCTTTCTTTGAAATAAAATAATAATTAATGTAAATGTCACCACGCTGTCCAAAGTGCTGCATCGTGTCCGTTTTTCCTCAGAAGCCCAATCAGGCCTCAGCTTTTCATTTTCCCATCAAAACGTCCTCCGTCACAGCTCGCCGGGGTTTGCATTTTTATTTTTCCGTGTGCGTGTGAACTTGTGAAGCGTAACCGGCGCAGCGGGGAGTGCAGGGCGCCGCCGGCAAACTGCAAGGTCACTGACAAAATAAAATAAAAATAAAAAAAGAGACCGCATGCAAGCCAAAAGAGAAACGTGGTTCAAATGTTTCAGGGTCGCCTTTCACAGGTCGCCCCCCCTGCTCGCTGCGCTCTGGGCCACGAGCGCTTTTACTTTGAAAGTCTTGTGGAAAAAAAGGACGGCAGTCTCCTTGTTTCGAGGAAGGGCGCAGCTCAAGACTCATATCTTGGTCTCCCTGGGTTCGGGTCTGAAGGAGTCCCTGATCGCCAGCAGACCGGCGGCCAGGAGGTGTCCGCTGACTTTGCTGTGCCACTCGGGCGACCGGCCCCTGGAAGACGAAACAAACGGGATCTTTCAGTTGAAAATACAGATTTAAAAACAGGAAGTAGCTTCCAGAAGGTCGTCGATGCTGCACAGAGTATGGACCCTTTTCCAGGGTTTGTTGAGGACTATGTTTTCCATACAGTAGAATCATTAACCCTTCAGGGTCTTACGCCTTTTTTCTCAATTTTACATAATTTATTAAAAACACTTGCATATGATACATACTCATGTGTTGTATATCAAAACGTGCAGAACAATCTCATCTCTCTCTATAACGAGGCACCATTGTCCTAAGGCACAAGTGTAAAGAGATAATATGGCCCTAAAGCTGAGAAATTGAAGCTTGATTTTCAAAATTCTTCATATCTCTTGTGAAAACATAACTTTACTCAGGTGGTCAAACTGTTTTTCCTTGAATAAACATGTCCTGGATACATTTTTAAAACAGAAGAATGGATGTTTTCTGCCACTAGTTTAAATGATAACTTCTTCTTCATGGTGTTCAATACACGAGCTACATCCGGTTTTCTTTTTTATATTTTGATCCGACTTAAAAACACATTTTTCAGAATCTCTTAGAGATCCGTACTTTTTCCATAAGAGACATTTTGACACAAATGTAGCGTTTCTCAATTCTTCCGGCCACTTAAAGCGCTTTAACGCTGCATGTTATCGTTCATACGTCGATACCCAGCAGGCCGGTCTAATCAGTCATACAGCGCAGGAACAGGCAACAAGTTTAAGTTCTTAAAACATCTCGTAAAAAGAACATGTTTATGACGCTATTATTCACACTCTTATAGTCTTAAGATATCATTTTTATCATGCGCCTTATAAGGATTTATGAGTGTTTTTATTACTTATTAAAAGGACCTTGTATTGTGCAGTTATATTAAAATACATCTGCAGTGAAAGAGGTGTTAACAGTTTGTTTTACTCCTGTCTGTTGATCACGTGATCACAAGTGATATTTGTGGGCGTCGCTTACTTTTACTTTTCACTGCAGTTTCAAAGGGGCCTCTCTCGGTTCCCCCTCACCGAGGCCGCGACGTATTTCATTTCCTGCAAAGGCGATGGGAGGCCCGTACTCGTTAAAAAAAAAAAAAAAAAAAAAGCCCCGTCGACCTTGATGCTGCCGATCTGTTGTCTCGCCTCTGAAGTTAACGAGCGCTTCCAATTAATGTCACAGCGAGGTGGGTCAGAACCGGTCTAGACGGTTAGCACGAGAGGAGACGGACGGCGAGAAGCACAAAACGAAAGAGAGGGAAGGCGTTCATCCCTCCGGGTGTTTCCCTCCTTTCTCCCAGGATGACATTGGAATCAAAGCTTCGTTCACCTCTGAGCTGCTCCGAGAGACGCAAATACTCAAATGTAGAAGCTGGGACTAAACATGTTGTTGATAATTGATTAATTGTGTTTTTCAATTTGTTGTTTTCAAGGTTAAATCGTGCTCCAGCTGGACTTTTAGCAGCATGTGTTTTGAATTATTAATCAAACTCTTTGATGTACAAACATTGTTTTTTGCTTTAAACACTGATTTAATGCTTGTTGGAAACACACACACACACACACACACACACACACACACACACACACACACACACACACACACACACACACACACACACACACACACACACACACACACACACACACACACACACACACACACACACACACACACACACACACACACACACACACACACACACACACACACACACACACACACACACACACACACACACACACACACACACACACACACACACACACACACACACACACACACACACACACACACGTTATTGAATCAAAAGTGACTGACTTTACGATCCGTAAATCAAAGTTATGGCTGTGATTTTGACTTACTGAGTATATTTTTTTTATCAAAATGATGAAACTGATTCACGATTGTGAGTTAATCAAAGTTTCCTCTTTCTCGGTCAGAACTGTGCGTCCCAGAATACTGATGTTATACTGATTCTACACCATTTCTCTTATTTTAAATGTACTAGATTAGAAAGTAATAATACACACCAGCAGCACAGCTCTGAGGATGAGCAGTACTTTGGTTATAGATGCTGAAATATCTGAAATATAAAAAAGTATTGTTGGGAAACTTTCTTCAGACCCCCATCAGGATGAACCGTCACCATCATGAGAATTACAGTTTGTCCAATTATTTTATTTATGATTAAATATCTTTTTAAAGCACAGCATCGTGTCTTAACAGACATGCAGGATGATTGTTTTTAGCACAACGTGAGTTTAAGTTGCTTTTCGGCAGGTTTGAACCTCAGTTATCATCTTTTCATCTTCCACCCCTCCGGCTCTGCAGCCTGGGCTGTAAAGAAAATAAAAACAACAACTACAGCCGCAGTTTAACGCCATAGAAGCTCCGTGCCGCTTGTTCGAGCTCCATTTCATTTCACCGGCGGAGACAAATGGAGCCGCGGGAGTCGACCCGATCATGTAAGCTGCAGAAGATCTGCTGCAGCTTCGTTTCAAAAAGGGCATGAATCACGAGGCCCGTCCTCCTGCGGGGAGGCGGGGATAGATGTCGGCGGAGGTCAGCAGCACAGACCGGGCTCAATTAAGACGGATGAGAGGAACTAAGTGCCGTCTCCAGATATTTATTTTAATGGACTTCTCCGCAGCCTTAAATCCTCGCGGTAGTTCCCGCGGCTCCCTTTGCCCTTGCGTTGACGTCCGTCTCGTCTTTTATTACTCGAAGGGTCGATTCTGACATCTTTAATGCCGACTAATTATTATGTCGACACATGACGGATATCTGAGGTCAAACATCGCTATTTATGAAGGAATTAAAACAAAAGAAATATAGCCGCGCGTGTCTTTTTTATGTTTTGGAAAGTATTATAAACAATTGACAAACTGTTAATTATGACTAATTAGATAATTATGAATTTATCAAAGTGTTTACTGTATAGGTCATAGTATAGATGGTGTCTAATTCTAAAATTGTGTTTTTTTCCAGAACTTTGATCCTTAAACAAACATCACATCAATATAATTTAATTGTAAAGTCATGAAACTCTTTAAACATGCTTTCATGCAAAATATTAGTCATAAAAATAGTTTTAAAAGGGTAATTTCAACCAACTTAAGCACTTTTCTTTAAAACTATTTGCATGGTTTGACAACAGCGAGGGTCAGTGAGAGCACAGCCCATCTTCTGTAATATATTTTTATTATATTTCAGTATTACCCGTCCATAAAACCTGCAGGTATCCTTCACACATACAGCATCATCTACAGCATCCTCACCTGGTGTCTGTGCGACAGAGGTGGGTCAGTCGGGTCCTCCGGGCCCCGGTGGGCTCCAGCAGGTAGAGGCAGGAGTGGACGTGGGCCCTGACCCCCACCGGCAGCACCTCAGGGTGCTCCGTGGATACGGAGGCCAGGTATAGAGGGCCGGAGGAGGGGTCTGCCTGCCAGGTCCTGAGAGAGTGGAGATGAGAAGAGATAATAACTGGTTTTGGCTTTGACTCTTCTGTCCCCTGTTGGTAGCTCAGACCCCTGAGACCCCTGAGACCCCTGATGCCCCTGAGACCCGGGGGGCTCGCCTGGCCTCGTTACCTGAGCAGCAGATGCTCCTGCGGGAGCCGGGAGCTCAGGGCGTGGCCCTGGCCCTCCAGGAGGTAGCGGTAGACGTCGGAGTCCTTGGACAGGGTCTGGATGGTGGCGGCCTGGCGGAGGCTCCCCTCCCACAGCTCCCGCTCCCTCAGCAGCCGATGCAGCAGCTCCTTCTCGGGGGCGTCCACCTCCACGGAGCCGCGCCACATCCACAGCAGGCCGCCGTCGTCCACCTGCAGGCGAGTGGAGACGGAAAGATTAGGACTCATCGGAGCCGCCATACTATGTTGTGATTGGTTTAACTTTTTGTGTATATTATGATATAACCTTTTTCCATGACGTCTAACTCCCCCCATGTACCTTCTTGAAGGCCAGATCCACATGGTCTGGGGCTTGGTGGCTCTCCCAGCCTCGGCTCTTCTCCCTGGCCTCCTTCAGGAGGTGCTTGGTGCTCAGCTGCAGCTTGCTCCTCCTCCTCTCCTGCTCCTCCTCCTCACCTCCTCCACTCTGGCTGGGGGTCACCGGGCCTCCTCCTCCTCCCTCAGAGAGGGAGTCCTCACTGGAGCCTGCAGCCCCTGAACGCTGACCGGGCCAAAACTCTGGAAGCTGCACAGACGATGTTTTTTATCATTATTTTGTTAATTCTCAGGAGATTCAAAAGTGTTTTCGATGCAGGAATCCTGGATTTAATTTCCACACCTTTTAGGACCTTTAAGTTCTAACCTGTTACATCAGCAACACACTTTAATTTACTTTTACTACACATTGATTTAAAGAGTCTTAGTTTGGGATGACCCCTGGGATCTTTAAAGCATCTTCATTTATTTTAGATGGACCGGGTGGGAACAAAGCACGACAGTGGGAATTGAACCAATTCATGTTTTATTACAAATCAATAATACACAGAGCATACTATGACTTTTTAATGTTTTTATTTTTTCACACATTATATTTTATTACTTTTTCAACATACTATACAGTACTGTGCAAACGTTTTAGGCAGGTGTGAAAAAATGCTGTAAACTAAGAATGCTTTCAAAAATAGAAGTGCTAACAGTTTATTTTCATCAATTAACAAAATGCAAAGTGAGCGAACAAAAGAACAATTTTGTTAATTGATCAAAAAATAAAATGTTAGCACTTAGTTTACAGCATTTTTCACACCTGCCTAAAACCTTTGCACAGTACTGTAGAATTATTTTGTATAACTTACTGTATTATAACTTCTTTTGACATAGTACAATATCAAATTTTGCAGCATACTATATTTTATTACTTTTTAGGACTTACTATATATATATATATATATATATATTATGGATTTTCTCACCATAACATACAATTACTTTTTTATATACGTTTGTGATAAAAGATGTCATAAAAAGGTAATGTGACAAAAAAAAATAAATCATAATACAGTATGCTTTTAGTACAATTGCATTAAAGAAAAATGTCAAAAATGTCATAGCCAAGTGTGCCATAAAATATAAAACATTTCTTTTTACATTTTAAATAATAAAAAATATAATATGTCTAGTATATCGTGCCATGGATACCTGGAAGAGTCTCTGGGCCTCGGTGATCATGTTGGCCAGCCCCTGGGTGGCGGCCAGATTCTCACTCAGGTCCCTCTGATCCGGGCGGCCCAGGCTGTACTTCCTATGACTCGACCTTCAGAAACAACAAGGTCAAGGTCAGTTATTTTTTTGGTGAGATTACAACGCACCTGGTTTCGGGCAAAAACAGGACGAGCAACGCCACCGTGCCTTTAAACAGCTGAGAGCATCAGACAGACGGGTGCCAGTGTTCTCCAGATCGGTAAAGATCAATAAAAGAAACACACCGACAGGAAATGGGAAGCGGGTGTGAAACACATGACAGCAGTCTGCTGCAGGAGTGTTTACAGGCTGCAGATAGGGAATCAGACGCACGGCGTCAGGATTACTGCAACGGACAGATTCAGGTTACGCAAAAAGAAGTTTTCCTTGATTTTATTTGATATGAAGTTTCATCTTGGATGCTTTTATAGTTTATGATGACAAAATAAAAGTGAATTGAAAAGCGTTTTGTCACACCGAACAGCACAGACGCTCTTCAGCTGCAAAACGGGGAATTTAAACCACCAACACTTTCAGTTAGACCATTAAAAAGTGCATATCTCAGTAGGAGTGGTGAGCAGAAATATGAAGAAACAGATCGAGACGGTGATATTTAATAGATCTGTGGGAGCAGCTGACAATTTCCCAGAGTTATTGTTTTATTGTTCCCACATTGGTCTCCGACAGGGACTCTGGCTTCCAGGAGACGGGCGGCACAAAGTGCTGATTGTGTCGTTTTTGTCTTTTTCCATCTACTGTCCCGTCGTCAGCCTGGAAGGGAGGCAAAGAGCCAAAGTGGAAAAAGGAAGGATGAATGCAAGGGAGGAAAGTACAGGAGGAGGAGGAAGGAGAGGAGTTAGTGAAAGCAGAGTGATTACAGGAACGAGAGGAGGAAACGACGTGGAGGAGGAGATGTGGACGAGAGAGACAACAATCAGGGTGGATGGAGAGAAGAAGAGGACGAGGAAGGACCAATAATTAATTTATCAAGGAAACGGATATGATGTGTTTATCAAAGCCGGATTTATCTGCTTCCTCTCTGCCATAGAGCTCCAAAACTATTAAAAACACTGAACACACACTGTAGTTTAATTAGACTCATCAGACATACAAATATTAAAAAACATCCCCAACAAATGCAGCTTCCTCCTGTTTGCTGTAATCAGCTGTTTTAGGAATTCATTGATCCTTAAATGTGAGCTGCTTTTAAAGTTTTCAGTAGAAAGCAAAATGGGAAGTTGAACACATTGTTGAGTTTGGTCTTTTTTTTTGGGGCCTTCTTGACAACAAAGGTATGATTACTTTATTGTCTGATGGGAGAACGTTGTTTTGGAGGAAATGGAAAGTGCTGCATCAAGACCAGACGTCCCGTAAGAACAAAAATGAGCTTGAGATTAAAAAAAGAAGGAAAACAGACAACTAATCACAAAAATCCAAAGCCTCCATCATAAAACATACACACTTTAGTGCATAAATAAATAAATAACACACAAACATCGTGTAATCATTTAAAAACATGCGGTTCTCTTCTCCTCCATCCATCCATCAGCTGAAGGAGTTTATAAAGATCGGAGAGGAAGAACATACAAAACGTAGCCTAATCCTTGTGTTAATCTCCAATATTTGCTTCCACTGATGTTGAAGAATTAAATCACGCATGAATAAACACACTTTTTGCAGCACAAACTCGGATGAATGGTCCGCAGACAGCGATGAATCATCATCCGCATCGCTGTTATCGTTCAACAGTCTCATTATCTCTCTCTCTTTTACTCTACTACTTCCAAAAAGCAGATAGAAAATATCTCCCCTATCTGGGAGTGAAGTTGAGGCCAGATGGAAATTGTTGGAGGTTATGTAACGTGCACTGTGTAAACTGTGCCAACAGCTTTTCATCACAGAGAAGAAGAAATAAAGTGTGAGTGTAACAGCTGGATGGGATCCAGAGGCGATGTCATCTGTGAGAACTCACGACCTGAAAACACGATGTCGAACGAAGCCACAAAGAGAAGAAAAACAGGTTTCTATGGCATCTAAATGGCAACCTGCCGTGGGTAACGGCAAACACACACATTCAGACACACACACACGGACACATTACCTAAAAGCTGAGGCTAAAAGAGAGGCTGAGATTTAAAGTCAAAGTCTGTGTAACAATATTACACAGTTTATCTGTTTTTTTCAGCTTTCTTTGCAAAGAATCAAATCCTGTGCAACCATGTGTTTAATGGTGAGTAAAATATTACAACTGATACGAATATTTAAAAACTAAAATAGGAATAACACTAATTTCTTGTTGGTTTTGCATGTTTTATCTTGATAACTACGGTACAAAGTCTGTAATCTTGCCACTATATGACTATATTCTAATATATGTTTTTATGTCGGTATCCCATCCTTTTGACAGCAATATAAAAACTGGAGATATTTTTAAACTTGCTTATGATTATTTGCGGATGAACTACAATATCAGAAAATAAACTCCAGATTAAATATCATATTAACACCAATTCCCACCTAACAGCAGGTGTAATGTGACCGTGACATTCACGTCCATCTTTTTCTCTGGACACCTGATGCAGCCCCCCCCCCCCCGGCTCACCTGGCGGCGGTGGCGTCTCTCTTCTTCGTGTTGAGGTGGAACAGCGACGGCGCCAGGCAAACGGCGATGTTGGTCGGGGTCATTTGGTTCTCGTCCACCGAGGCCACCACGTCGCGCAGGAAGAACAGCAGCGTGCGCAGCGCCATCCGGTTCTCGTCGGGGAGAAGCAAGATGGCCGCCTGCGCCGCCACCAGCTGCTGGTCTTTGGGGAAATCTGCAAGTAGGAAGTTAATATTTTCATTATGAGTATGAACTTGGAGATTGAAGAAAATAAAGCCTGCAAGACTAAAATCTCTATCAATGCAAACATCAAGAAAGTATGGAAGCCCATTTCCGCCAGCAAAAAAGAAGAATTATTTTATTTATTTATTTATTTAGTACTTTTTCCACCAGAAAATATATATATTTTTTTTAAATAGAGAAGTGTGCATGCGCTTCAGTGACGATTCCTCACCCTTCATCCACTCGCCGGTCTTACCAATTCTAAATAAGGTAACTATTACTTGTGACTTTTGTAAATGTTAGATGTTATTTATCATTATGGTAAGAAAAAGTAATAATAATTAAAAAAAAGGCTTATTATTATTATTTTAAGTGATTTTTTCTCTTTTTTTGCTGGCGGAAATGGGCTTCCATAAGAAAGAAATGTGTAGCATTATCATTTTACTTGGCTGATGCCGAGTATGTTGGATTGTGAGGTCCCATGACCTCAGTGATGACTGCTCACATTGGTAAATGTGGAGGAAGGACTCGCAGAGCTTGCTGGTGAAGATGGGCTCCGGCAGGTCCCTGAAGTACTGCTTCACCATGTCGGCCACGTCGAAGGCCGACTGGCCGTCGTACGAGACGCCGTCGGGGTCGGACTCCACCAGCTCACGGAGGTACTGGATCCGAGACTTCACCCCCGACTTACGGAAAAGACCCACCTGGGAGAGAAGAGACCGTAAAAACAACGTTTTTCATTTAAATGTTTTACTCTCATAATATATGTTTAGGATTATCACAAAAAGGACAATGTGATAAAACGGTTTTAATAAAATTATATTTTTTTTATTACATTTTTTTTGTACTGGACCCAATGAATTCATTAAATCTGTGAAATAATTTCTCTGATTCCCTCTCATGTCCAATAGCGCCCCCTACCTAGTGTTTTTAAAAATAAATCTGTACTTTTGGGCTTTTTTGCTTTGATTTTGTACTTTGACCCACCTGGGAGAGAAGAGACCGTAAAAGAGAAGGTTTCAACAAAAGCAAACAATGCTTTTCATTTAAATGTTGATTTTTTTTTTTTTTACTCTCGTTGTAATATATGTTTAGGATTATCACAAAAATAATGTGATAAAACTGTTTTATTTAAATTATATTTCTTTGATTAAATTATTTTTTATTTTTATTTAAATGGTCTTTTTTTTTTTACTGGACCCAATGAATTAATTAAATCTGTGAAATAATTTCTCTGATTCCCTCTCTTGTCCAACAGCGCCCCCTACCTAGTGTTTTTTTATTTTTTTTTAATCAAAGCAGGTGCGTCCTGCTTTGATTTTGTACTTTATTTTGTGTGCTTTTTGGCTTTTTTTGCTTTGATTTTGTACTTCTTGGTTGCTGTGCTTTTTGGCTCCTCACCTGGTCCAAACACTCGGTCCTCAGGTAGACCAGCGCCCGGAGGATGCTGGGTGGAAGCGGCTCTCCCGTCTGCTGGACGCTGAGGAGCAGAGGAACCTCAAAAACCCGCCGGCCTTTCATGTCCATCGCCTTGGTCTTCCTCGGCGGTTTAGGGACCGTCCTGCGGGCGACAGAGATGCCCATTTAGATCCTGGACGCATTCCAGTTCAAGGAAAGCAATTAAACAGCATGGAATGGTGCCGAGGGAAGAGATATGTTACGTTGGACATGTCGCTTTTTTGGCGAATATCCGGGGAATTTGTAAACTCAAGCAGCCAAGTGTAAAAAAACTAAACGATTCTCAACTTGGATCCGTTTCCTTTTTGAAGGAAGAGCCAACTTTCTGTGATTACACGAGTCCCCATTGATCTCTGAAATGGGTGTGCCATTCAAATCAGCTCTGCAGGAAAAACACCGGCCTGAGGAAACCACGGGCGCTGATCAAAGAGATTGGACTCTGAAAGTGTGAGATCAGCTTTTAACCATTAATACCAATCACTGATTGTTTTTTTTTTTCTTCTTTTCTTTTGGACACTAATGTTCTCCAGATGCAGGGACCCCCAAAACCTCCACTGCCGGACTAAAAACCCCTTAGATAGCTGCAATTATTTTAGTTTCTAACTCTGGACGTTGCAGGGCAGAGTGCCTTCTGGGTAACGCTGCAGTCTTGTAAAAGTGGAATATAAAAAGGAGAGATCTGAAGACCTCCAACAAGCATGGATGAAATCTCTTCTCGCACATTCACTCCGAATGCTTTTCAGCTCTCTTTTCATCACGGCCCTTTTTTTTCCCCGTTCCACATCGAAAAGCATCTCTCTGAAACAAACTGGCAATTTTGAGGAAAAGTGCCTCGGAGTATCAGGCGTCCCAATCAGCGGTTAATTGCCGTGTTTTGAATCATCCAGCGCTCGCTTTGGCATCAGTGATTAAATCATCGCAATGACGAGACGTAAACTAATTGTTGAAGCCTGAAGAGAAGTCGTAGTGAGAGAGCGTTGAGGTTACTGTTGAGAGTTTTTGTGTTTATCGAGGTTATCTTAAGGCAATAGATCAGCATTTTTTGGGAAATACGCTTATTTGCTTTCTGGCCAAGAGGTTTAAAAGCGTCAGTGAGGCTTTGTGTTTTACAGGTGGTTTAAACTTTCCCATCACATGAAAAGGGAGCTAAGTTAATTAAAGTTGTACCACTCATCTTTATTTTTGGGTGGCGGCTGTAGCTCATGTGGAGCGTGGTCGTCCTGTAACCACAAGGAAGCCGGTTCGATCCCCGGTCTCCCCATAGTTCTCATGTTGAAGTGTCCTTGAGCAAGACACTGAACCTCCAGTTGCTCCCCGAGGGATTAATAAAGGATAATTTCCTCTTCTAACTCTAACTAACCAGATGTTTCTAATGGATACATCAGTTTTTGACCCAAAACCATCCTAAAAAACAACCAGAACGGCAAACAAATGAATGGGACTCGGCTGAATTTACCATATTTTGTGGGGATGAATAAAAAAAAAGGACGTTGTGGCCTAAAATGTATTATTATTGTCACGTAATCCAGTTTCAGGTGAAGTTTGATTTGTGGAAGTAATTTGCACTTCAGAGTGTGTGCTCATTTAAAACTCCTGCTTTGTTTCGTTTTTTCCACGTAGAGGTCAATTCTCCCAAATTTCATGTGATTTCTCAAAACTTTAATCTCTGTAAAAAAGGAAGCAGTCTGAAATGTTAAAACACAGCACACCTGAACTACAGAAAGCCTCGCTGGTGATTGTCAATGAGCGGCGGTTATTCCCGAATCCCCCACCGGATACGTTTGATCCCGAAAATTGAAGACGAATATCTGTGAGAAGTAATTTCAGGATGTTTTTTATTATTTAACGTTCATTCAACCTTATCTCACTGAGCATAACAGCCCCTTTTCTTTTCTTAAAAATTAATTTGTCTCGATTTTGCATGAGGGCTTATTCCAAAAAACACCGTGTAGGAGGCACAACACTTATCTCATTAAATCCATATCTGTCAATTAAAAGTGCAGTGAAAACATTCCATATTTTAAAAGAAGAAGAAGCTCAACAGTCTGCACATTACTTTTTAAAAAGGCCATGATTTGTGTCCCAAATCGTGTTGTTACCTCCTTTGTCCTCCTGCTACTGTCCCTCAGGGCTTGCCGTACCCTCACTGCCTCTTTAAGAACATTACAAACACTCTAACCTGCCGTATTTACCATTAATTAACCATCGAAGAAGCTCTGTAACAAAAGATGATGTTGTGAATAATGTGTGGATGGATTAAAAGCAGGATAGGGTATATTTGCATAATGTATTTTGCTAAAATCTGATATTTATGCAACTATAGAGTGTGTTGCTGAGAAAGATTAATTTTCTACGTTTTATTCTGCGGTGGGACGTCGCAGAATAAGACAGTGAGCGAGAAGGAAAATGTAAAAACAGCGACCGAGTCAGGAAGACAAGAGAACAGAGAGAAGCCGTCCAAAATAACCAACAATGCATCAGCAGTTAACCGAACCAAACTTCTCCCCAGGAGCTCAGACGCGAGGTGAAGCACCCACAGTCCTTCCTAGGGTTTTTATATTTCTGCAAAAAAAAGGAGTTTATTGCTCTTGAAGCACGCTGCTGGTTGCACCCGAGCCACGAATAATATATGAATTTTCTAAATAGGCTGCATGAAATATTCCCCCGCCGCCCACCTGCCCTCGTTTCCACTGTTGTTTCCTTGAAGAAGTTTCTCCGTGCAGGTGTGAATGAGAAAGAAAAAGAGAATCCAGGTTTGTTTCTCTGCTTCCATACATCCTCTTTCCTTCTTACCAGTTCCAGCCCTGCTTACTGGACGGCGAGTATTTGTCCATCAGAGCGGTGAGTTTGAGGAGGGAGAGTTTCTGCAGCAGCAGGAACTGGGACACCGACTGGCTCTCCACTCCCGGACTGGTGGGCAGGTTCTGCTCGCTGGACCAGTGCAGCTGCTGGCTCACTCTGCTGGACGCAGGGCAGATAAATACACAAATAAAGCACAAAAACTAGTGGATGAAACACTGTGTGTACTAGATTAAATGAGTAATTTCACTATAATAAATTACAAATATTACATTTTTTAATTGCCACAGACGTAGTTTGATGTCTCTTTTAGGGGAAAATTGCAACAATCAAGACAAATAAATGGTATGATTATATTATAATGCCAAAAAGGAACGTTTTTAAAAACGTTTTTTCCGATTTTGAACTTAGATCTCATCACAGAAAATATCAACTTAAAATATCTCCTAATTGTCACATGAGTTGTAACGGCAGAGATTTTGTATTTGGGGGAAAAAGACCAATCAGTCAATAAAAACTGTGTTCAACTACAAATAATGATCCATTTAGATGCCCGAACCAAACAGGTCTTCATGCACAAAGGAGATTACGGTTCTGCAGAAAAATAAATCGATGAGTTTGTCTGGAGGGTGGCGGCAAAGGAAAATTACCTCAATCACCAGAGGTAAACATCTGTATGGCGGCCAATTGATTTTTGATCATTTCATCTCCGTCAAGTTGTAGTGTGCTTTTAGCAAGTTATGTTAGCATAAAGCATGCTCATGTTAGCATGTGTAGCTAAATTTAGCTTGCTGCCTTAACCTCTGCATCTTTACAGGATACAGACAGCATGTTAACAAGTATTCTGACACACATAACATGCTCACATGTATCACCACGTGATCACAGCTGATCAACAGGGCCTATGTTTATGCATGTGGACACTGAAGTAGACATTTTGACCATTTTGATCGACAAAGCAATCAGGATTCACCACCTGGGGACCATGAACATGTGAACTTTATTCATTGTAGTTCAGTTTAACCAAGGTGATGCACCAACAGAGCATTCCTGCCCCTCCGAGCCTGATGCAGCGCCCAGTGGAGGACTGTTTGAGGGGAAAGAGGCAGAAACCAAGAAGAAGAGCACCGGCACGACACTGCATTTCGTCTTTCAATTGTAAGGCCGCCATAGAGGCCACAGCATCACGCTTTCTCTACCCAAGATGGCCCTTCTGCTGCCTTCCCCCCCGACCAGTCCACCATTAGCAGCGTCCATCAGCAAACACTGATGATGTGGCCGACTTCACAGTACAGGAGAAGCCTCATAGCTTTTTATTGCTCTATATCGGAGAACAAATATGCAACAAAAAGAGATATAAAAGCTGCCCTATAAAAAAGGCGATCAAAACTATTCACCATGTGGTTACTGCTTTTATCTTTAGTGCCTCACAGCAACTCCACTCACACTTTGGTTGATGCTCGGGGGAATAAATCCACATAACTGTCATCATCAGCGCCCTGGTGGACGCGGAGGCCTCCATTTACAAACATGCAGGACAACTCAAAGTGTTGCTTGTATCTCCTTGAACTGAATGTTGATGCCGATCAATATTTGGCAAACAAATGAGCTTTTAGAGCTCCTGTTCCTTTTGAAATATGATATGCTTTATAAATAAACCTTGATTTAAATTGCAGTTTTCATTCCAAGCTTCCTCACCTGCATCTGGGTGGTGGTGATCTTGTCTCCTCTCCATTCACAGGCACCTCCTCGTGGCTCTTCACCTCCTCCTCCGCCTCCAGGTGGACGTGGCTCGGGGAGGACGGGCACGGGGAGGCCGCCGATGAGCCGTGGCCAGGTGAGTCCTGGGAGGAAGACGAGGACAACGAGGGAGAAGAGGAGGAGGAGCCTGTGTGACAGTCGTCCTCTGATAGGTTTTCAGACCACGTGGACACCAGCTGCTGCAGGTTGCCGATCCTCTCCAGAACGCTGTCCAGAGCCGAGAAAACATCTTCGTCTGCCAACAAGCGACTCACCTGAGAGGGAAAACAATTTGGGCAGGATCAAAGGAAAATTCTCCAAAGAAACTTTGAACATTTCTCACAAAAACTAGTTAATGAAACACTATGTATACTAGATTATATGAGCAATTTCACTATAACAAATTACAAATATTCAATTTTTAAATTGCCACAGACATAGTTTGATGCCTCTTTTAGGAGAAAATGGCAACAGTCAAGACAAATAAACGGTATAATATATTAATTATATTATAACGCCAAAAAGTTTTTAAAAACGTTTTCTTCGATTGGCTGATTCAGCAGATTTAAGGAATTTGTAAATAAAAGATTGCATTGGCATACAGCAGTTTTGGAAAAGTATTAAACACTTTCTCTAAGCATCAGGAGTAAAGAATAACTTGTTCCTTAAAAGCCATTACCTAATGATTTCTATAATACTTTATGTCAACGTTTATTTCCACGGCTGCCTTTTTTTTTTGTCAAATAGATTTCCAAATTGCACCTCTTCTACTTCGGGTGTAGTTATGTCTGAAGGATGATTAATTCACACCGATTACTGCATTGTTTTAATCTAAAATGGAATTTTTATATGAGCACTCACAAAATTATGTCTGGCCTTATGGGAAAACTTAGCAATATCAATATTCTTGATTGAATGACCCGTGTCTTTATGGACTCTAATTTTAGATTTTCTTTTCACGGGTCTTTATCCATCCTTTACCTGAGAGGCAGGGAAGCCAATGAGAGATATTTTTGCTATGAATGAATCTGAATTGTATTCTCTCTGGAAAACCTTTACTAAAGGGGACCGACAGTGGGATTTTACAGCTATGTTACACAACATAACCATAAAGTATTGTACATGTTGATCCCCAAGTAAAAATCTTCTTTATTATCACTCTCTGATCAGTTTTGTAATTTTGAAACACATATTTTCATCCACAAAGCCATAACCAGGTGCAAAAACTAGTATATGTGGTCCTTGAACCCACTAGTGTCAGAGGGTTCAGCACCATGGACAGAGCGAAGTCACCTGTTCAGCACCTGGACAGCTCCACTCCACTAAAGGAAGGAGCTTTGTTCCCAGCAATTTAATCAGTTTTTTGCCCTCTTATGCTCAGATGATTCATCATTATTTCCATCTATTCAGATTTTTTTTTTGCTTCACAACATGGAGAATGAAACAATAAATACAAGAGTGGCATCTGATCTTTTGATGCTTTGATTAGCCGGTTGTATTCATAGAAAATGTGCCTTTAATGTGTCTCTCCTCGAGATATTTATGTGGTTGTGTTAAAAAATGAAAAAGAGAACTTGAGAGAGAAGTTCAGACCCTGCATTCCTTGTCAGATTGTTTTGAAATAATCGGATGCGTCCCTCCAAATTCTGGAAAAGGGGTTTCAAACACTGTTGGTATGCTTCCATCAAAGCATACTAAGGCCGGAAGGTAAATGGATCAAATTATATATAAACTAAATATCCAAGTATGAAAATAAATACAAGTAAAGGAGTTACAGTCTTTGGACCCACCTCTGATTCCTCCACCATCCGTTCTGCGTCGCTGCCACTTCCTCCACCTTCGCCCTCGGACAGCTGCTGGACGTCGGGCACGTTGTCGTAGACGCTCAGCCGGTGATCCAGCACCGCGAGCGGGCTGGGGACTCCCGGTTCCTGGTCGCCGGTGGCCAGCGATGACGTGCCGCGGCCCCGATAGCCGTGGAAGCTCCCGGTCCTCCAGTTGACGGAGGTGTTGTCCATGACGGGGGAGAGGTGGGGGCGTTTGTGAGCGAGGGAGGTGGGGAAGGTCCCCGGCTTGTGCCCGTTGGGGATCTGGAAGATCAGACTCTCGGGGCTGCTGCTGCTGTTGTTGTTGTTGATCTGGTTCCTGAAGTCCTGAGAGGGCGAACAGGTGGACGAGTGAAGGTTTTAAACGGTATAAAAGGTAAGGACAGAATAAAATATGGCATTTATTTAAAATTATTCAAAATGTCCATTCAGGCCTACATTCAAATAAGTTCGAAATGAATACTGTGTAGGCTACTTAGCATCAAATGAATGGGTTAAAAATTTGACACGAGCTGTTTCCATTTCATGCAACATACGAGTAGAACATGTCCGAGTGAATAAGTGAAAGGTCTAAAGGTCTTTGTGAAACAAACATCTCGGTTGAAGCTGTTTCTGTTACATCCTTTAGGCCGTGGCCGTCACAAACATTGCTTTATAGGGTTAATATTGTAGCCCAATGCCTTCAAAGAGCTAACAGGTTAGGGGATGAAGTCCAATGGGACCACTTTGGTTTGGTCCAAACTAGTGAACACATTACTCAGACCTTTTTTTCCTACTATGGCAATGGTATGACTAAATGTTTAGGCATGAGGAGCGAGATTAGTTAGGGTAAGAATATCAGGGTAGAGTTGGTCAAAAAAAATAATAATAAGACCGGGAAGCTCCGATGATGTCGTTCTGCATAATAATTAGCCATGTCATTTTGCTTATTGCAGGCAGAGTTTGTATTTCCGGAGGATTGGACTTTCAGAACAATGTGCGTTTATTTTTGGTATAACAGGCTTTCGGAACAATAGCAAATTATTTGGACTATTTGGGGTTTGGGAAAACTGGGCAGTTGGAACAATGCTGCGAAACTGTGTTAATATTACAGATTGAAATAAAGCTAATATTTGTAAAACTAATAACATTCCCATTGGCCACAGCTGTGTTTAGTGCTGATTAGCCAATGTCAGCATTATAACAAGCTAAAACTAGCAGGACTAAAATCATCATCATCAACTTGCCAATGTTAAAAACAAATGTTAGCAGAATATAGCAAATAATAATAATAATAATAATAATAATAAGACCTCGCATTTCTTTCTTTTTTCAGACACAAAGTTGCTCTGATTCAGGTTCATGTGATACAATGTGCTTATATTTAAAACTCTAATGGAAATATAGTCATTTTTTGGACTGACCTCAGTCCCCGTGAGGTTCTGGTTGTTCCAGGTCGTTCCACCGACGCCCCCGACGGCGCTGTTGGAGCGCTTGCAGTTACTCCTGACCCGGGCGACCGGGCTGGGGGTGCTGACGGTGCTGCTGCTCTCTGATTGGCTGCTGCTGCTGCTGCTGCTGATGGTGTGAGGAGACGAGGGCGAGGAGGACGCACGGCTGTCGGGTCGGCCCTGCAGGCTGGAGACAGTCAGGACAGTCAGAGACAATCTTATTGTTTTTCTTATCTCCCAGGATCTTTTGTCCATAACATTTTATTTTTACAATAATGCATTTATTTGTGATTTCTTTTTTTTTTTTTTTTAAACTTATTTTTCTACCATCATCATCTTTTTGTGATTTAGCTACAACGTGGGGATCTAGTTAAAATGAGTCTTTGATCATTCTGGAAATAGATTTAAACCCTTCTTGCTTTTTAAAAGATCCTCACCTTGATGTGCCGTGCAGCCTTTCCATGCTCTCCTCCTCCTGGACCCGAACCGGGCCGCCGATAACGCGCCGGGCCCGACTCTCGCTGTTGCAACCGCCGCTGTGAGCAGAAGGGAGGAGGCCGGTCCTTCCCCTCAGCCTCAGTTTCTCCATCTTCCTCAGCAGACTGGTGCCCTTCTTCCTGGGCGGCTTGTCTGGGAAGCAGCCTTCGTCCTCCAGAGTCGCGGCGGGGGATCCTCCAACATGTCCGTCGGGGGAGGGGGGTCCACTAAACGAGGGGTCCACAAACAGCATCTTGTTGGTGGAGGAGCAGCGAGAGGAGCTCCTGCTGGTCTCCTGGTCGTCTGAGGGGGTTGTGCCGGCGGCGGCGTCTCCGTGACCCCTGTGGTGTCCGGCGTGGCCCTCGCTCTCAGTGCTGCTGGAGCTGTGGATTGAGCATGCGTCATGGCGGTCACCGGCGTCAGCGTTTTGGCGTCCGGTGGCGCTCTCGGACGAGCAAAGGACGTCCGTCGCGGAGTCGAGGCGCCGCCATCGCCGGCTCCGCCTGTCGTAGGTCCAGTTGGGGCTGATGGCACAGAGGTCTTCTTCGTCAAATACGTCTCCCTGGAAGAGGAAGGAGGGTTCAAATGCAGGGACAAAAGCTCACAAAAATATAATATTACAAGAATATGCACCGACGCTAATATATGCACGACAATGTGCAAACACTACAAACACAGAGGAGGTTTACACAAACACAAAGATCTTTTCAATAATTTACACAAGCATGAAGATCATTATGCATTCATGCAAACACAGCATCTAAACATCTCACATATTGTACTTTGAATTTAAAATATAGTTTGATTGCTTCGAGTGTATGTTTTGGATTTAGCAAATCCGCATGTCTTCAAGATGACAAATCACTTGCAGTATATGTCAAAATAATGCAAGTAGACTAGAGTTAGACTTTTAAAACAAGAATAATGAAGGATTCACTGGATGAAAGAATCAAGGCCAAAGTTGTCTTGTTAATCCAGTTGGAAGTTACTAAAATAACACCGTCTCCTAGAAAGAGGAACTGGAGGAGGAGGACTGATCGCTTCATATCAGTCAAAATCAAGAGATGCATTATGGGGGATCTCTCATGGTGCGACGCCCCCCGGGGCTCCGGCTGCCTCGATCCGAGCGCCCTGCTGCGCTCCAGTCGCTCGGTGTTAGCGCAACACTCACCCTGCGTTTTGATCTCCGTGGCTCCAGCCTCATCTCCACACTTTTGTTTAAAGTGCTTAATCTCCTGAAGGAGGGAGGAGAGATGAAAGGGGATGCTGGTTAGACTGGCAGCATCACATAACAGTGGCTTGCTGTGCACATTCTTTGGATTTGGCAAATTTCTTATGCATGTCATCATCAGCAAGAGCTGATGTTTCAGGATTCAATCGTTACGGCCAGAAAACGTCGCTTTGAGAAAGAAATCAAAAAGACAAAACACAAGCTTGTGAACAGAAGGCAGCCGGCTTAATCCAACGGGACCAACGGGATGAATCAGAGGAAAATGCATGAGCACCACTGTGGTGCCCTTGAGCAAGGCACTAAACCGCTAACTGCTCCGCTGGAGCATCTTATTGACTACAGATCAGAACGCAGTCGTGGGAAGTGATTGTGAAGCAGAATGTTCCTGCAAAAGAGGGAAACTCAACTAAACTACACATTTCCCAGTGGACCCGCCACGTTAAAGTAACACTGGAGAGAAAAGCACGCTCACAATATCACATCCACACCTCCTGTGGATGTGCACCTGTGTTACCTGCAAAGTGAATCGAGGGCGTCCTTATCCAGGAAGCGGTGGTCACGCTTTGCCCACTCAATGTCGATGGGAACCCTGCAGTCTGACACACACACACACACACAACAAATGAAACACTCAGACGCTGTTAGTATCATCTTGCCGATGACTCCGGGGGCTGTGCCGATTACATTAACACCCTTATATTTACCTTTGAATAATTGCACATACTGGGGGAAGCCGGCCGCGTGCAGCCAATCGCAGGCCTCCTTGGCTTCAATCTCTGCAAACAGAGATGGGAGAAAAAAAAGAAAAAAAAAACAGCTTTTGATTCAATTAAAATCATTTCACGCTCCACCCGCTTTAAGAGGGCAAATATTTGCCCTTAATCAGTCGTGTGTTTATGAAGTTAAATTACATTTGCATTTTGGGTGAAGGAAAAAAAAAGAAATCATTGACAGGGGAAAAACTGGAAGCACACACAGGCTATTAATTATCTGTGACTCTTGGAAGAGGCCATTTTAATTACTGCTAATTGGCTGTGTGTGGAGATGGAGGCTTCTGAGAGAGATGTTTCCCTCCTCCTGTATCTTCTGTACAGAGGCCTCTCTTCATCCACCCTCAGATCCACATGCACATCAAGAAGACAGTTGCTGGCGATACCCGTGGAGAAGGATTACGTTCAAAAAGGTGTGTGTTGTGTCAAACATAGCTCCAATGTTCTCACGCACATCAAGTATACGCTATGATTTGAGGATCTTTTTATCACGATGTAAGAGACCTAGAAGCCCAAACATCACATGCAAGACTATCTGCAGTCGTTCAAACCGGAGTTGATGAAGAGGAACCAACAGAATGAGAGCCAAGAGAAAGAAAGCCGGCAACGTTTCACTGAAGGATGCTGTTCAGAAGAGCAGAGTATACAGGGAGTCTGCTTCCTGCGTTGTCTTTTGAAGAACTGTTGCAATACTCCTGATTTGTTCTTATCATTTAAACTGAAAGATCCTGTTTTTGTTCTGATTTCATATGAGTTCATCCTCTCTTGGGACATGGATAATGATGCAAAATAGCTGCACAATCAATTTAGTATTTCTATTCACACAAAAAGTGTAGTAAACCCTAAAAATATTCTTATTATGATGATTTATGATATCCCAGTGTATTGTTCCCCAGCTTAGTCCATGTCCATGTGTCCTTATACATGATAAAGTCCTGAGCAGGTGGCACCTTGCATGGAAGCTATGAATGGGTGGGGATTGATGAAATGCATGAGGTGATAAAGCACTTTAAGTGGTCAGACTCTTCTTTCCTGTAAAAAAAGTTCATGAAATTATTATTTTTCAAAAGTATTTTCATTGGCATAAAATAAAAGATGTTGACGAATATAAACAGGAATATTATCTATTCAACCTCTTCTGCAGTCAAGTATTTATTTTTTTTCCATGCGAGAGACTCTGAAGCAAAGTTTTATATTATTAGGGAAGACGGAGAGGAAAAGAAAACATTCTGGCGCGAAGCATAAACATGATTTGTTGATCCAGGATGTTTACAACGAGGAGCGACAGAAATCATTTTCTCAGTCTGGTTGCACGGCCCAGACGAGGATTTGGATTTTCTGAGAGGTCTCAAAATATTTGTCCACCACGGCCCTCCATGAAATCTCTCTCTTCCTCTCTCCCCCTCTCTCCAAGAGGCCTGTCACGGGTGGAGTACTGCCAAGGGCATTTCTTGTTTTCATATTCACACAGCATGAAATATGGCCGACATTAGGCTCCACTAAAGAACAACAGCAGCAGTTTGCCCGTGACTGATTGGGTCTTCTAACACTTCTTGTCTGGTGTTTTTTTTTTACTGCCTATACTTATTCACTACAGTGAGACTTGAAGGAAAAAAGGCAGGTAATTCACATTTCATTTTTTCGGGGACTTTTGAAAAGTTTTTTTTTTTTTTCTAAAATTAACTTGACAGCAGGATGGAAACTTGGCGTTTGAAGTAGTCTCGCCATTTTTTTCCCCCGGACACCCGAGGATCTTGAGAACAGCGCGACACAAAGCAGATGGCCCAGACACACAAACAATGCGGGGGGAAATTCAGCGAATATGGCAATCATCAAAATGACAGAAAGAAGTAAACTGACTTCTTTGTGTGAGTAGCGGCCAAAATACTGAAGGATCTCCATAAATGTGTTCACCCTGAACCCCAAAGGTCCTGCTTGTTAAACGTCTGCGTGCAGAGCCCGGTGGAGATCAAGTGGAGTGACATTTGAGATAGAAAAGGGGATCAAGTGTGCTTGCAGAGCGGGAGGATCTGTAAATCCAGGGATATGTGAATCCACCAGAGTCAGAGCCCCGAACTTATAGAGACAGCCGCTCCACTTCCTCATGCTGACATCACAGCCTGTCGTCCCGCGACCTTGGAGGGTCACACAAGTTAAAAGCTCTTGACGTTTAAACCAGTTTTCCACTTTAAAGGGGGCTCATATTCTGCATGAAGCTTTAGAGAAGGAGCTTCTGTTGGAAGAGTTTTGAGGTTACAGCCAGCAGGGAAAATCATTTGTAGAATGAGGATGGATGAGGATTGGAGCTGCATTGGAGGTGGAACTGAGATATGAATGTGTTGAAGTCAACAGAATGAATCAGAAAAGAGTCGGTCCAGAGGCGAAAAAGACCCAAAACAAATGTTTTCTTTCATTCCTTACGAGGTGTTCGAGCAACGAGAGGCATCCTCACAACTCGGAGGTCCAACGTTGTGAGTCCACTGATCTCACTTGGAGCGCTATCCCTCACTTCTGGCCAGGAGATGTGATTTACTTCTTCCATGTGGGTAGAAACGTGTCCAAACCTTTGCTTTGCCATGTAGACGTGGGCGGCTGTGGCTCATGTGGATGAGCGGTCGTCCTGAAACCACAAGGTAGCGGGTTCGATCCCTGGTCTCCCAATAGTTTGCATGTCAAGGTGTCATTGAGCAAGCTGAACCCCCAGTTTAACCATCCTTAATAACCAAGGTTGGGTTAAATGCAGGGACCAATTTCTCCAAGGGGATTAATAAAGGATAATTTCTACTTTCTAGACCATTACTTCAGGTGGGAACTATAGTTTTGCGACGTCCTCTCACACACACACACACACACTGTTTACCACATGAATTATGAGTCCAGCGAGGAACAAAAGACTCAGAAACAACAACACACTTCATTCAGGGTCCCCTCTCTGCTCGCCGCTCGGCCCGGGGCTCCGGTGTGACCACAGCAGGCAGAAGGCCTCTTTCCCTTCTCCAAACGAGGAAGTTGTGATTTGGCCCCTCTGGGCTCCGATAAGAGATTTGGATGTGCGATTAGCGCGACTCCGCCCTGCTAGCGCCAGGAAGCCGGGCAGCGTGCGTCTGGAGGCCGAGACGTGCTCAGCGGACCGTTTGTGTTTACTGTGTTTTCTGTCAGAGCAAAAGCTACAAATCACTTCAGAGAAAAAGACTGAATGACATGTTCTTCTCCTCTTGAGGCGGATTCAAGAAATTCACTGGTTTAAAAATCACAAGGCACACAAGGCATGCCAGGAGACCCAGGCTTGCTTGTTTATCTTTTAAATTTACCTTATTTATCAAACGTGAACCACAACAAAGTAATACATTCACGAAATAAGCGTATTTTCCTGAAATATCACCCTGGGTGAGAGTCAATGAGAGTCATAATGTCTGCTATCCAACCAAATCCAAAATCGCCCATTTTTCTGAACCGTTCATAAGTCTTAATAATTAACTGTTGAGAGAAGTCGGCCCCAGCCTTACATGCGTTAAAGCTGCACACAAAACCAACTTTAATATCAAAAGATTGATTTTTTTTTTTAAGTCCAATCCTCATCAGAAGTATTGCTGTCTTTGTCCCGCGGATGTCGGCAATGATATATATCTTGTATTGCGAGTTATAAAAAAAAAAAAGCGTTTATGAATTCCACTTCTTTCTAGGCATCTGTGATATCTTGCCATCCTGAAATAATAATAATATAATAATCATGGTGTTTATTAGAGATTTGCTAGAGGTAAAAACAGAGCTTGGGGTAAGTAATGACTGGATGTTACTTCATGTGAGTAGCGTCACATCGTCAGTATAAACTCAGACCTCATTCGCTGAGGCAAACACAAGGAGCCTGATGCCCGCCTGTCGCCACCACAGTGGAGTAAAGAGTTCACTTTGAAGGACTCTGAGACCTACAGCTGCGGATAGGCTGATTTCTGGCTTTTAATTTTTCACATTTATGGCTTTTGTGCTTATTTATTGTAATTCATGTTCAAGTTCAGCCTAAGTGAAACCCCTTTGGCTGAATCTTTTCATGACAACGTGCGATACAGCATTGCACACACACACAACATACTGTAATATGATTTAAGACTTTTCATGAAATTTCCAGCACACACACACACTGAACATGACTCAGCTGGCAGGTGTAGCTGCATTAGTCCATACATAGATATGCATAATCCTGCAGTATAATCATTCCTGCATGCTGTTGCCCGTCGTTGCTAACAACACCGTCTGTCCTGAGACTCCGTGCCAGTGGAAAGATGGCTCCACTAAGTTCGGATAAACACTCTCAGGTTACCGAGAAGCAAATTGGAGGAACTACAGGAGTATTTCGTTAAAAACAGACGCGACGAAGCCCGGCAGCGTTTCAGAAACCCAGCCGACGAGCCGAACTAAACCACACGGAGGGATTCGGTTTTATCATTATTTTTCAATATTTTCTGAAATCTTAGAGCCTCTGTCACCTGCTGTGTTCCGCATCCAAAATGGGCTTTTCAATGGAATTCAACCAGACAACAAGTTGGTTTTACTCGTCACATTAAATCAGAATCAGAACCATTTATTGCCATGTTTGTTTTCACATTTAAGGAATTTGTCCTGTTGGAAGGTGCATTACATTTAACATTTAACAGTAAACAGAGTGCAATAAATGGGAATGAATGAATGAAGTGTGATCCCTGTGCAATCAGTTCTGCTTTGCATCCGAGATGAGCCATCTCTTTATAAGTAAAAACAATATGCAGCATTTTGCCCCCAAAAAAGGGTTACACAGCCCAACAGAGGATGCACATGAATCCACAGCTTCACTCACTGTGGGCGTTGTGAGAAAAGGCCAAAGTTACTTTGCATTTCATTCAGGACTGAGCATTATAAACTCGCTAAAACTTTCCTAAACTTGAGAGCACAAGCAGATTAACTCTCACTGGCCTTTGCGTCCATCTACGGCTGCTACGCTGGAAGAATCTCGAACTTCCTCTAGATTATCCAACTAAACTGATCCAATGATTTAATCTGAGGAAATAAAATAGCCCACGCATTTGCAGCTCTGCATCCACGACATCAGCGTCTGGTTTTGTCAACACTTTGTTGTTCATGCATTCACACAAGCGTCACACAATGATGTCACCTTGCATAGCTACCACCTGCCCATCAAGACACACACACACACACACACACACACACACACACACACACACACACACACACACACACACACACACACACACACACACACACACACACACACACACACACACACACACACACACACACACACACACACACACACACACACACACACACACACACACACACACACACACACACACACACACACACACACACACACACACACACACACACACACACACACACACACACACACACACACACACACACACACACACACACACACACACACACACACACACACACACACACACACACACACACACACACACACACACACACACACACACACGGCCTTCGGCAGCAATTTGGGATTAAGTGATTTGCCAAGGACAGATCGACACGGAGTCGGGGATGACACCACAAAACTTTTTAGTAAACTTTGAGCGAGGGAGGAAAGTGTCCAGACTCCTGCAGGCGTACAGCGCTCCTGCAGAAGCAGGGGAATGTTTATGTGGGAACGTTTTAGATAGTTTAGATTTGGGAAGCGGGATTTTGTAAACTGATGTTTACGGTTCATCGCCGCCCTCATTTACATCAATTCATAAAGAATTTTCTCCATTTTTTTAAATTCTCCTTTCCACTTGGGAGGCATGCGGGAAAACCTAAGTTTCCTTCACGAGTTCAAGGGAACGCAGGGCGAGCAGCTGATGGACAGATGTTCACTTTGTGGGTGAGGTAGGGATTTTTTAGACACAATAAAGACACATCCATAATTCAGCTGCAAAGCTACAAAGTTTGCAAAGTTCAGCTGCAAAGGGATTTCACAAGTTTTAATCTAATGTGAGATTAAGGAATAGTGTTGGATTTTTGGGTAAGCTAGCAGCTCAATAATATTGATGTATTATGCTTAAATAATTTAATTAGGGGATGCTGACTATTGAAACTGCTGTGACCAACTTACTTATAAATCTTATTTTCACATTAAAATAAGAATATTGTGGCCCAATTGTCTCAACCTGCTTCACACAACAGTTACTCCTCCATGTTATGTAATAATACACAAATGTGAGGTCCTCTGATGTGACTGTTGAAAGCAGAAAGAAAAATAAAAGGTCACAGATTTCAGAATAAAAGCAACCATTGTAGAATAATTTAAATATGATGATCGTTACTACAAAGACATACACGTATCTGAGTTTTCAGACTCAAATTCACATCGACAGTTTGAATATTTGCAAACTTTTCTTTGGCAGGCGATCAATTCTCCACAACAGATCACCCACACACATTCAGAGCGAGTCCTACGCCACTTTTGCCAGAGGAAAAAAAAAGAAGCTTTTATTCTTCTGGAGTTCAAAACAAAGCTGGTGATGCTGTCAGGCCCACGGCCTTCAAACAATAAAGAGCTCTCAGAGGACGCTGGAGTGCTTCAAATTCCTTTCCTGGCCCACGAATCAAGAGCAACCCTGTTACACTTTGACTGAAGCTGCCGGTTCACATTTACACATTACCGGTACTCCAGCCTCTTGTGCGCCTCGTGGTGTCGAGTCTGACTTTGATTCATTCAGCAAACTACCAGAAGAGACTTTCAGAAGTAGCCCGGGAGCCAAAGTCTGTCTAATTGCGGCTCAGTCGGATCCTCATTAAAAACCACTCTTTAAGCTAATTAACCAATCATCTCCTTAATGAATGTCATCAAGCGCCAATTGCCGATTGTCATCGAAAAAGAAAACAGGCAGACGTGAGCGCCTCTCCTTGTCTCCCTGGACGCATACTCACTTGTGATCAACATGCTTCTTCTTGGATGGGGGGAAGTTTAACAGACTTCCATGTTTTCCCTGAGAATGGATGCAGCCGAATCAGACACATGTAAAGATGTTTAAATGATGAAATCCAGAGGAAGGAAAAAGGGTCATATATCCAACGTTGTCGTGAAGCAGTAAATTCCAGTTGCACTGGTCATGTTGGGCATCATGTTAATGAAGTCATTGTTGAAGATTTCCCCTACCACTCCCCTTCCTCTGGCCCGGACCGGACCATCTGAGCGCCAGGGGAGGGGGTGGGGGGGCGAGGGCGCCCTAAAAATAACCAGAGGTAAACACTTGAGGTTCAGACACACGAACTGGGATTACTTTGAGTTTTCTGTGACCGTGAAGAAGTGGGAGAAGGATAGGCAAGTCGAATTAGGGAGATAATATCTGGTGAATGTCGCCGACCCTCCCTGGGAGGAAATGAAGGATCCCAGAGAGCCGGTACAGGAGTGACTGCAGATTTCCACAGGACAGGAGTCGGCTTTGAGGCCGGCAATTCAGATAAATAAATAAAATGTCCTCCTAAAATACTATTATTTAAAAAAAGGCAATTCAGGAGGAGTGAGAAGTTCCACTTTGCCTCAAATGAGGTCTGCAGGGAGGAAAAAAACAAACATGATAGAAATCAATATCCTGCTTCCTCGGGCCCAGCATCACAACCCTCAGATGATGAAAGTTGGCGAGGAAATTAACACGATTTTCTCCTCTCGGAGATTGAAGATTTTTTGACCTGCTCACAGCGGTTAGTGTTGGGGGGGGAGGAGGGGGGGCTGAGAGAAAAAAGACACTTCAGACGAAATTAAATACAAACGAACACCTTAACGCGATGAGGAGGAAGTCCTCGCCGTGGCCTAATAGCCTGTAGTTCTTCAAGGTTTCATCTTGGCTCAGTCCAAGGTATACCATTAGCTTTAATGGCCTTCCATTTAACACGTAGGTGTTTGATTATGGGATTTTAAATGTGAATAACTCCCTCGGAGGAGAAGAGAGGTGAGCGCTCCGCGTGGTTCGCTACATTAATTCACAAGTGGCGGGGGAGAAAGTGGGAGGATGTAAACAACTAATGGACTCTTCCACAGTCTGTCAGGAGGCATGCGGCAACTGGAGGAAGAGAGAAACTTTTCCTGCTCTTTGGCAACGTTGCTGAGAAGATATCAGAGCCCTGAAAAGTTAGTTTATAGGGTGAAAAAGATCCGAAACCACCTGGTTGTGGGAAATATAGACGTGCAGGATTTCCATTTTGGAGAAGCCAAAGGATTTTTTGTTGGGCCTTTTCATAACAGACGTTAACATTTTCAGGTATTTCTCAGGTTATGCTGCAACATTATCAGGATAACATTTGGGCCGGCATGATCACCATCAAACTACAACAACACTGAACTGGTTAATTATATAATGTGTAAAGTGTGTACGTGTGTGGGAACAACACAACATCATCGCCTCAGCGGTTGTGACCGGATCTTTAAAGATCTTTAGAAAAAGAACAGACCATAAAACACGACATCTGTTATTTGCTAAACTGCTCAAGAGTGACGTGCTAACGCTCAGTAGCAAAGCAGGAAGTAGTTTACAAGAGTATCTCAAAGAACAAACAAAAAATGTGCTTATTTGCTTTCTGGTGTTGAGATAGGAATACATACACATATAATATCTCTAACTTCTGAGAACTAATGCCTTGTATTAGTGCAGCTTTAATGTACATTTCCATGATGTCCTCTCTGAGCTTCTGAAGACATTAAATAACTCCCCATCAACAGCATTTGTATTCCAACCTATTTTACTGCTCTTGGAGTTATTCATGTATTTATTCATCTGCACAGAGGGGAAAGAGAGGCCCGCAGTCTCTGGAGCCGACAAGATGTTGACTAGAAATCAGGATTAAAGCCGAGCTCAGGGCCTGACCTCTGGCTCTGCTAACAAAAACTCTCTCTCTCTGTGTATGCGGGTGTCTCTCTGCCGCGTACAAAGGTTACACAAGACTGCGTTTCCTTTTCTCAAGCAAGAGCCTCACGGGCGTCAGAGGAGGAAGAATCCAACAATACTCCCAGCGGATGGGAGTTTCTGTGTGTGTGTGCAGTGTTTATATGTGGTACGTGCATGTGTGTGTGTGTGTAGAGAGCAGTTACAGTATGCAAGGATGTGATGTGTTGCGTTTACTCTCACAAGCTTAGCCTTGTGTGCGTGTGCGCTCTGGGGTGTGTACGTGTTTGAGTTGACTTTGTAGACGTGTGTGTGTGCGTGTGTGTGTGTGGTCCAATCTGAATCCAGCCTCTGAGGCTTCGGGGCTGGTATTTCCGATGTAGCAGGACAGGAAGCGGCCTGCTCTCTTGAACTGTGTCCCTCCTTTTGAAAACGGCAGCCCACATTCTACAGAACCAATTACT
The DNA here is from genome assembly GCA_023566465.1 of Cottus gobio. Lineage (NCBI taxonomy): Eukaryota > Metazoa > Chordata > Actinopteri > Perciformes > Cottidae > Cottus > Cottus gobio. Next base: position 4,657,349 of record CM042229.1, on the reverse strand, counting down.
TCATCAGTGTGTGTGTGTGTGCGTGTGAGAGAGAGTTTGTATATTTACTGTACATACGTAGAGTTTATATAGAGCAATATTTAAACACAAAAAACATAAAACAATGAATAATTTCAAGTCCTTCAGTATGTAAAAAAAATTATTATTTCTTTTGGACTTTGTCAGATATGGAACGAGTAGAACATTTTATTCAAGCACAAGTAAAACTACATGCATAAAAAAATATTTTGATAAAATTAAAAATGGCCGATGAGTACGAGTGACTGGAGGAATTATCATGAGCATGTTAGCATTTAGCATGTTAGCATGCTAGCTATACCCAGAGTGCACCAGTCTTGTGAGCGTCTTGTATTTGGCTCACATTGTGCTTGCCCAATGATTAAATAATGCAGATGCACCTTTTTATACATTTTATTTGATTTACCTTTGCAAACGCACAATAATGAAAACCTTTAATCCAATTAAATTACATTTCCATACTGTTGACAATTGGTGTGAATGCAAAACAAGAGCCTGTGTGTCTTTTTATGTTAATTTCTTCAATCCCACCTAAACTCTGTCAGCACCAGATTTCTTTCAAACAATGTTGTGAAATTAGCACCAAGTGTTTAGCTTCAGTTGAGCAGACGTGGTGTTAATATGTAAATCTACATGAATTATGCGGCTGCCAGCTGGACGTGCATTTGCACTACGGTATTTAAATCAAATGGCATTTTTTTTTAATTCCAATAAACAAGCATATGCAACTTAATTTACACATCATAGTGAATCCCCGTCTGTCTCTGTGTAAACAACATGCGTTTTTACAGTCATCACTCAAGACTGAAGGTCTTGATTAAAATCGTGGTTTCTTCATTGTGGAAGTAAACAGCCAACTGCTGCAGATGACTCATGGGCTTCACAATCAATTAACTGGGGCTCTGATTAGAGCTGCTCTTTATTAGCACTTATAATTATCTGAGATTGTGAATTAATGGCTCGTCTGCACATAGTTCATTGGGAAAGTGTCCCGAGTAAAACCGACGGTTGGATACTCCGGCTGGAGCAGACTTTTTTTAACGCTTATTTTCTTGTGGTCAGTGATCTTTATCTGGATTCAGAGGAGAATGTGCATTATTTGGGGATATGATTTTTGTTTGTCTGCTTTTTTTTTTTTGCGTGTTGTCACTGCAGAAAAATGGTTCCCGGTATCTCCGAGTGATCTTTCAGGTAATATTGGAAAAACATTGGGACGCCTTCCCTGAGATAAGAAACCCAACATTTTGTCAAGTCAAGTTCACCCAAAAGGATGAAGGACAAACTCCCTTATAAATGGGATCTGGAAGAAGTAAACAGATAATTTTGTATTCTTGTTGGTGTCAACAAACTTTATAATGGACTCAATGGTGAGGCCATCTAAATTAATTCAGTTTGTTCCCTTTTACAGAAAGGAGACTGTTTCAGAAGGAGAGGTTATGGTTATGCTGTTGCAGTATCAGGTCTCTTTATTACCAGATAACGTCTGTGAGTGAAGGTTTCACTTTCACTGCCAACATGATATCATCCATTTTTTTTTGTAAAGATAAAGTATTTTGAGAAAGACCTAAAAGGTCACCTCAAGTTTCCTCGATATCAATCACCAGCGCATCTCAAAGCTCCGATGAGCGATGCTTTCGATGCCCCGTCTCAATGAAACGCCTCCCCGTATTGTGACGAGGTTTTCGGTCCAGCGTGGAGCCCCTTTCATGTATTCACATCAATGTTTTGAGAAAGGAAATGAGTCAGAGATACCGACTGAGAGAAGTTAGTCAAGTCAGGGGTCGGTGTGTAAACCCAGGTGGGCGTCAGACGCCTGGAAATACTGGACGAGCAGAGAAACTTCAATGGAGGCCAAAACGAAAGACGGAAAATATCAAACTTGTGAAAGATTTTCTGAAAATGACTGTGCAGCATTATACAAATGTCTTGTGTCCATTTCTGGGCTCATGGAAGTCAAAACCCAGTCATTTCCACCAAATGTGACTGTGCAGCTTTGGGTCATGGGGTTAGAGTAGGATCATCATTTAATGATCATTCTCACAATTTCACAATTTAGTTGCAGCATACTGAATTTCTCATTTCAACCGAGTCTAAACATGTCGGAGCCATTTTTCAGGTTGTACGGAGGTAACGGGGAGACTGTGGCTCAGTGGTTAGCAGGTCTGTCTTTCAATCAGAGGATCGGTGGTTCAATCCCCTGCTCCGCTAGTCCATGTCGATGTGTCCTTGAGCGAGACACTTAACCCTCATTGCTCACCGTTGCTGTGTCTACAGTCTACTGTATAGCATGTGTCAGCTAAATGTAATTGTAACGCTAGGTTTTCTAATTCATGCATCAGTTGCATGATGGGCCTTTTGCAACAACGCCCCTTATGGAAGAAGGCCATACACATGCAACAATAAGCATTCAAATATTTGGTGAAAAACAAAGCCCCGACTGGTCACTTAACTGATAGATGAGCCGCTTGCTTCAAAATGCCCATTCAGCTCCATCTCCAATGTTGTTGATATAACAAGCAGAAACGTCAGTTTGGGGATTTACTTGATGGATCGCTTTCTACTTGCCATCTTGTTATCTACCTTCCAGAGTTCATCCTTATTTCCATGCCAAAACCTGCATATTACCATGCTGTCAGCTGTGTTTTCCTTTTGATGAAGTAGCAGAGTGTTTTAGGACGGGGCAGATGCAAATGTCTGGAGCGGCTTTGGAGCGAAGATGGGACCGAAATTTCCTTTAAGATTTAAGATTAAAAAGGAAATTAAGGTAAAGGGAAATAATTGAATGGGGTAAAGCTCAAAATCAACAATGGGGATTATTTTTAAATTGCGCTATGCTGTTTTAAACTTAAGAGCCCACATAAGGTTGTAATATTCAGTGTGGCGAGTGGTGATCAGAGGATCGGTGGTTCAATTCCCGGCTCCGCTAGTCCATGTGTCCTTGAGCAAGGCACTTAACCCTAATTGCTCACCGTTGCTGTGTCTACTGTCTAAATGAAATGTTATATTCTGGTGTTTACACTTTTTTTGCCATCTGTAGTCGTTAGAATAGATAAATAATACACAAAGATTAAATATAGGAAAAGGGGGATGAGATAAATACAAAGCAAACTATTGAGTGAGTATGAATAGGATATAAGCAGCCTGTTAGCATCTGGCACAGCGTTCAACAAGCCTGCCGAGTCACGGCGGCGGCCTGCAGCCGACCCCTCCGACTGTACTTGTTGACACAAACTATAAATAAAGCGTTCTCTGTTGTTCTGTTCTGGGCAGTGGATGGAAACCCGGGGACATTGCCAAGGGTCAGCAGAGCCCCTGGCACCGTGTTCAGAGATGTTATTACCCGGCTTTCAGCACAATCGTTGTTCCAGAAATTCCTCTCGACACCAAGTGTGACAGTTGGCCTGTTTACTGGCGCGGTGTTGGACACTGATGAGGCAAAAAAAGAAAAAAAGAGCTAAACGTGGAGCCATTGTGGCTCATTCCTGTTCAGAAAGAGGAAATGAGAACAATTAATACAAAATAAAAGTCTACGAATATCTAAAACCGCTCATACGGTTTCTTAAAATGTCATTCCATTTTGAAAAAGCATAGTTTTAAATATGTTGTTTAATTTCTTACAGATTTATTGTATTTCTTGCATTTAAAAAAAGAGATATTTTAATTAATTCATACTGCTTTAACACTGTAGTGCACACACACACACACACACACACACCTAATAAAAGTCTTTATCCTTGTGGATTCATTCACATTATGAGTGACACACACCGTCAATGTTATTTGTGATGCCAGAACAGGCTGTTTCCTATGAATATTTACCAATAAAAGTATCCAAACTAAAGGATTTAGACTTGCTTCGGAAACATATATGATTATTGATATAGTCTGATAACTTCTCAGTGCATTTGAAAGCTCATTGTCACTCTTTAAATTAACTGAAGTTTGATATTCAGCTCACTGTCAATGTTCCTGTCAGGAAATCCACAGAAACAGATTAATGCAGACATTACTGACTGCATTGATTTGTTTCTAAAACTGCATTATTATCTAATGTAAAATGTGTTGTATTAATAATTTGGAAATGTCCATCATACATCAAACTACCACTTACTGGCATTGAGCGGTTCACGGTGTTTCAACGGAAACCCCCACCATTACATCAGCAGAGCCCAGACAGCTGACCTCTGGGATTTCCTCGCTCTCCTCTGAGTGTCTGATTTATTCCTGTGTATTTATTGTGTTTGTGAGTCATCTTCAAACTAATTTCTCTGTAAAGTCATTACCCTGAGAGGAAAATGACCATCAAATGAACTGTGAAAGCCCGTCTGGGTGCCTCGTTTCCATTTGTGATGGAGGAATGTTTCTTTAAAAGTGTGATGAGAGAATATCAAATGTGAAGATGTCTTCTGTGGAGCGCTTTATGCCGAAGTCTTGGCCAGGGCTCCCTCGAAAAAGAGATTTTTAATCTCAATGGGAATGAGATGATAAAACGGAAATAAATGAATATTGAAAAAAAAAAGAAAAGAAAAAAAATCAGTATCCACAGAAGCCCAGTTTCTGGCCAGTCTTCTTAAAATACCGCTACAAGGAAACTGCATCATTAGTTACTTTGTTTCAAACACTTTTTTGGGTCAAACAAACACAGGACTTTAACCCAGGAGAGCCGTTTGAGTCCCGCGTGAAACAGAAGGTCCCCGTTCAATTACTCTAATTTAAAGTTACGTAACAAACATTTTATGACATCCCAAAGTTGTTTTGTTGCCCTAATGTTTAAAACAGACCATAATCGTAACTAATTGCACAGTGAAGAACGGGAACGTCCTCTATGAGGTTACATGTTTTGCCCAAATGTCACATTAGAGAGGAATTATGATTCTTCATGCGCTCATTATTGTTCATAAAAAATGATAAATGCAGCTTTAAAATTGTCATTTTTGTCAATTTCAAGTCCCATATTTGTTTTGCCATGTTGCGACGCCCCCTTTCCATTTCATTGCATGCATGTTAGGTGTGTTATTATGTTCTTGGATTTACAAATATGTATTTAATTTGTTCATGTGTCGCTGCCCTTGGTGCAAAAATAATTCTTTACAAGCTCTCTTTCATTAAAACATTAAAACTGTACTGAGAGAAATGTAATGAACTCGAGTGGGAGGAGCTCGGTTAACCTTTGTGGCACCGTGGAAGTCGAGAAAATGCAAAACTCTGTTTCTTTCAGTCTGTATTCTCAGATGCCTTCACTTGCATCCTCTCTCCGAGTCTTAGAAACGCGGCACTCCAAATGTTTGTCTCTGAGGTAATATGACCTTCTGCTCGCCTGTCCGTGCATCTGATTATTGGTCTATATTATTGTCTGTCGACTTTCTTAATTCAACCTCGTTCTGCTTTGCTTTAATAAGCAGCAATAAGGAAGATGTTGCTGCACAGGGTTGATAGGGATGCAGATCAATACCAGTGACTAAACAAATACTTCATCAACTGCTGGGATAAACTCACTCTGCATCGGAGGAAACGCTCCAGTCTAGACACTAAATTACTTAACGCTAACTCTAGAAACGCTAGTTGACTGTGGAGGTCAAAGAAGCTTTTAATGACAGGCTGGAAATTGATTTGATTTATTTGGGGTGTTAATTGCTTGATAAATTATGTGGAAAAAATAAAGAAAAACTTTTGGCAGGTAGATTGTAGTGTTAATTCCAGTATTATCTTTTTTTACATATTTTAATTTGACTACTTTTAGGCGAGTCTGGTGACTTATGTTATGACATATTTAACTAAACTGATTTAAATTATTAACAGAACAAAGACCAGAGAAAATAATTAAATATTTAGGACATTTATGGGATGAAATACAACCTCTCAATTTGTCTCAGCCATTTATTTCTATGAATCATCACTTTTATGGATTTCGCTGCTTCATCTGATGAAGGGAACCAATATTTCGGTGTCTGACACATTAGAGGCATACTTAAAAAATTGATTTTGATGGTTTAATATTCAGTTTTGTTGTATGTAGGGTAAATGTTTTAGTTTCATAATGACTTTCTGGAGTCAACGCCATGTTTGTGTTCTCGGTTTCTACTGTTGGCTCGTTGAAATAAGACGAGGGAGATTTATTTATGCGAAATCCCCCAGAGTTAAAGACGATATTGCTCCGAGAACGCTTTCAGGCAGAAGTTGATTATAAAAATATCTTGTAACAAAAGATGAATGAACGCTCCGCACGTTAATTATGGATGATCCAACAAATGAAATACATTTTTTTCTTCTTCCCAAAGCTGCAGCAACTACAGATCCTGCTCTTCTGGTTGAAGCGACAACATGAAAGTCACGCTTCTTTCTTTCCTTTGTTTCCTCTCACTCTCTTTCCAAAACTTAATTCCACTTCATATTCAACTCCCGATTTCCAAATCACTCTGGTGGGGGGCCGACTTCTCCCACGCCGGCCCCCCTCCCGGGGCCCATAAACCTCAGATGGAAACAATGACTGATAACTCCAGAACAAGAAGAAAAGAAATTAGGCCGCTTGGTTATTGGTGATTCATAATCCTGTGCTGTTAATGGGGAGCCGTATTTAAGCTGCCAATGTTTAATATACACTTTCTGCAGTTGCACTAAATCTGCAGTTTTTTTTGTTTGCCGTTTATGGAGGGCCAGGTCAGACTTGGCCGTTTGCCCGGGACGAGACGTTGCTTTTGGCTTTTCTTAGCACTTTAAAAAGGTGACCTGGATATTCAGCGTGTGGATAACTCTTTCACTCTCAATCTCTCTTTTCATCTCTCGCCAATAGTCTCTCCTTGGGTTTTTTTCTTTTAACTTCCCCCCAGTATCACTGTCCGATTCATCGGTCTCTCTTTCCTTCTCGGTTTCCATCTCTCAGAAAATACTCCCTTAAAATCCTCTCTGTGACTTTCAAACACTCAGCTGTAGTCAGCTTGGATTCACATCAGTTACAATAGTTTCCAATTACACAGCAAAAAAAAAAAAAAAAAAAAAAGTGGTGAATGTATGATCCTTAAAATACATTAGTGGTATACACCTTTAGCAACGGGGGTTCAGCCTGGTTCACGCGACTTGAATTCAATGCTTGCATAATCCAAGTATAGCCCTCTTACTCAGCACATACTGTACTGTGCGGTGTCTTTGTGTGGTCGTCTATCTCCATGAATCACAGCGAACATAATGAGGCGCAGTGAGACTGATAAAAGCCGGCGAACTGGGCAGCGGCCGCGGTGGAACAGTAAAAAAAACACCTTCATTTTCATCTTAATTGCCACGGTGAGTCAGTACCTGAGCTCCGGGGCCTTAATCCCTCTGACATTTGCCTTGAATGCCAAATTTAATAATACGGACCCTCGCGCACTGCTAATGGATCAATGCAGTTTGCAAATAGCAGACCTTTAAAAAGTTCAAAACCCTTAAAAGGTACGTGATAATACCTTGAAAAATAAACATCGTTTAGCGGTGAAATATAGTCTCATTTGCATTTCCACATTAGACATACGATGGGACTGCTGGCCGATGCGGAGGACACTTGTCGTTGGACCTTTACCATTAAAAAGATTCAAACAAGTTCACTTCAAGATCTGCTTGCATGAAAGTACAGTATGACACATTTAGCCGAATTACAAGGCCAGAAAGTTTTGAATTTTTTCCCGAAACAATATAGGATAACATAACAGCTGCTAATGGCATATCAGAGAAAAATGTGACAGAAATAAAACGGGAAAAGTTTGACTTTGAGTTAGACCCTTCTAAAGCAAAGCCAAAGATATAAGAAGAGAGAACATTATATTCTACAGTCGGTAAATACTGAATAGAGACCCTGAGGTGTTACAAATCTGTCAATAAATACAATTATAAAATTAAAATCAAGCAACTATAAACCATTTCTGCAGTGGCAGCTCACTTTTTCTCACAACCCTTGTGTAACACTACACTGCATGTATCTGTTCCTGTTTCACCTTTTACATGTAAAAATTACATTAAATGCTGTTAAAATAAATTATTATGTCCAGTTTTAACAGACGGCAAGACAAAGTTTTTAGTCTGTGCCGTTATCAGCTGTGCCACAAAAGTGATAAGGCTCTGCTCCATAAAAATAGATCTCACTTTTATAAATCTCCATTAAATTCTCAAGTTTTAATTGCACGCAGTTAAATACGACCATATGTTGCACGCAGACGGCCGATTGAAAGAAAGCGCTCATGTTATTTTCCCCTGAAGGCTGTGTCATAATTTATTTTATTTGAGATCATATAATCACATTTACAGACTTCCTTCATCCGTCTGAGGAGGCGACAACCGACCTTGAACCCCCCAAAACATCTCAGTTTTTACAGTCAACGTGAACGTGTTCAAGTTAGCTCTGCCGCGAGAGACGCTAGATTTGTCGATCAACATAATATTTTACTTTAAACATCTTATGTCATAATGTGTGGCTTTTTTTCCCCCTTTAAAAAAAAAAATATAATAGTACCCACAAACATCTTCCATCCATCTGTTTATCCGCTTATCCGGGGTCGGGTCTCGGTGGCAGCAGGTCCAGCAGCCTCAACATCTACCAGCTCATTCTGGGGGATCCCGAGGCGTTCCCAGGCCAGCTGGGAGGTATAATCCCTCCAGCGTGTCCTGGGTCTTCCCCGGGGCCTCCTACCAGTTGGACGTGCCTGGAAAACCTCTAAAGGGAGGCGTCCTGGAGGCATCCTAATTAGATGCTGAACCACCTCAGCTGACTCCTTTCGACACGAAGGAGTAGCGGCTCGACTTCAAGCTCCCTCCTGATGTCCGAGCTCTTCACCCTATCCCTAAGGCCGAGCCCGGCTACTCTACGGAGGAAACTCATTTCGGCCGCTTGTATCCGAGATGTCGTTCTTTCGGTCACGACCCAAAGTTCGTGACCACAGGTGAGGGTTGGGACGTAGACCGACTGGTAAACGGCCCGGTGCAACGCCCGGTTTACTGCTGCATCTTCATCAAGTTTATTTGATAACCTTATTGGATGCAGATATAACTAATTCTGACACTGTGGATCTGTGGTGGACCGACGTTACAACCACAGGTCCATTAATGCTAATCAGTTGAGCCAGAAGGCAGCATCACTGGTGACTAATCTGTAAACTCTCTTCTTTCCGGTTACCAGCTCTTCTCTCTCTCTGCTGTGTTTGTGTTTCTCCATCTTTCTTTCAAGTCATTATTTCATTAACTACACCAACTGCTACTGTGAAGGTCAGAGCCACTTTAAATATGTCACATTCATTCAGAGCTCAGCAGGTATCAAGGGTAAGTTTGGATAATTAGTGTGCACGTATGAGTTATTCATCACCTAGATGTAATAATGAATGCCCTAACCTTACTAAATTATCAGTCATCCCCTCATATGTAAGGTTATTGCAGCAAGAGGTTGTGGACGAGTCAGTTGCAAACAAAGGTTATAGTTCAGAGTGGCTTTGTTTTCATAGAGCTGCACGTTGTTCCTCAGATTGATGGTCATATACGTGCCATAGTTATGATATCACAACACATCTTGTGGACTTGTAGCTGCTAGCTACACACAAGCTGTTAGGGGAAACATCGATTTCTACAGGATGAGGTTGTTTATGTCCTTTAAATGTGTGTGCAGTACTGTGGTGAACGGCCATCACATTAGAGCTCTGGAAGAGTGTGGGTTTTATTATATTTGGGGACAGCACATTTACATATTTGAATCTGCAGCTTCTTTTTAGATGAATTGATTAGCGGTGCACCGCCAGCTCCTTAACGAGTGTTGCATTGTGGGTTGTTTGTGGCCATTATGTTGATGGTTCTACTTCGGGAGGAAAATACATTCCTGACGCCTCAAAAACAAATTGAAAGCTTCTTCAGACGCTTTTACAGCAGAAACACAGCACGGACCGAATCCTCTGTCAAACTGAGAAGAATTACAGTTTGTTATAGTAAAGTTGAAATGAGAGAAAATCCTCATCTGGAAAAGTAAATCTCTTCATCAGGGTAATCTCATATTCATACAACACGATAATTAAGTATTCCTAATAATTGTACAATTATGATTAAAACATTTACTCCGATACCCGTTAGTTTTCATGGTTCCAATGTTTATAATGACATTAATGGAAGATTTTGAACATTTTGGGCACTTCCAGTTATTTTAGCCCTGAACGACGATAGTTTCCAAAACATAACTTTGTAGTTTTGTTGCCATTCATCTTTCAAGGTTTTTCCAAGATCACATCCTTAACTTTGCAGTATTTTAGTTGAATAAACCTGTTTAAGTTGTTTTTTGATAAGACTGTATGAATGCAATGAGTAGAAGTTGAGGCGTGTTGCTGGCTTTAAAATGCATAAACAATGAGAAGTCACTTAAAATATAAAAATAATACGAACTGTTGTATGAGGATACATTGAACGAGCTCAAAATCGGTTGTGAGCTTATTGCCACTGACCAAGCTTCATTATTTGAAGCATTGGTGTGGTGCTGTTGAGTCCCCCTTGTTTATTGATCAAATCCTTAATTTCAAATCACCCTTTCTGACGAGTGGACTCACAAGATTACAAATCGATTAGGAGTCTGGTCTGAAGTCTACTTTATAATATATGAGCCATCTTCCCCAACATTTTGTATACAGTTCACATCCCGCCATCACCGAAAACCGCGGCCGGGAGCCCGAATCTCTCAACGGCCTGCCTCCTTGTGTTAGGAGGGTTCGGAAAAGAAGGCTTTGACGAAAAGGTCAGGCCACCTTTCGCTATTGAAAATCATTGGCTGCTAAAGATCACGACATTAAAGGTATGAGCCGAGAGGCCATAAGAGAGCAGCGGCGAGGAAGAACAGATGAGGCCGAGGTGGCGAAGATGGAGGGATGAGAATAGGAAGAACTAGAGGATAAGAGGGGAAAAAGGAGACACACAGATGTGCAGGTGGTTGACATTAAGAACAGACAGAAACCTGAAAAGTGGAAGAAGTATTCAGATATTCTACCTATGGTGCCAATAGACCAAACCCCGAGTCCCGAAGCTCTCTCCATGGAGCGAATGCCTGTACAAGGTTCACTCGTTTTCCCCTCGGCTTTTATTACTCTACCTCTCTTCCCTTTTTGCTTCTTTGATCAGGTAGAGTTTACAAAGTTTCTCTCTCCTCAACTTTGTATAATATTACGGTACAAAATACTCCGGTTGTTCCAGCGTCTGGCATTTCCGCTACATGGCGAAAGCTAGCGATGAAGACCAGGAAAAAATAAACAAAAGAGCAGTCGTTGTTGTGGACCCATTGGATGCTTTATTTCCCGGGGGATCGTACCCGTGGCAGATTGAGCTGCAGTGAAAGCGAGCCTTACAAGTGAACTAAACACTGATTGTCTCGTGATTCAATAGCCATTATATTGTGCAATCAACATACTTCATAATGATAAATTAAAGCAGCCAATTATCCAAAGCAGCCAACGTCACGTTCATTCAACCATCAATCAACCCCAAGAAGTGCAAGAATCATACACCAACTTCATCAAATATGCTAATCTACTACAAGTGATACAATTTTTTGGGCCGACTGTGGCTCAATGTAAGCAGATCTGTCTTTCAATCAGAGGATCGGTGGTTCAATCCCATGTCGATGTGTCCTTGAGCAAGACACTTAACCCTAATTGCTCACCGTTGCTGTCTACAGTCTACTGTATAGCATGTAAGTCGCTTTGGATAAACGCGTCAGATAAATTAAAATGTAATGTAATTTCGAGAGAAAAAAGCCCAGAATACAACATTCACAGGTAAAATAATAAAGAATATTGACCCTTCCCAGATTTGTATAGCTTACTAAGATGCCACACTCCAACACACCACTATACTACTACTGTTACTACCACTACCACCAGGTTTGTACTCAAGACCACTTCCACAGAGACCAAGTCATTATCAAGACCAGAGTGCATCAGGACTAAAACAAAACTGAGCTTTAAGAGTTTGAGACTAAGATCAGATAATTCTTATTATTGCAACAGTTTCGTTCTTGGAATACAATTCCAAAGTCTTCTTCTGAAACCGAGACAAAACCCAATAGAAATGCGTTCAAGACCAAAACCTTTAAAAGTTGTCTTGAGACCAGTCTCTGGACCGAGACCGAACACTGACAACTACCAAAAGGCATAAAACCCGACACTTGAATGTGACTTATTACTCTCATGAAACGCACGAACCTGGAGGGCGTTACCCAGCTGATACCGCCGCCATTTGTGAAGGATAACGCTGGTCATGGCATTTACAGAGCAGAGAAAAAAATATGTGTTATCAGTTTGACTGGTGTTGGGATGGACTTTTCCTCCAGCTTTGTAATCGTAGAGTAAAAAGTTGAGTCCCTACAACAAGGACAGCATATTTTATTGGAGCAGCCAGCAGTGTTTACTGTCCTACTTAATGTATTTAAAAAAAAAAAAGCATGAACTGTTGAGCTACATTTTCTTTTTTGCCACAAAAATCAATTTTCAACCCACAGTGAAATGAGGCCAATGTGCTAAAGGCTGAAGAATTAGACATACTGTATGTAGGCTAACGCTGCGTTAAAAGAAACTCAGTGGAACCAAATGATTGGAGCAGCAGACAAACCCTTCACAGCAAAAAGTGAAGAAGCCGTGCTCCGAGAGCTGCTCTACAGTATGTGTGTGTGTGTGTGTGTGTGTGCATATCAAAGTGGGTTGCTTTAAGCGCAAACCTGATAAAGGCTCTCAGAGGTGGTCTTAGACCTAGTTTCGTGCCGTTGTCTTGCAGTATGTGTGTCAGTGTTGCATATACGGTCCTGTGGATGCATACACATGCAGAACGAAAATAAAGAAATCCACATATTCCGCAAAAACGGCAGAACTGGGTCACTAAATATCACATTGTTGCTCTTTCAGAGTGCAACGGTAAGACAGTAATGTTCTAGACAGCAGGGAAGCTCTCCGCCAAGGGCGTCGGATCAGTGCAAGGCCACGTATACCGTATGCGGCTTAATAATCAACACATTAAGCTAAGTGCAGCCGAGCATCTATCCAACGTATGGTCCCATTAGATCGTATCGTTCTGTTCTTTTCAGACGGAGAAATTAACCCCCGGCACCGCCGCTCACTGTGTTCAAGCCTTGTTCTTTCAGAGGACGTTCAAATGCTAAATCACTGTGGATCGACACAAAGGTAAACTCTTGCTAGTCATCCAGTGTTCGGATAGTGTGTGTTCAAGTATTCTGGATTAAACAAGCAGACATAAAAAAAAGGTTCAGTTGTCTGGCTCCTGCTCCGACAAGGCCAAGAAAAACGACTTCTACGGTCAACGTAACTTTCTTTTAAAATCCGTCAACCTTTTCCTGATCTCATCCATGTGGTTTTGTTGCCTAAAGCTAATTAAACCACAACCACAGGATTAGCAGATTATTATTTTCTCGTTTAGTTCGCTTTCTGATGACATCCAAATGGATAATTAAAGCTGTCGGTAATTAAATTAAATTTCTCTAGCGCTACAGTTCCTGGATGAATTACCATGACATTTGGGACAGGAAAAAAAATGTAATAACTAAAACGCAGACTTTTCATCCAGCTCCATCATCAGGTGAATGTTTTATTTGTCGAATACTTTGGTTTATGACTACATAAATACAAACTAACGACACCCCCATCAGACAAATGCCTCAGTTAGCATTTGTCTGGTTTTATCAATACAGCTCAAAATGATTTTGGATATCGATGTCTTACTTTACAGAGGATATGCTGTATGCACTTATGGTTAATTCAATTATTCCATTGAAAATTGGAAATGGCAGTTAAAAAAAAAGAAGCCCAGCAGCCGTAAAAAGGTTGAAGCGTAGGTTTACCTTCCAACTATTAAAAAGGTAGGAGTTGGGCACCAGACAGGAGAATAATTTAACTTCTAGCCTGTCATTTTAAGAGGATGCTACCTAGAAACAGTTGGAGGATTAGCCCTGATAGCATGCTAACCCGCTACAAAAGGCACAAAATACACAAAACAAATACATTTTCAGCCACTTTTCCACTAACAAACGATAAACACAAATATAGAGTCCGGATATGGCAAACAAGTGTCCTTAACTTTAGTACTTAAATTAAATGATGACTCCAGAGAAACGTTAATTAAGTGTTGTGGGTCAGAGGGGGTGTGAGTGTGCATGAGGGTGTGAATGCGTTGGTGAAGGGAGGAGTTTTGAAGTCTGTTGAAGAGGAAGTTGATAAACTCACCCGGTTATTTCCCCTATAGTTGCTCCAGTTGTGCTGTACTTCAATTATTTTAATCTTCAAGCTTAAGGTGTCCAGAAACTGAATCTTAAGTAAACTTATCTTCTCACTCCTCTCTGATCTTCTCCATGCAGCTTTTGTTAGTTGATTGTTAGCCCCTCCCCCCAGCTCACAGGTGTGGCTCATTATCTCCTCCTTGGCTCCTCCTACTTTTGCTGTCAGGGTGTAAAGGGCTAATCTGTGCTTTTCCTTTTCCCTTTCCGCTACAAGGTGTACGTGATGAGACACACAATCATAATGAGCACGTGTTTACAAAATGGATTGTCATAATGCAATTATAGGGCAAATGTAAATATGATGTGATGTGAATATGTTTTCATTATATACCTGCTATTTAAAACTTTAAACTTTGCCTTTCATTTCTTGTCTTTTGCATGCGGTGTTTTGATGATTACCCAAATGTGTCAGAAGCAGCTAATTATGCTTTCTGGAAGAATATAGGAGGCTGGTGGTGTATAATTACTGTACACACTCCTGGGCCTAATTACAGCTCACATCCACTGGTAAAGATCGCTGTTCCAGGAGGCTTGTTAGGGGAGATTTCATACACTTTTGCAAACACAGATGCGTAGTCTCTTCTGAAAGGGAAAAAAAAGGCTGCAACTTACAGTCTATTGTGGTTTCCATGGCTTTGATATGTGCTACGAAATATATGATTTTCACCCGAGCGACTGTGTTTACGTTATTTTTATTGTGTTGCTTTTGTCTGAGCTGTGTGGGTCCTTGTGTAGCTTCATGCTGCTCACTGATGGTATTATATGTGGGCGTGTCTTTATTGGAAGTGGGCGTGTCTCTCTGCTCCAATCCCTGGTTGTTTCAACCTTCACGTGTTACGTTAGTGATAGAGGGTGAAACCATTCCGGATGGTTTTCCCATTGAAGGAGACTTTTCCTTCACAGGACAAGGCTCACATGTCCCAGGAACATGTGGACCAGAGAAGAAGTTCATAGCTCATTATTTATGTTTTTAATCAGGTTTTAGTGACCATTCCCAAATTTTTCACCCGATTTTGAGCCTTCAATTTGCCTTTTATTGTTGTATTTTAATATATATTTTGATGAAAGTATATTTTAGTGATAGTGTTATTATTTTTAACGGTAGAATTCATTGTCACCGTCCGCCCTCCGGCTCCCGCGAACCTTTTGTTAAACTTTCTGACTTCCCGACTTGGGAAGAATCTTTGCAGAGAGAGAGATGTTGCAGAAAACACCCGAGTGTGCAGCCCGAAGCAGGTGGAAATAACTGGCAGCACACTGTCAGCAGTTGGTGAAAATGCTGACCAACACAAAGCACTCCATCAACCAAACATTAAAGAATCAATATTGTGAGAAACAAAACCCCACTGTATGAGGGGCTGGGGGCCGGAGGGGGAGGAGGGGGGGGGGGGGTGGACCTGCTGCTGCTGCTGTGGTGGAATTAAAAAATAAATCTCATTACGTCGGTGAGTAGATGAAGTTAATAGCATTTCATCGTTTAACAAAGCTACACCTGACGAGCGTGAAACTGCCGCTGAATGCGATCAAAGCGGCTTTGATCAATATTCTTTGTGATAATGTGAGAAACAACAATCCATATAAACAATGAGACAGTGTGAAAGGGGTCGCTCGTAGTGATGAACACGCTGCAGATCCCCCCTCGGCTCCACACAGCTGTATTGTGACTTTTAGCGCATTGTTTATTAAAGCTGTAACTTTGCTGTTTTCTTGTCGTTTTCTGGCTGCAACAGTCAGCTGTTTACAAAGAACAAGCCGCTCAGCTGGTGGACATAATGCAGCTCTTAGCAGGAGTTGGTGGAGACCAAAATCGGAGCTAAAAGCCATTTATTTGCGACAAATACGGAGGTTTTCAGCCTAAAGGAATCGATGATGACAAGAGCAGGAGGAGGGGCCAAAAACAATATGCTGAAATCTGCTAAAAACTATCCAACATCCCCAAAAACTATTTCACTTTCAGGATTCAGGCATCATTTATTGTCATTTTGCAACACAAAATGCAGTCATATGCTACACAAGAAACACGACACAACAAAACAAAGAAAGTAGTGCATTCCTATGGTGCATTTTTGGAATTGGCATCAAGAGCAATGTAAACCAATAGAATAATTTAAGCACTAAATTAACTCTGTTGTGTCTGCTGGATAATTACAGGGAGTTTAAGTAAGCAGGCGTACTGTGGAGGAATTATTGTTCATGCATAAATGTAGAAAATATGCTACATAAGATGTTTAATTATTTTCCAACATAGGTTTTTCCACACTGACATGGTGCTGTGTGTGTGTGTATATTATTGTGAATTGACATGCATGTATTTGTGCGTCTGCCTCAGTAAATCCAGTTCTCTCTTTCTCTTCCTCTCTCTGACTCCCATTATCTCACTGTTTGACTCTAACATGACACTCGGTGGCAGGAGACCGCCACTACACCATGCATTCATTCTGATCATGTGGGTTTCAGTACTTGTTATGTAATTATTAATGTGCATTCTGCACTAATTGCTCTCGTGCATGTTAGATTCATGGTGGGAGTTGACCTCTGTGATCATCGTCTGCTGCTGGTAGTTATTAGCCTGTGCAGGGTGGGCTCGACTTACTATAGTATATTACTATAGTATATCATATTTTAAAGAACAATATATGCTCCACAAATATTATCTAGATTTACAGCTTTCATATACATATGTTTGCATTGTTTTCTTCACATTTGTGCTCAAGTTTATTGAAAGAAAATGATAATAATACATGTATGATAACATCACGTTAAAGTGCCTCTTAAATCACGCTTATGGAACGTTATGGTTACAGACTCTCTTCACCTGCTTAGACTTGCATTGTGTAAAAAATATAAAATAAAAAATTTGAGAAAATACGACTTTTACAAATTATTTCTGAATTACAGAAAAACACAGTGGACAGGGTGGTTTGATTTGTATTCCTCAAATCAGAACTTGATCATCAAATAACTATTAAAAAAACACACAAAAAAAACAGAAATATCAGGATGCAGCCTGGAGTGAATTTACATTTACAAAGGATTTGGCAGCTCAGTATTTAAATTAGGCGTATCATCATCTCCACCTCCACAAATGTTTACACTCCAAGAGGAACAAACATGTTTTTAAAACACCCACTCGGATGAACACCTGCAACAGGATGTGAGGCAACCTCAGTTCAATCCACAGAGATTGAAAGTAAATGGAGTCATCTGTCAATTCAGCTGAAACCCGGAGCTGGAACAATAGTTTCAGCTTCTTCTGCTGCTGTTTGGTCGCGTCCCAATGAGCACGCATTCGAATCAGACAGGTCAACTAAGGTTGAACGCTCAGGAGAATAATAGCGACATTTGACAGCTGTCTGTCATTTTCCCCCCAAAAAACATGCTCACACTGAAACGACTGCTGGGCTTTGTCTTTAAAAGCCAGAGATGAAAAAGATGAGTGACATCTGTCCTTTTTCTCCCCCGTGGATCATTTTTAGAGGGCAGGGTTCTCACACTTAATTTGTCGAAAACAGACATTTGGTCAGTTGCCCTCTAGCTTCAGGTCGGTTAACCCTCTAGTGTCCGCTTTGGTTACTTCCTGTTTGTTACATGCATACATGAATGCTTTTCAATGCTTTTCATTTTTAGGTTTACTTGGTTCAGTGTAGACAGGTGACGACCTCCAGTTCTGGAAAAGTGAACCCGATGCAGAAGTGTCTTAAGGATGCATTCTTTCCATTAGCCACCAGGGGGCGACTTGCATGGAAGTCTTTGAGAAGATGACTCTACTTCTCTCTTGATTTGTTACCTCACTAAGCATATTAAGCATGAGTTTATGGTCTCAATCTCTAGTTTCAAGTCTTCTTTATTACAGCATGATCATTTAGTCAATTAGAACAGACCATAAAAGAGAGTACGCTTTAGGGCGGGGCTACCTTGAGATTGACAGGTCGCTTCCAGGGAGTCCGTGTTTTCATCGTACAGCTCTAACCCTTTCACATTGTGTTTTCCGTTCATGAAAGTTAATTGTAACATTCTTGGCATGTCTTATTCTGCATTTGGTTGTACTTAGCTCCACCCTATCGTGTGAAAGTCTGTTTTTTGACCCAACCATCAACCCCAACCTCCTCCCTGAAGTCAGTCATAATCATTTTAAAGCCGTGAGAAAACGTCCCGTCGTGAGCTGATGCCAAGACGACCAACAAACCAGAACATGTCTCGTTCTTTTAATCGCTATCTGGCAACACAGGATGTGTTCTCACCATGATTTATTAATCATGAGCATCCTTTCTGTTCCACGTAAAGCATCGAGGATATGTCTTCACGACTGCTCTCAGCCGTCATCTAATATAACATTTTATTTTTTTAAATAAAACCCCCGTGGACTCAAACTGAGTAGTTTGGTGAAAGTCAAAGAGCGGTGCACAGCTTCGACCCTGATGCTCTGTAAAACAGCTAATGCATCCCATCCCAGGTGGAAAACGGTTTTTGATGCCATATTGGCTTCTTTATGACACACACACACACACACACACACACACACACACACACACACACACACACACACACACACACACACCGACGTGAGCTCAGTGTTTTGCTGTGGTGTAGCTCGCCTGTATCATCACACTCGGCTGACTCTGAAATCTGATCAGGGCTGCTGGGACCCTAAATGACGGTGAGAGAGAATAGGCAGGAATCCATCTGTGTGTGTGTGTGTGTGTGTGTGTGTGTGTGTGTGTGTGTGTTTCAAAACAAGAATGAGATAGAGGAAAGTAGTGCAGTCATGCATACAGCACAAGCATTCTTTTGTTTGTGTCTACAAGCATGTGTTATTAGTGCATGTCCATCAACAGACTGATTATTCAAGCTGTGTGTGTGTGTGTGTGTGTGTGTGTGTTGTCCTATTATCTCTGTGAAGACCAAATTTTGAGTTTTAAATTCTTTGAGTTCGCGAGAGGTTTATTTTACCATTTAAATCATGAAAATACAGCTGAATAAATTTCTCTCAGGATATGAAATACAACATATTTCTTTGGCATATTTTGGAAATTTTGAAACATGAAAACGTTTTTCACAAGTTGCCTTCATTTTGACACACACACACTTTCAAGGTGAAAACACCATAAGCTACTGCTGTGGTTAGCGTGATCCCATCGTTTGTTTAGCTGCTGCTGTCATGCTCTACTGTGATTGGCTCAGCTGTCTCAGATCAATGAGATGATTTATTAATCACCACACCCTCTGATCTATATTCACTTACAACCGGCACTTTTGCACTTTGCACTGATGCACACACCCACACTGATGCGCCCGAGACCTGTACTGCATGGCGCCTGTTATTGTGTGTGCATTCGGCCCTTCAAAATGTGTTTTAGGGTGCATGCTGGGTAATACATCACGCCGCTGAGTCCTCACACGTATAGAGGTTTGTGTCCGTATGAATGTGTGTATGCGTAGCTGGCAAAATACCATGTCCTGCTGTGTGTGATTTATGAGACGAGTCATGCAAAGAGATGAACACCACCGAAGTCTACTGCGCACACACACACACACACACACACACACACACACACACACACACACGCGCAAACGCACACTCACACTTCAAATGCATGTGTGTTTGAGACAATATGAGACAGAAACTAATGAAGGGACATAAAGGGAATCACTTCTGTGGGTTTCCATTTTCTTTTTACAGAGCAGAGGTGCAACCACACACACCTTCATTTTGACACCTGTGTGTTCATGCCTTTACAATATGCATGTGTGTGTGTGTGTGTGTGTGTGTGTGTGTGTGTGTCTGTGTGTGTGTGCACATGTGAAGTCCCTTGGAGCAAATCTGTCATTTGAGAAATATAAACAGAATAAACTTGGCTTGTTCCTCTCAGGAACAACGTGGATGGGAATACCAATCCACGCACTAAAGTGTGTCCCTAAAAGTTTGAATATTTTCCCTTTTGCCAATTTTTCTTTTCGTAATAAAACATCTGAGCTATAAAAATGTCATGAGCGAAAATAAATGCATTTGGGGAGAAAATGGCAGGAAACCTCAGGAGGATATGAACAGTTCCCCGAACAACAACAAAAAGAATTCCCGGATGCTTCCTCTGCTTATTTTCTCCGTCTGACCTCACACCTGTTTCTGCCTCCGTCCATCCACCCTGAGGTGGCCTCGGTTTATCAGCGTCTCCTCGTCCCATCCCGGCCTTATCCGACCCGTCACAGCTCCTAAGCTGCTCCTCAAGACTACATCTCTCCTGCTCCCTCCCTACTTTTACTGTTATCTCGCTCACATCTCCTCCTCCCTCTTTCCTCTCCACCATCTTCTATTCTCTCTTTATCTTTCCCCTCCGTCCATCCCTGCGTTAGGACCACCCGCGTATTCTTTTCCATCCTCCTCTCCGGCGGTGATAAGGAGCCCAGGTGGCGTGATGGATTTCCGCCGCATCCCGGGAACGGCTCGCTCCCGGGATGCGGCGCCCGTGCATTGTGCTGGATAAGCAGCTCGGACGGAGCCGGCGTGGGCAAAGAGAAAAACAGCTGACGAGTAGCAATACGCAGAGCAGAAAGCTCGGCCACCTAGAGATAAACGCATCGCTTTTGGGGTGGATGAGAATAAGCCATTTCTGTGTGAAAAGCTCAGCGGAAGAAAGGAGGAAAGATGGGGGGGTGGGGGGGGGGGGGAGATCTAAATCAGAATCACTTTATCCGGCGAGTATGATAAATGTGCAGGAATATGCCTCGGAGGCGACGGTGCACAGAGGTTGGCACCTCACAGAGTTTCCCCTGCACATGCTTATGAAGGGGGAAAAAAAAATAATCTGATCCGCAAAGAGCAACAGACGGGCTTACGGGTTTACAGCCGGGTCGGGGAGGTGCAGAGAGGTGCAGGAAACGGATAAAATGTCAGGTGAACTGCGGGAAAGACACAGAAATTAGAGGATAAAGTGGAAAGAGCTTTGGTCTCACAGGTTTGCTTTTGGCCATCGCTCCCATCGCTTAGTAAAGTCTGAGCTTCATGGTATCGTCAGAGTAAGATCTAAATAAGTGCAAAGGATGCTGTTCCCATTTGCAGTGTTACCATGGGTTTTTGATATCCGCAAAAAGGTTGAAAAGGGGTGATCGTGCGATTGTTTTTACACGATTTCGAGTGGATTTATGGGGATTTTTCTCAAGGCATTGCAGAAGCTGCTATTCATGGGAAACAGGAAGTTGCATTTATCCCCGTTAGATGTGTGTGACATCCTTGTGCTCTGGTTTGACGATTACACGACACCAAAACAAAGCAAGAAACGAGAAACATCAGCCGATTTTAACAATAACTTTCCGATATTCACGCTCACTTCAGGTCGTGATCGGCCGAGTGTGTGAAGGTAGGAAAGTAAGCAAAGTTTAAACTCGCTTTTATTCTTTAAATAACCACAATCCACAATCAGCCAAACTGATACTCTCAGATACTGGTCAGACAGAGGCAAGGCAAGTTTATTTGTAACGCACATTTCAACAACGAGGCGATTCAAAGTGCTTCACATAAAACCATTAAAAGCGTCAAAACATAATGCAGAAGAAAACACAATTTAAAAACAATTAAGAACATTCATTAAAACATTAAAAATACAGAATTGAATAAAAGTTGCAGTGCAGTTAAAGAAATAAAATGCAAAAATTGATTAATCTCCTTGAATCATAGACATACTCAAAGGCGTCGGCCAAACAGGTTTGTGATGATAAACAATGTGTCCTTGACGAGGTGGAATCAGATTACAAAATACATTTTAAAGTTCTCATCTTAACGTACTTCTTTACATACGGTAACACCACAGGAAGCTGCACGAGGCCCCGGTATTGAAGTCCGTCCTGCTTTTCAGGCCATAAAGGAAAGTCTATAATGTTTAATAGCGTCATGAAGACAAAATAACGAGCGCCGTTAACGCCGTGTCACCGGAGGAAATAAAGGAGATATGGTTCATATGAAAAATAACATCTTGGCACTGCAGGGCGACCGACGGGAGGGGTCAAATAACACAAAGGTCTTTTACAGTTTAACTTAGATTAATTAATGGTATGAACCTTTATTAAATGGAGCACCTCTCAGATCACTTCCTTAATATACATTTCTGGTGATGGAACAGGAAGAAAACATGATGACATGATCATTAATAAATGATGAGTTTTGGGCCGATTTTATATTTGTTAATCAGACTTTCACTTCTTTTATATTCGAGATAGACATATAGGGTTGTCTTTCGAAATTGAAAACCCTAAAATAATAGGGACAGTGCTGCCTCTGTGAGGGTGTTAACTAAATGCACAACCCTTAACCCTAACCCTGGGGATATGTTTGTTTTAGAAAATGCCAGCTGGCATCGTTTTGGAAGACCCCCCTCCTCTCCTCTCCTGATACTTCCTCTCCTCTCCTGATTCATCCTCTACTCTCCTGATTCCTCCTCTCCTCTCCTGATACTTCCTCTCCTCTCCTGATACCTCCTCTCCTCTCCTGATTCCTCCTCTCCTCTCCTAATACCTCCTCTCCTCTCCTAATACCTCCTCTCCTCTCCTAATACCTCCTCTCCTCTCCTGATACCTCCTCTCCTCTCCTGATACCTCCTCTCCTCTCCTGATACCTCCTCTCCTGATACTTCCTCTCCTCTCCTGATACCTCCTCTCCTCTCCTGATACCTACTCTCCTCTCCTGATTCATCCTCCTCTACTCTCCTGATACCTCCTCTCCTGATACCTCCTCTCCTGATACTTCCTCTCCTCTCCTGATACCTCCTCTCCTCTCCTGATACCTACTCTCCTCTCCTGATTCATCCTCCTCTACTCTCCTGATTCCTCCTCTCCTCTCCTGATACTTCCTCTCCTCTCCTAATACCTCCTCTCCTCTCCTGATTCCTCCTCTCCTCTCCTGATACCTTCTCTCCTAATACCTCCTCTCCTCTCCTGATACCTCCTCTCCTCTCCTAATACCTCCTCTCCTCTCCTGATTCCTCCTCTCCTCTCCTGATACCTTCTCTCCTAATACCTCCTCTCCTCTCCTGATACCTCCTCTCCTCTCCTAATACCTCCTCTCGTCTCCTGATACCTCCTATCCTCTCCTGATACCTCCTCTCCTCTCCTGATTCATCCTCCTCTACTCTCCTGATTCCTCCTCTCCTCTCCTGATACCTCCTCTCCTCTCCTGATACCTCCTCTCCTGATACCTCCTCTCCTCTCCTGATACCTCCTCTCCTCTCCTGATACCTCCTCTCCTCTCCTGATTCATCCTCCTCTACTCTCCTGATTCCTCCTCTCCTCTCCTGATTCCTCCTCTCCTCTCCTGATTCCTCCTCTCCTCTACATCTGAAATGATGTGTTGCAGCGTTGGTTGTTGGACTTTTCTTTCCAGGACTCCGACACTTTGAACCGCTGCCAAAGTGCACTGGTGCATGCGCAGGTGGCATAAAGTGGACTCTGGGATTTATTAGGGGAGAGAGAACAAATGATTCACCTTCTACTATAACCTTCAATCTGACAGCAGAATTAACCAATGGAGAAGAAGCCTGTGCTGTAATGTAATTAGTACCCTTGACTGAACGAGAACCATCGCAACAGAAATGTGGAGAGAAAGAGAAGAAGAAAATGGAGCAGCAAGGTTAGTTAAAGGTGTTTTTTGGAGCTGCAAAACATACAAGTTCTTGTACCTAAATATCAACTACCACAAATGTCAGATCCTGCAACCTGATACAAGTTTAAAAAAAATGACTGTCACACTTATTTTATTAAGCGACAGATGAAGTGATCACGATGCAGGCACATCACACAGCAGCTGCTCTTGAATGATGAATCGGCACTTAAAAGATACCCTGTGGGGCTTTTATTTTGAAAACAAAGGTGTGTGTGTATCCTTGAGGTCATTCAAAGATGTGGAGTCCCTTTCTGTCCTCGTACAACCATGCAAGGATGAATGTTTGAATATTTTGAAACTTGCATTGTTTACATACGTTGTTTACATAGTATGCACCTTTTTATTGGGCCAACTGTTGAATTATGTAATAGGTTGTAACTCCAGACTATTCTGACCTTGCAGTTTGGGCTTCTGCGTGAATGAAAAGCTGAATTCATAAGCTGTAAAACATATCCTCACTTTTGTTTTTGATTGGTAATACATGACCTCGCCCTGTTAGTAATTAACAGACCTTGAGAGTATCATAGCTTACTAATTAGCAACGGTCCCGTTTAGAGTGGAGCCCATGGCCAACACAATTGTATTATATCTGTAAAAGTAAATATGAAATAGCTTTTTTGATGCGGTAAAAAAATGTAATAAAAAGAAAAAGAAGTAAAACGCAGCACATTTATGAAGACAATAAAAATTGGGACTATTATAAAAAGAAACAGCTCATTTATACGAATCACAGCTGGGCTTTTTTTTTTTGGATAGCAGATTGTGTTATGTTACTTTAGCAATAGCTCAAGATAAGGGCTGTTTTCTTAGCCCTTTATTGTGAATCTCTTTGTTTAGTTTTGAGTTCAGAGAGAGCGGCTTTAACAGCAACACCCTCCTTTGCAAAAAAAATAAATAAAATAAAAAACCAAACCCTGATTCATTCAAGGCTGGGAGGCATGTGCTGTCAGAGCTGCAGAGCTCTTCATTTTGTCTAACTGACACACAAGCTCCCGCGGCGTACTTTGACTTATAGGTTACAGCTGATTCTGCTCACTCCTTCAGCTCGGGAGCCGCAGAAAAATAAGGAAATCGTTGGCTTATCCTGGAAGCCAGACCCTTCAAGTTCCCTCCGCCCGGATCACCAGACATGTTGTGTTACTTAATTCAGGACCAGATACATTAAAAGTATATTCCAACTTTCAGCCCCTGGGGTTCCTGGAGATGCCACTCAAGCTGTCAGTCATAACTTGCTTCATGCATGCCATTTTTATACAACTTTTTAGAGAACTCATGGTTGCATTAACGATTTTATATTAACGATGAACCATTAAAATAATATGAAGGGTTGCTTGCAGTGATGAACCCACAGAATAATCTCTGATTCTGCAGCTCTACAGAGCTCATTGTTTTGGTTTCATGGCATAACGCATCTAACATGGTGGACGTTAACATGTATTTGCGGTTATGATGGGTGGCTTTATTATTCTGCATTACTGAAGGATCCATATTCTCAACATTTTGACTACAGTAGTCAGCAATAAGCAGGTTTGATGCATATGTTAATTAAAGACCAATGCAACACCCCATTTTATCCTTAGCCACACCCCTTCATGCATTCAAATTTGTAGACAAATGTAGACCATTGCAAACATTTGCCTGGGAACCAAACTAATCCACAAGCTCGTGTTTTATTTGTTCTGGCAGACGGGTCGGTTCCTCGTCCCCTTTGGGCAGCAGTTTGAGATCCCAACGGTTTGAAAATGGGGCATGTTTGAGACGACGACAGCTGGGTTCAAACCTTCTGTTCAGGCCGCTATCCCATTTGTGATTTGGTCTGGCGTTTGAGTAAAAAGACCTTAAATCTTCAAAATTCTTAAAAAAAAGAGAAAACGCAACGTTTACAGACATATCAACATACACGCTAAAATCTGTTTACATTTCTCCTACATCACATGTTTTTTTACTCTGATTGGTCGCAGGTTTGTCCAATACATACATTATAGCCAACTGTTTCGCTGCTGCTGAATACTTTCTTGCTGGTCCACAGGCACCAAGGAACTCCAACATTTCCTGGATAATTCAAAGTTAGAAGCTCCAACACCACAATGATCACCACAGTAATACAATCCACATACATATGTTTTACTTTACGAACCAGCATGACTCTAAACCTGATCCTCTGACAGTGATCTCCCTCCGAGCATCAACTCAGACACAAACAGATTGTTTTTCAGCCTCCCGCCTCGCCTCGGCTGTACCCTGCTCATCTCGTCCATCCCTGCAGCGACAAATGGGGTTTAAGGTGCCGCATCGCGATGTAATGAGAACCAGGATGCCGACTGGCTTTGGTGAACCCGCACTCACCTCAGTGATACCCATCTGCTTCATGTAAAAGGAAAACACCACTCTGTATAAGAATTCAGGTGTGTTATTTATGAGGTCTGCAGGAATCCAGTCGGCGCGCCAGACACCAGGGAGCTCGCGCTCACATCGCTAGTGGAAGTGGGTCCAAGGTCGCATCGCATGTCACATTCGATGCTTTTATCCACACAAAGCCATACAGAAGATAGACGCGGCTGAAAGCAACTTTCACAGAAGTGAATGTGTGAGTAGCATCAGAGGAGGATAAACTGCTTCTGTCTTGCTTTTAGCGTTGTGCGACGAGCCATTTGCTGGATGCCTTTAAGGCGCTTTTTTGGGTACCGTGAGAACTGAGTTGACCTTGACTGAGTCAGCGCCACTGGACGAGGGTCTCACCACCACCAGAAGTCACATTCAAGGCCTCATATATGGAGGACGTCTGGAGTGCCTCCATAACAATGGTTAAGCAAAGATAATGCACAGCAAGAGGTACAAAGACATTAGACAAGGTGAAGACAAGGGGGTGGGTTATTGTACGTCTGGACACCTTCATGTAGTACAATGCTAACACCATTCATACATAGACCAAAAGTACACAGACACAAGGTTCAAGCTTCAAGTTTTTTTTGTGCACAGACCAATATTTCTGAGACATAGGAATTTGTTTGTGCTCTGAGAAATAAAAAAAACACACTATAATAAGAATAGGGATATAAAATATATAAAAAAACATTATACAGAAAAGTGGTAATATGTACAGGTATTTTGAGATACAGTAAGGAGAGGGCAAATGTTAAATAACAGCAATAAATAATCTAGAGGTGGAAGAAGGTTGTGTGGGTTGTGCACGGCAAACAACGAGAATTTAAATGAAAGAAAATGCCAAAGCCACATGATTATTATACATTATATATTACTATATTCCAGGGGACATAAAAGCAGCTTTCAGCGGGCAGATTTCGGAGTTTGTTTGAATGCAACAGCAAAGAAACGAGAAGTTCAAGCAGCCTCTGCTCACCACCAAGTTTGTTTGGACAAAAATGACTTAAATTAAATAAATGCAATGAATGTTCACGAGTGATCGTAAGCACATTTCTGCAATAGTTAATCATTACTAAAATTAATGCAAATCAGTAGCTTCCAGGAAGGTAGAAATACATCTTTAAATCTTACATTTAAAAAAATATTGCTCAGGAATATAAAGTAAGCCAGATAAAATCACGTGCCTTTACATTAATATTAAAGACATATAGCGGTTTGAGCTGCGTTAAGCAATGATTCACGGGGACTAATCTGACACCCTGAAGCGATTCATCAGGCCCAACGACTGAACTGGATCATTTCCATAGAAAGGTTCTCCAACAATACGTCTGGCGGCGGCGGCGGCGGGGAGGAAGCTGCTTCGGCCGGCAGAGCCATTGACTGGAGCCTCGACGGATCAGAGAGCTTTCCAGAACAAGAGCACTGCTGCCTCCATCAGAAACATCTTCTAATCAATAAGTGTGTGTGTGGCTGGCTATGGACGAGGGTAGAAGTTTGGTACAATGCTTTCAAACAAGAAGGCAAACAGGGAGAACGTTTAATTCAATTAATATCTGTTTTGCATGAAAAAAAGCATCTTTGTGGAGTCTTAATGACCTGGTGCTTTATTTATAATTGGTGCATATGCACAAAACGATGGATTTGCTAACCCATGCGTATACGGACCTTTTTGGGACAGTGGAAATTTGGCAACGCAGATGGTGCGCTGGTGAATTGAAGCCAGATTGCAGATGGAATCATTATAGATATAATGACGCCGCTCACACATTTCACTTCATGTCATATCCCACATTACTTATAGATTAAGTGAGGCAGTTTGGACCATCCACCAGACTCTCTTCCTCTTTATTCCTTTGAAAACAGAGCAAATCTTTCTTTAATTGGGTAAAGTCGATAAAAAAGGAGTATATCTGCAACCACAATATCAAAATAAAAAGTATCACTTGTGATCAGATGTGTTAATACCACTTTATATGTTACTGAGGGAGGATAAGCGGTTCAGATAATGGATGGATGGATGGATGTTACTGAGGGTCAATGGTTAGCAGGTCCGTCTTTCAATCAGTCCGCTAGTCCATGTTGATGTGTCCTTGAGCAAGACACTTAACCCTAACTGTGTCTACGGTCTACTGTATAGCATGTAAGTCGCTTTGGATAAAAGCCTCAGCTAAATACTAGCGTCCCCTTCTTGGCCTCCACCTTTATATTTGCCCGCAATTTTTATTTTATTTTAGGTGCTATCCTGTTTGATGAACATGTTGCCATTCACTGCATTTTATTGAATTTTTCCTTCCATAATTTTCCATAAAGAACCATTGATACGCAGGCTCATTTCTTTGTTTCAACATTAATAATAATAGTAATACATTTAATTTATATAGCGCTTTTCATGATACTCAAAGACACTTTACACGACATTTTAAAATCATCCTATGAGGTGAACAATAAAACAAACAATAAGAACATAGAGCACACAGTCACACTTTAAAAGCAGTTCTGAAGAGATGGGTTTTGATTTGTGATTTGAATATGGAAAGGCCAGTGCAGTCTCTGATGAGTTTGGAGAGAGAGGGAGGGAACGCTCTGTCATTAGGTGCTTTCTATCGATCATTGGATGTGGGCGTAGAGAGCAACATCGGGCTGATCCATGTGCACACATTTCCAGTGGGACTGTGATTGTGGAAAACGGGAACACTGCCTGCAGGTGTGAGTATGCACATTTAAAAAAAAAAAAAATAATCTAATTATTTACTTTTTCGTTTTCTGTGCGCACACACTTCCTACGCACAAATGAGGCCCCTGAACAATTATTAGATGAAGAGAAA
Organism: Cottus gobio; assembly: GCA_023566465.1. Taxonomy (NCBI): domain Eukaryota; kingdom Metazoa; phylum Chordata; class Actinopteri; order Perciformes; family Cottidae; genus Cottus; species Cottus gobio. Next base: position 4,628,203 of record CM042229.1, on the reverse strand, counting down.
TAGCATCGGAAAGAGATTGCAGCGGGAGGGAGGACAAGACAAAGCTAAGAGAGTAAAGCATTTTATCCCAAATGGGCTCTCGAGACGCTTTACTTCCCCTCACTCACTCTACCCCCGGGCTGTAGCTCTACTTCAAAAATAACAAACACCCTACCCATCATGCCATATGTTCTGTGTCCAGCTCTAAGCACAAAAACATATGGTGTGTTTACTCTAAATGGAGAGTAGTACCAGCTTGCAGTGGTGACGGAAGAATAACAGACAAGAAAGTCAGTAAGAGTTGGTTTAAAGTGATGCAATGATAAAGACACAGATACTCGGGTTTTATACAGTAACAGGACAAGATAACATCATAAATATTACAAAGATTCTCCACAAAAGCCGCCTTCAGACTTAAAAAAGCCCTCCATTAAAAAAAAACATAAGGGTAGATGGGTTGCTTCAGGCACATTTGAGAAGATTAAGATTACAAAAATCTAATTTGTTTGATGTGTTTGAACTTAAAAATATGATTGAAATGTCAACTCAACACAATTGATTGGACTTAGTACTTTACACACAACACAGTTGATCAAAGTGATGTGGAAGAAGGAGGTTAAGATGACGTATTAAGGCTATTTTAGGTAATACAAGAAAAATAATTACGGCAGCGAAGGAGGGGGCAATATTTAGAGAAAAAACTTTATGGAAATAAAGTCGTAATTTATAAGAATAAAAACTAGGATATTCTCTGAGATTAAATTGGCAAATGTATGAGAAAATGTACAAGAAAAACACTGGAACGATAGCGTTGCTTTTGTGTGTTCAGCAACCACATTGCAAGGTTGGATCTAGGCCTCATGGACTTTCCCTCCATCCATCTATTCTTATCAGTTTATTCAGGTTTGAGTCGCAGGATTTGCAGGTTTCCAGCAAAATGATAATCTGAAGCCATTCATATGATGTGCCATTATTATTTTGTACGCTACCATGGTCCTTATACGCTACAATATGAGGCCAATGGGGCAAGACGAGACAAAATAATGGTCAAAGGTTGTGTTCCCAAATAAAACTATTTCAGTTTTATTCTCATCGAGCTGAACAAAGTTTGCAATAATCTAGGATTCAGTTAGTTAGTTTGTGAGGTCAGTTAGTTAGTTGTGGTTATTAAGCTCAAGGGTGAGATGAGTATCATGGCCACTACAGTCAACGGAAATGTTTTGGAATAAAAAGGCATAGCCGAACCAAATACACAGAGAAGAGGAATGGGCCTAGTATCGAACCATGAGGGACACCAAAGAGATAAATAGAGAAACTGAAAGATCAGTTGGAAATATTAAAAAACGTTGAGGGCAGAACCAGAGACCTCTGCCCATTGGCTTAACCTGTGAAGGAGAAAAGAGTGATCAACTGGGCCAAAGGCTGCATTTAGATCTAGAAGCAAGAGGACGAAGCTACTTGAGTCAGCAGATCGAAGGAGGCCATTGGTTATTCTGCAGAAAGGCATTTAGTTTTTTACTTTTTCTTGGATTTCAAAAACAAAGGGGAGTTTGGTCTGTACATGATTGAGGACTGAAGGATCTATATATCCTGTTGTTTCAGTGGCTGAACCACTGCATGTTTAAGAAGATTGGGGAACAAGGTGTCCAGGAAGCAATTGATCATTGAAAGAAAATACTACAGCCAATAGTTTCCTCGAAGAGTTAATTTGGAATAATCTCGAGAGAACAGGTGGAGGTCTTTCCAGAAGAGATAACGTGACGTTTATGAAGTGATTGAATTAAAGGAATTTAGAACGGCAGTGTTCTCAGAGGAGACGGATCGGCTATTTACAGATGGATTAATACCGGCTCTGACGCCAAGTACTTTGTCTCTTAAGAAGTGTAGGAAATCACTTCTAAGCAGGGGGGCGACAGGGTTTAACGCACTAAAAAGAAGAGATAGGTATCCTACTTTTATAGATGCTGGCAGGTATTCTTACTCCTTATCTATTTGGTTATCGACTTTGGCTCAGTGGTTAGCAGGTCTGTCTTTCAATCAGATCAGATCGGTGGTTCGATCCCTGGCTCCGCTAGTCCAAGTCGATGAGTCCTTGAGCAAGACACTTAACCCTAATTAACCCTAAGTCGCTTTGGATAAAAGCGTCAGCTAAATGAAATGTAATATTATTTAACAATATCTAATCGGTTTCTTTTCACAACTAAACAATCGCTCTTCAATATAAAATTTAAAAAAACAGGAGGATAATTTATTTGTATTTTAAATATAACAAAGACATTCATGGGGCAGCAACAGTGGTTTTTACAACAAATATGACCTAAAAAAAAAAAGAAAATCTATAAAATAAATGAGCTTGTGTGTCACAATTATGCTATTTGCCGTGATTGGACTTATTTTGGAAGTGGCCAATTCTGTTTGGTAGTTTTCCATTATTCATGATGATGATGTGATGATGATGACGATGATGATGATAATCAGGATTTTGCCCATAATAAATGTTAGGCGATCTATGTTCTATTGAATTTCTTCAACATTTACAGAAGAAGCTGCACACATTTGAGACAATGACGATAAGACTGATGATAAAGATATGTTATCATAATGATGATGATGATGATAATCGCATGCTTTGAAAAGTAATGTATATATATATTTATAAATATTCAGAGAATTGTCCAATATTGGACATTTTAAGAGCTGCTAAATAAATAATTGCGGGGTTTCAGGCCAGCAATAAATTTCTAATAATTTCTCATAATCTGTCATCATGACATTTTATAATTGTGGACGTCTCATTATGGGATAACATTATAAAGCAATTTTCCCCAAGCGGGATGATGAGTCTCTGAAAACTATCCAAGATGAGCGTTTTAGCTTTGATCTCACATGATGGGAAAAGAGTTATGTTTTGATGCTTACATTTGCATATTGTTTGATGTATAAACACACACACACGTATGGGAGCGCTTGCTGAAGGCTCCCGGCCAGGTGGTGATGGAGCAGCTGGGTGGAGTTTGTGCAACGCCTCCACAAGATGCCAGCTCTAAACCAGATGAGAAAACACCAGCCAACAATACAAACAGACATCCAAATTAGGAGAATTGCAGTTTTTGAAAAAACAAAACAGACCACAAAAAGCACTTTTTAAAATTGGAAGTGTCTTTTGCAGTCAAAATGCAGTTTTTCTATTTTTTTTTTTTTTTGTGGTTTTTGTATATTGTAAGCAATCTCACTTGATTTATTCCCTCAGTAAACATTGTAAAAATTTGTTTATGGTCTTAATCTCTAGTTTCAAGTGTTCTTCGATACAGCATGAATCTCATTTAGTAAATTATGATCCCATTTAGAGTATAATAGGCCACAAAGCAGGGTATGCTTTAGGGCGGGGCTACTGAGAGTGGTCCATGTTTTTGTCCTTGAACTTTAACCCTTTCACGATGTGTTTTCAGCTCATGAAAGTTAAATGTAAAATGTTGCTTGTCTATAATCTCATGGTTGACATGCACTTACCCCTTCAAACTTGTTACAAGTTAAAAAGCTGCTTTTCATAATTTTGTTTCTATGAAACTCTGATCTGAAACCAGTCATATTCTTGGTTTATTGATGATGTCTGGGAGACTTACTAAGTGCATATTAAACATTGATATTAACGGCTCGATAAAAACCTGCAACCGACATGCAACAACACGGCCTACCTCCACACCTGCGGTGCAAAAAGCAGCTCGCTGTTAATAATTAAAAAGGAGACAAATCACACGGATTTCCAAAATGATTAAATTGATCAACTCACCAAACTCCACACCGCCGCCGAATTCTTGTCTCCACCAGAGAAAATTTAAGTAATGAAGCACCTGAACAATGGCTCCACTTCACTCTGCTCCTCAGATCCCTGGAGTCTCACATTTAGCCGACTAACTGCAAATGGAAAACGGGCTAACTGCAAATTGAATGTCGCCTAACAGAGAGGTCTCGTGTGAGGGACGGTGAGAGTAGCAGGTTGACTCCCTCTGATTTTATTTTTTAAAGAGTTGGAAATTTGAGGATCATCTTCGGAGAAGGTGTGTGTGTGTGTGTGTGTGTGTGTGTGTGTGTTCGTCCTTTAGATTTTCAATAAAACAAGTCACAAATCCTGATTTCTCTTTTTTCCTCATAGCTCAGAGGGTTCAGCAGAGGTAAGTCTTCAACAAACAACAGAAACACTGTGTGTGTGTCTGTGTGTGTGTGTGTGTGTGTGTGTGTTTGGCTGCTGTGTGTTTTGCGTTGCCATCCTTGGCTGGCACATACAGGGGCCTCTTGGCTGGGACTTCTCTCTGTTTCTTTCCACACAACTCAATCCCGACAGGCCAGTTGTTGCTCGCCACAAAACACACCCACACACTCCAAAACATACCCATAAAAACAATATCAAATCATTACTAAAACACACACACACACACACACACACACACACACACGACTCAGCTGAACAGCTTGTTTTGTTTTTAATAAAGCTGTCAGTTAGCTCTGTTGGTTATCACACCCTCCACTCAGCCGACTTAGGGAAGGTAGCAAATTAGACGTCAAAGGTCCTTGAGGGGCCTCCCAAGGTGCCTGCTTCAAAATGAGGAACAATTAAGGAGGAAAATGTCACTTTCTCCAATGCACTGTGTTTTCATGACTTGAAACACTTTGTTTGTTCCCTTTTCGCAGCACATCGGTCCTGTGAATTCAAACAAAACAAAATGCAGATATGTTATCCTTAAAAGTCTTCCTATCGCAGAAAGAAGTTGAGTCTCGCTATAATTCCATATATCCTGTTATCTGCTCTTCAGAGCGTGTTACAATGCTATAATGATTTGCCAAAAACAAAAAGGTTTCCCGTCTGGGGACGAGTTATCCGTTTGTCCTCTATCAGCCACGAAGGAGTCAGCCGTTGAGGAGAAGAAAGGGATGCGATAGGAGTGACGTAAAGAAGCCGACAGAGGGGGAAATGTGAGAGGCAATACAATGAGGAAAACTAGAGGAGGGGGGGGGGGCAACGAACGCAGCAGGAGCCGAGTAATCCTCAGCCTCCAGTATCACAGGACTCCAAAAAAAAAAAAAAAAGAGCAACCGGATCAGGATTAATGTGGGAGCCACGCTGCCCAGTTTACAGATACACAGCCCATGAAATAAATATCTTTCTTTTTCTCCCGGCTGCTTCCTGTTCCATCCTCAGGAGGGAACGAGGTAAACACAAGCGACACCTCGCTGTCTGCTCGTTTGTTAAAAAAAACGCTAGAAGTGATGATCTGCTAGCTGGCATTTTCCGAAACAACACAATTCTGAATTACAGTCGTTTAGCGGAACAATCGGAGAGGATTTTGTCGCCAGCGTACAAAAGAAGGGTTTTTCTGGAGTAACAAAGCCTCGGCGTGTGACGCAGCTGCATCCCTTTATGCAAAAGCGCTCGGGGCCACAGCCGAGGTCTTCAACGGAAACTGTGAGCAAACTTGTTTGCCGTCTGGAGGAATCAGTCTCGCACAGCTGGGCTCAGACAGGTAGACGGTGTCCTCCAGGTAAATGAGGACCTTGCAACCCCCACACAGCAACTCTGACAAATCGACTGTCGGCATCAATGTAAACTCATTATTGGAGATAGATGATTTGGGGTTGGCCCGGAAGATATAAAACAGCGGGCTTGGGATTAGGAATGTGAAGTGAAACGTTATGAAATGAAGACGTACAAATGAAACGAGGTCTAATCAGGACAGCATGGGGCAGCTAGGGGACTGATTTATAATGAAATATTTAAATAAGAACCACGCCGCTGGTTTTGCAGACCATTTTAAGGCCTTTAGTTTCAGATAAAGTTTCCTAACTTTATTTCCTCTGATTGCACAATGGAAAGAGGATACACCTGGTTGGGATGCTCCAGGTTGGTATTTCTCATTCTGTGGGTTTGTTCCCATCCGGGGGCCGTAGTGACATCGTAGGGAGGCACCGGTCACCGCTGTACTCATCCATCAGGGTACATTTCGGTGGCTACTGTTGTCCATTTTACAACACTGCAGATGCAAGAGGGGAGCTATTTAAAAGAAAGATGGCGGTGCATTCAAGGGCACATTGACATACCAGAGTTGATAGTGTCGAAAAGGATATTAGAGCAAACACGGCCATCTTGAAAAGGATAGTTTCATAAAGGTTGCCGGGACTGTTTCTCATCCAAATGTCATGTTTACTCGCCTGATAATTGGGGTGAATTTCCATTTTATTCACTTTCACGAGGCGCTTTGGCTTCGTTCTGTGTTTTTCTCACTGTCAACAAACAACAAGCAACACCAACAATGAATTGATCCAACTAACGACACACACACACACACCCACACCCACACCCACACACACACACACACACACACACACACACACACACACACACACAATAGGAACCATAGGAACATAACCAGATTGGGCAGAATCTGGCAGTAAAAAAACAGACAAACAAACAGGAAACAGGATTTGCACTGCTAATATTTTCACAATAAAATTCCCAGAAGGAGAAAATAACGAGCCAAAGAAACTCATTTCAAATGTCACATGAGCTGCAAGATCCGACACGTGAAGTAAGAAACGACGCTCTCTCTCCCAAACGTCGCTCTCCAGCTGAGGAACGGCTCCGGATAAAAGCTTTTGTTTTGAAGGTGCCCGGCTCAGGAGGAGCGTTGGTCCAGACAGGCCGACTCCTTGTAGGGCCATACGGCTCCCGGCTCTTTGACATGACAGCAGAGAAGTTCCTTAACAACTGAGCTGCTTTTCAGACAGCCAATCCAATGTCACAGTCCTTCACACACACACACACACACACACACACACACACACCATCGGACGCATTGTGAATATAGACGCTTCACTTACTCTTTCTGAGAGCCATTTAGCATCTGCTCATGAGTTAGCGCTTTCAGAATCACGCCATAAAAGCCGAGGAAGAATTTCGCCCTGTGATGATGTGGACGGCCGCCTCACTGGCAGGTAGAAGACACAAAACCACCAAAGCGCTCATCAACCACGGTAAAGATCCTCCTCTAGGGTACCACTGCTTTAATAAAAACCTATAAATGTGCACGTGAGCAGTCTGCACAAATGAGTCGACATGCATGAGTGACAAAAAACACACAACAAGGAGGATCATCGGCTAGAAACCTCATTACCAGGAGTGTTTGCTTTGTAAAAGCCCTTTTACAACAGCAATGCTTTATGGGAATCATCATCATGTTTGGGATACACGCTTTTTGTCCAATTAGTCTCAAAGTACCCACTGTACAAGGTGCCGTGCTCTCTGTGTACACATTGCATGGAATATTATGCAGAATACCAAATATGCCTCTGGTAGTTTATATTCTCACCTTCTATTTAACTAACTATAACTATTAATAACTATTTAAACCTCTTGCTGAAGCATAACCAACCCAACCAATGGAGGCAGCGAGTAATAAAGAGGAGTTATACCTTGTTCGATGACGTCATTCTGCATAATAATAAGCCATGTATTGAACGATATCTGACAAATAAAGTTATTCCTTATTTTTCATGTTGCATGCACACAGTCTTTTCAAATTAGACGTCCTCCTCCTGGGTAAGAGATCACAGCTGTTCCTGCCTCATCTGCTTCTCTTGCTACAAAGAAAAAAACAAACAGAAAACATCCTAATATAACTCATGAAAAACATCCAATATCAGACTGATGATTATCTTATGCGCGATGTCGGAATACAGACACAGGCCGACGGACGTTTATTCATAAATGCTGAATTCATGCAGCACAATGTGAGCATGTGGCAGCTCTTATTAAAATCAACACGTCTGAATGGTCACTCTAGCGGCGCGATTCATATTCGTGGTGCCGGTTAGATTTAACAAAGAAGGCGAACGACAGCGACAGGAGGACAAGTCTGACTTGTTAACCAAGTTTGAATCACTGCATACGTTTCATTATTGATGTTAAACATAATCATTTATTCTAGGATAATTCATTATATTACCCACAGTGCATTGCAAGTGTAACGGCCCTCAGGCCTGAGCTTCAGGGGATCAAAAAGAAAAGAAAAAATGATTACGATGTTTTTTTTAAACTGAATTTCAACACAAATGGCATATGTTTGTTCAACGTTAGCATGCATCCGAGAAAAAGAGAGAAAGCGTGAGAATTTGTGGTTTAGAACGAACATTTCAATGAAAATGAAAATCGTTTTTCACGATACCGAACCACCGCCGCTTCCCTGAGCTCCTGCTGCTCGTCTTAAACAGGAAACACAGGTACAGCAACCTCAAGCAAAGGTCTAACATGCTTCAGGGCATGCAAATCCATGTTAATCATTCTTAACTAATAATTCATAATTAAATACTAATAATTCTTAAAATTCTTAATTATTTTCCCTTGTCTTTTCCAGGCTTCGTTCGTTTTTGAGGATTTTAAAAAAAAAAAAATCCCAAATAAATATTTTCAAGCCTCCAGTGTATCTGCATCAGTATCGGTGGGCAGGAACAAGCCCAAAAGCTAAACATCTCACCCCTCTACACACTCACATGAATACATGTATGACCTGCAGGCCTCCTGTGGCACCTCCAACCGTTTAGGAAGAGAGAAGAGAAGAGATTCTCATGCAGAGACGCATTTCCTTTCCTGAGAGGAAGTAACCCCAGAAACCGCTTAAGCCTGAACAGAAACGTACTGAATAAAAAAAATTTATATTTACACGTTTATGTTTTAAGCATGATGCTCATGCTGCCATCCAAAGACAACACGGCTCTTCTCTAAAATACATTACTGTTGCACAACCAACCTTTAAAACACACCCTCTGTTTACTGCATGTGTGTTGGTATTATGGTGAAGCTCCGGCTGTAATGGCATGTTTCCATTTGCAGTCTATCTACATGATCACACCATTCACTTCATACTTGCCATCTATGAGTCTAAACTGACGTTATAAAAATGAAAAATGTATAAGACAGTCATGGGTAGATGCAGGACCTCGAAAAAGTTATGGAAAAAGAGAAAAAATAGGATTACTGCTGCACATTATGTTAAACACAAGTTAAACATTTATATAAAAGAGGCCTGGCAGGTTTCAAACAACACAAGTCTATTGACAGAGAAGACGATGGACTGCATTGATCAATATTGATGCATTCATAGGATTAAACAAATTCTAAGTAATCTTATATTATGAATCGTTTTAGTGACTAAATATTGCATAACCACCTGCCCAGCACCAAATGCCAGAAGGACATTTTATTACATTTAGCTGAGATACAGCAACAGTGAGTAATTAGGGTTATGTATATTGCTCAAGGACGGAGCTGGGGATCGAACCACAAATCTTCTGATTGAAAGACAGATCTGCTAACCACTGACCCACAGTTACCCTTTTATGTTTCTACGTGGTCATTCTGAATATTGGTATAATATGATGTTGTGTAGGTGAAGGGTGGGGGAGGCTCCTCACACTTGAAGTTAGCAGTAACATTATAACTTTATAGTAGCCGTGCAGTGTGTGTACAGTTTATTTGGTTTATTTCTCTGAAACCCTCGAAACTAAGCGTCTGACTGGCGCCCTAGAGATCCCGGTTCACGTCCAACTTTAACCAAGTAGTTTTAGTGAGCTAAACTTAAGCAGACCACAAAACACTTCCAATTGTCAAACATGTTTTATCGGTCACATGGGGTTTATTTGAAGGCAATAAACACATTATCCCGCCCCTTGGGGAACTTCAGGCATCCAGTAGCTCACACACTCTGTAACACTGCATTCATATGAATATTACCTAAAAGTGAAGGCATTAAAATAAATAAACAAACTGAAACTAACCAACAAAGACACAATATGAAGATGGACTCAATACAGATGTTGCAGCAGCGTTTGCCGTGATTTTTAGTTCATTGCAGAGTTTAAGTGCTTCTCTCTAAACCGTCAAACTTTTCTGGACTATCTGAAGAAAGTCTAGTCCGTTTCATTAAGAGGCTGAGCTGATAGCGCGTCGGCTGCTGGGTTGTGATGATGTTTTGGAGAGCTGTGCGCTCGGATAACAACGACGTGAGCATCTGTTCCGGGAAGCACTCGATGCGATTTTTGGTCAGAATGATGGAAAGAGTTGAAGGTCAAGATTCACATATATTGGGGTTTTTCTATTGAAATTCTTCCACAACATACACATGAATGTGTAATAATATTACAATTTTCTATAGCGCTTTTCAAGCCACTCAAAGACGCCTTACTTACAACAAAATGAAAAAGGGAACGATTAGAAAAACATCATGTCAATTAAAAACTGAATATTTTTGATATAAGAAATTACGTTTATTGTATATCACACAGTTTCTGAATGAAGCTTATGGACTATTTCTTTTAATTTACTACTTATTTACATTACATTGTGTTGTTAATATCAAGACCTGAAGGCAAACAATGAGCCAATGATGAGATCCAACATCAATGCTCAAAAGAGGTGGTGACGATATTTTAGGTATCTATCCGCCCACCTTAGAAAAAAATGACCTTTCATCTAATTCTATACTTTTTTTTAGTTTTATTAAATGTTTGTTTTAAACATTAAAGTCAGAAAGCGAAGGAAGATACATTTTTTTCCTCATATGTTCATAGCAGTATAATAACAGTATATAATTTCAATACTCTAGACACAATATTTGCATAATACATCCAGCTGTCAATACCGACTAATTCTATAAAAGAGGTTTAATAATAAGAAAAATAATCTGTTTTTTTTATCCACAGATGGAGGCTTCTCCCACAACAGCCGTCTGTGTATATGCCAACTCGGCGAGAAGGGGAAAATGAGGTCCGTCTGGGGGCAGCGTTGTGCGAGATGACTTCGCCGACACAATGCTTCTGTCCTGCATTGTCCCAACCAATTTGTGGCCCCGCGGCATTATCATGTGTCCGCCCACGAGATTGGAAAAGTGGCGAGAGGGAAATAAACAGCCATTTTATTTTTCTCCCGAGGAAGCGGTATTGAAAGTTATTCAGCCACAGATACACAAATGATGACTGGATCCTTGGAGGGGAGGAATGAGCGTAACCTCCATCCAGGTATGGGCCCACGTGTTGGGGGAAGCTCTCAACTGAAGAGCGAGGTACGTGGCTGGTTTCCAGTTTTTTTTAACAAAAGCTCCCCATTAAAACCATCCCGTGGACACGGAAACCAACAAGGCACGTCGAGGTGGGGCTTCGCTTCAAACCGGGCCTGCAGCAAGAGCAGTGACACGAGAGGCCCATGAGGGATTAATTAAAACAACAAGACGAGCTAATCAGCTTATGAGCGCCGAAAGGCACGGGGATGATTTGGTTTGACAGGTAAAACAAAACAACACAAAAAAAAAAAAGTTGGAGAATTTTTAATTTTCCAGACGCCCGGATCTGACAATGCAGATACTGTCTCATTCTCAACACGGAGACTCCGAGGCCTCGGAATAATTATACGAGAAACTTTGTTTTTGTCGCGTCACAGAGGGGCTCATTTAATGTTTTCTGAGGTTGTAGATAACGTACTGCTGTAGTTAACCCGGCACAACGCAACACAGTACAACACCACAAATCAGTGTCAAAAAACTCATTTGACTATCTGTACTTTTGGTGCAGCTGGTTGTCTTTTTACGGTACAACCTCATTTTTTAGAATATTTTTGGTGTAACGCTTCTTTAATGAAACCTCATCATTTTCAGATTTATAATCACCGTCATTGAATTTTAAGTCCACTAATGTTTTACTCACAGTTTCACAATTGTCTGAAGTGAAAACTTCAAAGTCGTCAGCATTTATTGGAAATGTGCTTAGCTTGCTGTTTCTATTTCAGCCGACCGGCTGGATCCTACAAACCAATGTTGTGTCGACAAACTTTACTAAAAATGATGACAGATACCAAATGTGGACAAAATGTGCAGTAAACACATTTCTTTTACTTCAATCACATGTGAAAAAAAATATGTATATAAAAATGTAACTGTATCATTTTTTTGTTTGTTTGAAATTATAAAAGTACATTTTGACATTGCTCACACAAGGTTACATGCAACAAAAGGTTGCCTGGTCCTCTCTTTTTGACTTTTTTCTTATTTCTTTTATGTGCATTTTCATAAATTAATATAGCACTAACACATATATGAATGTATTATCTATATGTATTATCTATCTGTATATTATAGCTGTTGTAATCTTTCCAATAAACCTTGTACTCGTGTAGATAATCACTATTTAGTGTCGGTCGCAATTTCCGAACCCAAAACGGGGCTGGTGAATAAAAGGTTAAGAGGACTCCCTCCACTGGGGAGTTGTGCGTCATTGTGTTGGTTATTGTGACTGAAAATGGCAACAAAACACTTAAAGGTTGAGCGCAGAGGGAACAGGACACTCATACATCTCAGATTTCTCCACAAAATCCTCAGCCGCACTATAATGTATCCTGGCAACACTTAACAAAACCACAGTGGTTAAATATATCTATGTGGTTGATAAAAGACGGTGATGTGCGTCGGCCCGATGTAGAAACCTTTTGGCTCGTCGTAGTGACTTCCTGTTTCGTTCTATCAGGCAGGAAGAGTCGATGCTGGATTTACACTCGGCCTTGTGGACCAGCGCCACGGACCCATCCAACCGAACCCAAGTTTAACAACCGCCCGCTCGCCTTCGGGGGTCACGTGATCCCTGGACCCCTGGAAAGGTTCTTCAAACACAGCGTGCCACCATTACAATCAGCCTTGAAGCTTGTTATTTAGTTTGTGTGTCTCATTGCATCAAATGTTTTGGCCAATCTCCATGTGCGACCGTTCAAAATGTCGATTTGACACAGCAGATATAGCGGATAGCCAGATGCTGCCCCAGGTGAAGAAGTATCTCAAGGGCGTGATGACCAATGAGAAGATGGAGCATGAGATCGCCAAGAGGACAGTAATGTGAGGCCGTCACGTTTAAGAAAGTCAAAGTCAGCTTCAACTTCCAGTTGAACTTTGGGTTGTAACCAAAGAATGATACAAGAAGCTGAAATAAGTTCCTTCTCATTCCACGTCTGGATCTGGATCTCCCTTCGTTTCTTTCCACCTGGCTGAATCGTGTGCTCGCGATTCGTCTTTTCTGGGTCCTTTTTGTCCGTCGTCTTTCTAATGAAAGACGACGGACAAAAAGGACCCAGAAAAGACGAATCCATGGTTGAGAAGAGGTTGTGGTCCAAGGTCATGTCTGGATGTTACAGAGGGATGATGCAGTTTGCAGAGGGCGCTTCAATACAATAATTGATGGCCAAATCAGGCAGCTTGTTTCCCTTGTTGACCTTGGGAAATTGGCTTACATTGAGAAAACAAAGCAGGATCTGGATCCTGCAGAAATAATGTCATGGTGCATAAGTGATGGACAAATAAACGGAAGAACGACCACCTTCGCTGTTTTTGTGTACCAGAAATCGAAGGGAATCTGCCCATCAGACATTCTCTAAAGAGGTAAAAAAAAAAAAAAAGCCGCAAAGCTCTGCTGCTATTTGGCCCAAAACCATTAAGGTTCAGTCCTGGAGGAAGACGTGGTCGATGCCGGTGTTAACGGGCTCTTGAATGGCTCAACAAACAAAGCCACTTTCTGTCTCATCTGCTGCAACATTAAAGAGGCATTTTATTTTTCCAGCTTTTCACAGAAAGACCTGGAGAGGAAAAGCTGCTCCTTCCTTCCTTCTCACTTTCTCTCACATTTTTGACAAACATTATTTCGAGGGCCCCATATTGGAACAATATGCATGAAATCTGAAAGAAGGCAAGCAGAAGGGATCCTATCAGTAAAAAGGAAAATTTTCGGATATTCTCTTAGCTGATGTTTGAGTTGAGAAACCTGAAATCTGAATCCTTTCATTCTTTATGCCAGCTGGATTTTTTTTTTTTTTTCAGTTGGGGAATTTTTTTCACTTCACATCTGGAAAGGTTTTTTAACTGTAACATATAGCCTCGATCAGAATAGTAAAATGTCCACACACACACACACACACACACACAGACACACACACACACACACACACACACACGACCCGTGAGCCTCTAGTACAAATACAGTCAGAGTGACAGGAAACAGAGAGGAAAGAAGAGAAGGTAAGAGTGGGCGTGCAGAAAGAAAAAGAGCAAAGCCGAGCGAGGGAAAGTTAAAGAATGAAGTGTAGAGAAGGAAGCAGGAGGGAAAGAGTGGGGGGGAAAGGCATGTGGTCCCAATGCTCGGGATGAGGTAACACTGCTGATGAAACCCAGGCCACTATGACAAGCGACCGGGCTGCAACGTGAGGAGAGAAGCCAATGGAAGTGCCTTAATTCAACTAACTGCATGTTGTTCTTCTAATGGCCAGCAGGGGGCGACTACTCTGACTGCAAAGAGACGTCAGATCGTATAGAAGACTATAAAAATGGCCTTATTTCTCACTTGATTCATTATTAAAACTTATAAACATGTGTGTATGGACTCAATCGCTAGTTTCAAGTCTTTTAATACAGCATTATGATTACTTATTAAATTATGGTTCCATTTAGAGTAAAATTCGATAAAGTGGGCTATGTTTTCGGTTTGGGAGCTGTGAGTTTTCATCTCATACTTTGTAACCCTTTCACAGCCTCTTTTCAGCTCACACAAGTTAATTGTTACATTGTGGTCCTCTCAAAATGTCTTATTCAGCGTGTGCAACGAGGGAAATATTTCTTCAAAGCTGCATTTCTTCACACACTCACACACACCGCACAAGTTGCAAGACCACAACCAAAACTGTGTGTGTGTGTTTGTTTGAAAGCTCATGATAAAGAGTCTGTGTCTTAAAGTGTGTTATACTCTTTCTGTCAAAGCTGCAGAGACATGAGGGGGACCTGTGTGTGTGTGTGTGTGTGTGTGTGTGTGTTTAGCTCGGCCCATCTCTGATCACTGCAGAACAAACACCAGTCTTCACATTGATTCCTTCCATCACATTTGGCTCAGAGCCTCAGTGGCTCTCTGTGTTCTCATTTTCAGTTTTAATTATCGTTATCCTCAAGAACCACTTTATTACGTAAGGCTGTTTAGCTGTAAGATTATTGCATAAGTAGTTGTCTGTTTATGCAAATAAACAGTGGTAGCTCCTGGGTCTCCTTCCACATGAGAAAGATTCAGACAGGAAATGATGCGTTCTTCTTCATGTGCCCTCTCACAGCTTCATTCTTGGCTGAATATATATATATATATATATATATATATATATATATATATATATATATATACTGAATATATATATATATATCATTTTTTATTTTATATTATTTAACTTTTTTTATATTATATATATTATTTTTTAATGCAGTTTCTCAGTTGTAGGATTCACATCTAAAATAATTTGATTAATTCTCCAGTATCACAAAGTAAAAATGGCATAAAAACCTTAAGGCAAAATAGGAAATATAAAAAAAAAAATGTTGTTAATCTATCAAAGTAAAAGCATAAATATACAAAGGGCTTTGCTCTCATTAAACAGAAACATCTACGAACAACTGTTGGTGACCTGCAGACATGTGAACAAGATATCAGCAGAGAAATGGTAATCGCCGCTGAAAAAGCTTCCCGGCTCGCCTCTCCGCTGATGTGCCGGCTGCAAAAGGTCAATTGCAGTTCTTTACAGATTTTATTTGAACTTCAACAGGACTTCAGCTCAGACGGTGGCCTTATGAAACCTTAACAATACCTCCCGTCACATTAACGTACCAGGTGAGAAACATGACGACTTCAGAAACATCCCTTGAAGTCTATAAAAACATCTTATGAATCTGGATAAAATCAAAAATGTCCTTTGAAATCCTCTCATAACCCTCAAACTCTGAAAAAACCAAACAACTGAAGAAAAACACAGAACAGGACTCTTTTTTTAAAGCAATTATGTTATTATTTTAGTTTTAGCATTCACTTCTCTGTGGATATTTTACAAGTGCCTCTGAATTAACTTCCACTTTGCATCTGGAGTTTCTGCAGACGTCAGCCCTGTCATAATGGTGAGTCCGACCAGGCGTGAGGAAAAAGCTAAGCCAAAGTTTACATTGTGCGTGCAGCAAAGGCTGTTTGTCACGGCGCCGCCTGTGAGGTTTGAATGGAAGACCATATTTGGGCTGTGAATTATGACAACTTTTTAGCGCAGGAGTAAATATTAGGACATTAGGCTGATGAAGGAGAATGGATGGGGAGATGCTCCTGTGGAGAGATTTGGTGATGAAAGACGAGACTCTCACGGGCCGTGTTCACACTGCGGTAAACATGGCCGCCGCTCCTCGGGAGAGGCGTAGAGCTGGTTCAGTTCGGTTATGAAAAGTTGAAAACTATCCGAGTGCAGACTCGGTTGATTCCACCACTCATGTGGTTGTGTTTTTTTTTTTTAAATGGGAAAAATCATCTGCCCTAAAAGGGAAGTACATTTTATCAGCTGTTCGCCAAGTGTCTGCACAGCTGGAATGAGATCCAGAGGTTATGGAGCCACTTTAAGAGTCTTGAAGGAGAAATTACTCTTTTGCTTAATCTAATAGTTTTTTTATTGGTTATAATTTTCCAGGTGTGTGCTTCCTTTTTTTTGTGGACAATATGGCAACGATTATGTTTAAGTGAAGTTAATTTGCAGTAAACCTGGTGCAAGACCCTCTCTCCTACAAACATATGTTCAGCTAAACTGTGTTCTTAATTATTCTTTTACGGTTGTATTTTAGGTCGTATTTTCTCCCCAATTGCAGCTTGAAACATGATGATTGAAAAAACAAAAAAAACATAAAAAACCCCAAAACCACTTTGTTAGGTTAAGTAAAAAAAACATCAATTGTTGGTCTTAAATTACTAAAATATTGAGACAATAGAACAAAAGTACTCATGCGGTCATCTGCTGACTCATTTGAAACGGTTAGCAAAAGTAAATAATGACGAAATACGTTTTCCGAAAAACATAATTCCCAATGCAGTTTCTTTGAATGGGAATGACATTTTTAGGAGACAGGGATACACACCTTTGAAAATAAGGCCACCCATTATGCATGCTTTAAATGAATATAACTATTTTCACAGCATATGGAAATTAATGGAAATCAGTGGCTGCTTTGAATAAATGTATGTAAAGTTCACACAGTTTAATGCAAAGCTGAGTCTCTAAAAAAAACTACTAAAAAACTCTCTCTTTCCGTTCCTCCCTCTCTTGTGTGTGTATATGTGTGAGTGCTCAACAGGATTACAGAGCACAGGATTACATAATCCATCTCAGCCAATCAGTGAGCATGACTGCTCTAACGTCATGTGTTGATTTAATCCAAACACACACACACACACACACACACACACACACACACAGATGTAAGTGTACACACAGCTGGAGCCAGGTATCAGGTCTCACAGGAAAAGCAGAACCAGCTGAATTAAACACACAGAAAAATAAATAAAAATACCGTTCCCACACCAACACACTCACCGAGCGGCACACAGGAAAAAACACACACACAGGTAGTCAAAGAATCGGAGGTATTCCTTGAGGTTTGAGAAGCGCTCGGAGAGTCCGGACGTAAACATTCAGCAGAGGGATTATTCCTCCCTCAACTTTTCACTTTATCACTGAAGTTCATTTAAAGCCCTGAAGGGAGCTGCTCTAAATGTTTACAGCATCCTGGCAAAAAAAAAAAAAAAACTTCTCAGCTCAGAAACCTGCCTCACCAATAGTTATATGCCATACTGTGTGGGTGTGTGTTACAGTTTTTCTTGATTGCTTTGACCTACTTAAAGAAACTGGGATCCACTCGGTTTTCATCGTCACTGTCTCAGCAGAGCACAAGACACCTCTTGCAAATGTGTGAACCCTTTCTCATTGGATTGACACATTTTCCCCACCCTTTTGCAGAACAGTTAACGCGGATGTCATTCAAGCAGTCCAAACTGCATTGTTTTAGCTATGGTAACCAAAAAGAAACCATCTGTTCCTAACTATTAGAAACTACCTACATCAGTATGAAACCACTGAAGCACCTGTTTGACACTCCTTCACACAAATCTTCAATTAGCAATCAGTCTGCAGGCCTTAAAAGGTGCAGCGTCTGGGTTGCAAGAGAGGATATTGAATGTGACGTGGATGAGGCCATGTGGCCCCATCGTCAAGACAGAAGAGTATCAATAGTGGCTATTTCTTATACTTTACTGTAATAGATTTTATTTTGGTTTACATGTATTTTGTGTAATATTTAAAGTATTTCAGTTTTCAGCCACAGTTTGAAAAAAAGAATCAATGGAATCAATAAAATTTGCATCAAAGCATTTCTGATTCTGGATCCAATTCTTTGCAAGAAGGCAAATTTGACAACAAATTTGACTGGCATGAAAGCTACGTACAGTAATTGGCTACAATGACAAGCAATGGTGCACTGATTCTCACTGAGTGCTGTATTTTGTATTTTGTTGTCCACTGTGTAATGGTTGATTGGAAGAGCTCATACACTTGTTTGCAAGTTGTGTTGTTTGAAGGCAAAATTTGCTTTTATTGCATATTTTAAATGTTTTGGCGCGGTTAGAGCCTTTTGCAAACAAAATGTGTCATTTCGACCATGAATGCCACTGTTTCGGCCTGTGTGTTAACTGTTTTGAAAATGTGGAGTTTGAGTTGACTGCTGCATCAAAGCAATCAAGAAAAACTGTAATGGGAAAGTGACACACATTAATTTACATTTTCGGCGTCTTCAGAGTTCAGCTCTGAGAATCAGCACACATAAGATTTATTTTGTATTTTGTTATTTTGTATTTTAAGTTTATGAGGCTGGATAAAAAAAAATAGTACTTTGAAGTTTAAGTAAATTAATGAGCATGAGCTATCCAGATAAAGCCAGCTTTAGGTTGCCCACACATCAGAAAGCGGCAACAAGGTCTCACAGTACCGGGCTAACAAGCAAGCGAAATTGGCTACAGTTAGCTGGCTACAGTTAGCTGGCTACAGCTAGCTGGCTACAGTTAGCTGGCTACAGCTAGCTGGCTACAGCTAGCTGGCTACAGCTAGCTGGCTACAGCTAGCTGGCTACAGCTAACTGGCTACAGCTAGCTAGCTACAGCTAGCTGGCCAATGGAAAGTTGCTATTTGTAGACTTTCCCCACCGAAGACTTCCTCAGCACATGGCTGCAGGTCGCCCTCTGGGTCACCTTGACATTTTCACAACCAGTTCAGTGAATTGACCTTCCAAACACACACACACACAAACACACATGCACACTTTTCCCCAGGTTATGTTTATCAAAACAAATGTATATACAAACATATTCTCACGGCTTAAAAAAAGAAGTCAAAACTTAATCTCTTGGTTTCCCGCTGAGCGACCCAAATTGTCACATTTGTCTTCGTGTTGCTCTCAGCACGACTTCTTTTTCAGTCGGCCCCGAGATTACACAACAAAGAAAAGATAAGTTTAGGAAAAACATCATGGTCGGCTTAAAATTACAAAGTACAGTTAGATTTGTGCAACAAAACAAATGTTAGGAATATGGAACAAAACCACTAAGTCAGGTTTAGGAAAATAACTTCTAACTCCCATCTACCTCCCCTCCTGGCCATACTCTTCTGTATTTCTTAATATCTAATACAATGCCACTAGCTTTGACCATTAAATGCATGAATGCTGGTGTCCACCACGTTAAAGATCCCAATTGACTTTCCATTGGCACCAAAAAGGCCAATTTGTGTCCCTGAACACGAAACTAAAAGATTGCATTTCGTGACCACTTTCGTGATAACTGCCATGAGACCAGGCTGACGATGAGGACCTTTAAAAGCCCAGATTTAACAAACTGATGCAGGCGGCCGCCGCATATGACTCTGAACCACCACAACATCACAGACAAGTGAGTACAACACAGATTCTGACAGACTCACATTCCCATAAAGTGTCACGAAATACACTTGATAGTAATCAAGCTCTCCCATCCTTAATATCAATTGTTTTCTTTGCTGCCGATACCTTGCAGGAACTCCACTTTCCAACCTGCCAACCAGCTGAGTAACCTGCATCCACATCATATCATATCATATCTTATCTTATCATATCATATCCCAACTCACCCGACAGCCGCGTCTCCCTCACGCTCCTCCAGAAGACATCCAAAGCCTTGTTGGTGGAATCTTTCACGTGCTCGCTGAAGGACCTCCGCAGTGGAGGTTTTCTTAACGCCGGAGTCTGAGCCATAGTCCACCCGTTCAACAGCGCCGCACATAGTCCCAAGGAAAAGTTTCTGGAGAGTTTCTAACCCATGTGGGCAGCTTGCTCCGTCATGGCTCATGCCGAGGCTGCGTTTCAGCTCAGCAAAGTGAGGAAGGAGGAGGAGGAGGAGGAGGAGGAAGAGGAGGAGGAGGGGGGAGGTTGACACTTGATGCAAAAAGTCTGCATGTAATTTGTGAAACACCCGTCCTCTACCTCCCCTCACCTCCCTCCCCAGAAAGCTGTGTGTGTGTGTGTTTGAAGAAGGGTGAGTGAAAGCAAACGTGTGTGAAGGACTGTTTATGTGGATGAACAAACTAGGACAGTGTGTTGAGTGTACGTCTGTGTGTTCTCAAGGGGGATGAGTGCGAGAGCCAGAGCGGAGTGTGAGAAGTGTTTTTCTTTTGTGCGTGCGTGCTTGTGTGGGAAGTTAAAGGATTTGGCCGGCCAGAAGAGAGGAAATGACTTCCAACCTGGGTCAAAGGCATCAGCAGCAGCAGCGCACTACGCAAGAGAGACACACTCGCTCCATAAACGGCAACTTGGATTCTTTCTGCTTGTCACACACACACACTTTCTCTCACACACACACACACACACACACACACACACACACACACACACACACACACACACACACACACACACACACACACACACACACACACACACACACACACGCAGCTGTTGACATGTCACTTCAGACTTGTCGAAGTGAACGGAAACCACTAAGGCCTGAGGCATGAGACATGAAAGCAGAAACTTTCCAGCAAAACCTTACAGGGAGGGGAACTTGCATTCGAGGAACTTGGTTTCAGTTACTCATTTTAATGGCAAGCATTCAGAGACATGACACATACATGTTGATGTTGACTTGTCTCGAATTACTTGGACTTGTTTTATACACTTGACATGTGCCGTGACGGACTCCAGACTTGACTTGGACTTAGATCCGTCTTGAACATGCCCAGTATTTACTCGGACTGGTCTCAAATGACCAGAAGACCCGGCTCAAGACGAGACCCAAAAGACTTGCAAACAGCTTTGACAGTTAGAATATGGAGATCAGAGGCTCAAAGGCCTTTTTTTTCTTTGTGTGATTAATTTGCGATCAATATATCTGTTGTTTTTGTCGTGAGTAATAAAGGCATCAACCAATCACGTTGTGCGGAACGGACATATTCATAACATACACTAAAATGCAACACTAAAATGGCACCAAAAGGACTAACTTTATTGCTCCTTTCAACAAAAGACAGCACAAACCATATCTACTCTTCAATTATATCTAATTCGACTGCGACCTGCGTTAAAGGCGTCGTGTTACGCAACCTCCGTACTTAACCAGCACCAGTTCTGAAAGAAACCTTTTTATTTGACCCCAAAGCTAGGGTCATTTCATAGATCTTGTCAAGTACTTGTTTAGCCTAAACCTAACCAAGTATAGTTAAAAAGTAAATAAACCTAGGTTGGGAGTTACAGTTTTAAAGACATCATGCAGAAACTACCGTTAGCCGATAACTGGAGCGTCATAGTTTGAAGCGTAAGCTCACGGAGCCGGCATTTGACGAGTTGGAAGTGAGAATTCTGTTGGTGACCAAAATATTTATCTCCAAGTATCATTAATTTGAGAAAGTTGGCCTCTTTTGTTAAAAATGACAAAAAGGGTTTGTGGGAAATTTCTTTGTATACTTCAAACTATCCAAAAATGTGCCATTTTAGTCAACACAGCCAAGTGTTGTAAAATAACAGATATACTTGGTGCAAATGGGAAAAGGGAGTTGGAAATGTTCTGCCAAAAGGATCACGTTCTCCATCACGGCTGAACACTTTCTCATGCAAGCATGTGTCTGTAAAGACGAACCCAGCAGCGAGTCGTGGAATTAAAATACATTAACATACAAAGTCAAAACCAACAGCTGTCATCAGATCAACAGCAGAAGCCAGCACAGCTCATTTTAATTAGTAATTTATTGTCAAATACATTTTCCCTAGTTGTGTTTTGATTAAAATGCAATTTATGGAATGATGCAGCGAGAACATCTTTGTTTTATCGGTTAATTTGGTTAATTTGGTTCTTTGAGCAACTAGTGTCATTATATTGACGGAAAACAGGATCTCGGCAGCATGTACAATACAAACAATGTTATTTTGCTAACTGGCATTATAAAAATCAAGAAAACTCTAAAAAAGATGCTCATGTTGAGATAGATTAGAGACATTTTCAGATTTCAGGATTAAAAGCACTTTTTTTGAGAAACTAAAGGTTTTTCTCTCTAGTCCCTTGTACCTCCACCACCCACTGTCCTCCCTGCATCATTTAGCTCCTTCACTCAGTGTAATGGCAATGAAGCAGCTCTTATCAGTGGATTTCAGCAACATGCACATACAGTAACTGCGCAGTAGACGTTTCAAAACAGCCCTCCTGAGGTCACCTGAGCGCTCATTTGGCCAATTTCATTCTCATCAGCAACTAAACACCCTGTTGACTCGACTGCCTCTGACATTACGGGGATTCACTTCATGTCGTCGGCCTATAACGGGTAAATATGAAGGGTTCTTGGCATTGTGCTGACTAAGCAGATTGTTGAAGGGCCTCTCCGCAAGACCCAGACCTCAGTCTAACTCGCACTAATCGTGCACCAATCGTCCTGAATGCGAAGCCTGTGTGGAAAATACTTGAAACCCATTTGAAAAAAGCTTTTTCCTCAGCTGCAAAATGCAACGTCATACATTACATTTAACTGACGCTTTAATCTAAATCGACGTACGTGATATAGATATAGATATTAGGGATACTGACATGGACTTGCGGAGCTGGGGTTCGAACCACTGATCCTCTGATTGAAAGACAGACCTGCTGACCACTGATCATTTGATTGAAAGACAGACCTGCTAACCACTGATCCTCTGATTGAAAGACAGACCTGCTGACCACTGATCCTTTGATTGAAACACAGACCTGCTAACCACTGATCCTTTGATTGAAAGACAGATCTGCTAACCACTGATCCTCTGATTGAAAGACAGACCTGCTAACCACTGATCCTCTGATTGAAAGACAGACCTGCTAACCACTGATCCTCTGATTGAAAGACAGACCTGCTAACCACTGATCATTCGATTGAAAGACAGACCAGCTAACCACTGATCATTCGATTGAAAGACAGACCAGCTAACCACTGATCCTCTGATTGAACGACAGACCTGCTAACCACTGATCCCCTGATTGAAAGACAGACCTGCTAACCACTGATCCTCTGATTGAACGACAGACCTGCTAACCACTGATCCTCTGATTGAAAGACAGACCTGCTGACCACTGATCCTCTGATTGAAAGACAGACCTGCTAACCACTGATCCTCTGATTGAACGACAGACCTGCTAAACACTGATCCTCTGATTGAATGACAGACCTGCTAACCACTGATCCTCTGGTTGAAAGACAGACCTGCTAACCACTGATCCTCTGATTGAACGACAGACCTGCTAAACACTGATCCTCTGATTGAATGACAGACCTGCTAACCACTGATCCTCTGGTTGAAAGACAGACCTGCTAACCACTGATCCTCTGATTGAAAGACAGACCTGCTAACCACTGATCCTCTGATTGAAAGACAGACCTGC
This sequence comes from Cottus gobio, assembly GCA_023566465.1. NCBI lineage: Eukaryota > Metazoa > Chordata > Actinopteri > Perciformes > Cottidae > Cottus > Cottus gobio. The sequence goes on along the minus strand of CM042229.1, from coordinate 4,604,389 downwards.
TAACCACTGAGCCACCGTCGCCCTACAAAATGTTCAACTCGCTTCAGACAAAAGAACAGCGGAAACAATGCAGAGACCACATTTGTCCTCAAGGCCCTGCAGCTTTGAGACTTCGAACTCGACTTGAACTCGACAGGCAACGAGGACTTTTTGATATTTCCTGAAGGTTTGTTGGCTTCAAATTTATCCAGAGTGAAGCCGTTGGAGAATCCTTTCACATCCGAACAATGAGGATTTTCCTCGAGCTCCGAAAGTTAGACATCAAAGTCCTCTACCCACTCGACACATCCGACTGCATGAACGTCAACGAACGTCAACATTTACGCTCGCTCCTACACCTGCAGGTTTGAAAACACTGTTTTCCATTTTATTCTCCTGCTTTTTGTTTTCGCTTCAGAACAAAAAAACCTCGACATTTCAATATCGGCACAAACCGAAGCTCGATCAATTCACTGTGGTGTTACGCAAAGTTAAAAGCATTCAATGTCACCGTTACCGCATGCCTCCAGTCCCCCTTCCAAGAGCCTCTCAGGCGGCTATTGTTGTAATGTGTGCGATAGAAAGCTCTTCCTCGCCCACCCCCTCCTCTTCCTCGGCTGGGAGGGTGATGGGAGACATCCTCTGGCACATTTGTTTACCCTTCAAACAAGACCTAAATTAGTTGCATCCCCAGCGGTTTTTATCCGAGAGCGGGTAATTAAATAGCACTCGGCTGCCTGAACCCTCCTCGCCGAGCGTCGGAGGGAAATGCCAAGCAGCCGAGTAAAAAAAAAAGAGCCACAGGTCTTACTGGCGACAGAGCACATCCGCTCGGATTTGCATGCGTCTCACTAATGCACACATCCAGGTGGAGGTTCAGCTCTTTGCTCGGTGACACTTTGACGGGCTGGCGGCGGCGAGAGGATTCGACCCAAAGTTGGCCCGTCGAAACCAAAGTGACACGGTAAAAGAGACGTAAATGACACGGGTTTGAGGCCTTAAAGCTGATGTTTGTCTTTTGTGAATATTTTAAGTAACGCGCTGGCTACACATTGGTACTAAGCAAGTGATTTCCCTTATTCCAAAGCAAAATAACATCATTAGCATCAGCGCTGTATATGTGGGGACTCGAAGAACTGGTTCTTGGAAAAAATCCACTATTCTGAGCATGACCCTGTCCTTTAAACCAATTTCCACCAGTGCAGATTTTCACCTTGCCCCTGATAAACATCGGAGGAGACGATAAGACATTTATGAAATGTGATATTAGCACCGAGGAAAGCAGCGCAGACACAAACAGGCCGTGTAGAGAGCAACACTTGGATGAAAACCCTGTCTCGTATTTTTTTTTATTCCCACAAACCAACTTGTTGTGTTCCCTGTGGAAAGAAGACGCTGATCACCACAGTTTTACAGTGCATGAAGTATCTTGAGATAAGCACAGTTCGGTAACCTCCAATACCTATAAAGCCTGGAGAAAGAAAAAAAAAATATGATGGACCAGAACTTTGGAGACTCCACTAGGATAAAAACTGCAATTTGGTGCGATATGAGACTGTGTGGGTTTTCTTTCTGTACATGAGGTGAAAAAAAACACTGCCAGAAACACACACTCAAGTGTCCAGAACCTCATGACCCCCCTTCCCCCCAAACCCACAATATCTTTGATTGTCAAGAGGACTAAAAGCTTTCTTTAACCCGGCTCCTCTCCTCCAGTTTCTTTCGCCTGCGGCAACAGCCTGTATTGTTAGTCTGGTCCTCTTCTCCTCTGCTGCTGTTGTTCCTGCCCACCAGCCTGTCACTCAACTTGATGAGCTGTCTACCTTATAGCAGCATTCGCAGCAAACAGCATCAATAAACTCTCCTCGGGCGCTCAAGGAGGGAGCAAAACTCTTCCGCACGGATCTTCGGCTTCTGCTTTTGAACTTCTCTTGTCGGTAACATGCTCAGCTGTGTTGATTTCCCTCGTCTTTGTGCTGCCTGCCATTGCTGCTGACCCCTGACCCTCACCTTGGCAGCGTGGCCCCTCGCTCAGTGCTGCCCTCTGTTGGCCAGGACACACATGAAGGCTTCAAAACAACTGGAGCCAACTGTTGTTTTACCAGATTTCCTGCAAGTTCCCTTTTGTGTACGAGTCGCTGATCAAATTGCAAACGAAGCCTCTTAAACTTGTTCCTGCCTGATGAGTTGCTTCAACATCTCCTCACAGGATGCTGAGCTCCACACACACCTTTGCAGCTACTTACAAGCAGCACTGATTAGACGTGACGGCGGCTAAGAATAAACACTCCAGCGCTGAGTGGTGTTAAGGAGCCCAGTCATGAGGAGAGGAGGCCGTTCTGGGTTTGGCCCTGCAAATGAGGTCCCGGATCCCCTCGTGTTTCAGAAGGATTTGACTTTATTTTTTAAAACTCCTGCCGTCTCTCGTCGCCCACTTGGCCGTGAACTCATCTGTTTCAAGTATCAACGAGTTAAAGCTTTCACTTGGAGTGAGACGGTGTGATTTACCTTGAAGAAAAACAACTGCGTTGCTCTTCAGATATGTGAACGCAAACCAATGCATTGTTGCCGCAGTCGGGGCGACTGTGGCTCAGTGGTTAACAAGTTGGTCTTTCAATCAGAAGGTCGGTGGTTCGATCCCCGGCTCCGGCAGTCTGTGTCGTTGTGTCCTTGAGCAAGACACTTAACCCTAATTGCTCACCGTTGCTGTGTCTACGGTCTACTGTATATCATGTAAGTCGCTTTGGATAAAAGCGTCAGCTAAATGTAATGTAATGTAATGTTTATGAAGCTTGAGACCGAAGCCGTGTAACTGCCCATAACTACCAGAAACATGGCAGAGGAGTGGATTATGGATGTGTTTGAGATTTTTCACAGTCTGCGCTCACTTTGACACCCCAGCTCTGAATATAATTAGCATTTAGCTCCTTTATTCAAAGCTAAATAACACAAATATTTGCACTTGTTAATGAATGTTCACATTTATGGTATTTTTTTTAATTTTGGCAAAATTATACTGCATGAACCAAAACATTTTCAGACTGAAGCCAAGTTTTTCACTTAAATTTAACATTTATTTTTTTTCAGCCTGAAGAGAGATTTACGGACAGCCAAATGCTGACTAAGACAAAAAAAACTTTTCTTTTTGTCCAGTATAACAAAAAAAACAAAATAAAAAATGAACAAGTAAATTGCCTACCCTAGCTTTAAGGATGATCTATATCTGTTAAACTCACCAGAGGGATCAGAGCACACTGGCTCAAACTGAAGCCAGCAGCTCTTCAGGGAGGATGGAAGTGGTGGTCATCCCCTTAATAAAAAATGCATGAACACCTGTAGCATCTGTAAATTGAGCCCTGTAGCCTTAAGATAACGGCTGGAGATAAAGATGACCCCCGGGAGGCCCTACCTCAGTTCGGCTCGGCTCAGCGTTTGATCCTAGCGGAGCTGTCTTTCAAATATAAATCCCTTTCATCACATGACCTGAAAAAAGGTACCTGCCGCTGAGCGTGACAACCAATCATCGCCTCCGTTGATCAGATATCTGAGCGGGTGTAGTGCAGCTAAACTATTCAGTACCTGTCAAATTTTTTCGTATACGCATTCAAACATGGAAAATGTTGACAAAGCTTTGACAACCTCAAACAGCCTCGGGTGATCGGAGACGGATCGACGTCCGTGTGTGTGTGCCGCTCGGCTATACATCGCGTTTCACACAACTCGACATGTAAGAAAAACACAACACAACACAACACCGTCAGCTGAAAACATGCCCGACTGTGAAGATCAGAGCCTGAAGATCTAATCGAGCCTATCAGGATTTTCTGCTGCTGTCAGTACAGTTACATTTCAACCTGTTGGTGTCGGCGCATACACAGTAACATACTGTATTTTTCAGTAGTCTGGAATGAATGGGATACAAGTTGAGAAAGATCCGATGTCACACCCTTTAAAAAATGTTGTTTATTCATTTTCAGATACCAAAGTCTTGGACAATAATCTAACTTGTTGTTTGTTTGCTTCTTTTCCAAGAAGTAGTTGTTTGAGATCGTTCTATTCTGCTTTGAAGCTTTAACCTTATGTTCAGCCAAAATTGCGGATGCTTTTCATCTCATATTAAATCCTGATTATCTCTTCATTCACAAGGACTATTTGAAAAAGTAAAAAGAAAAGTTAAAAGTTAACTTTTATTACCTTACACATATAGATGAACACTTTTTAAAATACTATAAAATAGCTTGTGGCCTTTAATTACAAGCCACGCCAGCATTATGGGTCTTCGGATAACAGAAATATCTCAACATCTGTTGATTGATGTCGTCAATCCAGTGGAGACAGAAAGAAAGACAAAGAAACTGTAAGAAAAAAGTGGATGCAATATAGAGAAATAACAATAAAGATAAATGCAGTAAATTAGTGCGATTCATCATCAGGCTGAACGCCGCTGCCCCCACCTTCAATTTAGCAAACTGAATCAGCCAAACGACCGCTGATAAAGAGCCGGCGACAGCCAACTGTGCCATACAAATCAAAAAGACTACTGACAGCTATCTTCTAAGTACGCCAAGGCCGTTAACCATCTGATGCAGGCATCCAAATGTAGCAGTTTTGCGGGTAAATGTAAGTGTGTGTGCCACCGCGTTGACATAGTGTTTGTGCGTCGTTTATTTAACCCAACTTCCACGAGCTTCTCTGTGAAACACATTTCCCAAATGAGTTCAGAGTTAACAGATGCTGGAGTTAACTAGTTACATTAGCATATGGCCGTGCATCTGTCCAATGGGAGAGCATATGACCCTTTTACCTTTTTAAGCTGCAGTGTAGCATAATTGTGATTGGCCCCGGTGCAAACACACACACACACACACAGACACACACACACACACACACACACACCACACGCACACACACACACACACACACACATGCGCGGACACACACAGGCACTACAAACGGTCACCTCGGATCAGCACCACGGACAGCAGCGTCAACGCAGTGACCCATAGTTAGAAATTGTGTGTTTCAATGTATGAATAACATTATGTGTTCCCTTTCTGTCAAATAAAAGTTAAATAAAAAATCTCCATTGGATGTGTGCAGAAGTATTACCCGCATATTATACATTTGATTGCAAAACAACTGCTTTTTAATGGTCAATACGTTTAGATAACATGTAGATACGGAGAAATCCAGTCCACTGCAGCTGTTAATCAAATAGTGGGTTTTTTGTATTGGTTTTATTCCCTGTGTTATCCCAATAACTTCACACTCAAGGTGAGAGACACATCTCTGGAAGACTGCCACATAAAATGAATGTTACTTCAAAACGAGGAGCACAAACTTCAAAGAGAAAAGCTTTGAGAGCAGCGGTGAGAACAAAATGAGAACAAAGCTGTAAGTGGCTTCCTTCGGCAGCGCCGACCAACGTGTCGCACGGAGCCACAGAAAGCTGTCAGACACGACTCCCAATAAGCCACTTCCTCACCTCACCTCTCCTCTGCAGAGAGCGGCTGACGGGCTGACTGACGTGCTTTTCCGGATCGATACGAGAGAACCTCCTCTCAACACACTGATCAGGAACAGGACAGAGGCACTTAAACCGTCAAAAGCACGGGAAATACTAGCGGATGATCATTTTTCATTGGGAATTAATAGAAATTTCACCTGACATCCTTACCAGATCCCTACAAACTGGGTTATTCAAAAACTGAATTGTTGGCGAAAGCTCTCAATCTCTCTTTTGTCCCTGTTGTCTTTGATGATGCGTCCATTATTGGACTATTGACTCCTCCCTGTTGAGTTTGAACGCTTTCCTTGTGAAAGATGTATGGATATCAGAGTAACCCGGGTGTTTGAGATCCCTCTGATGTCCGTAACCGGCACTAAAGCTGCTTTCCCTTCTCGTGAAACGGATGGCAACTCAACACAGCTGCGTGCCTGAAGGGTTGGTTGTGCGATGACAAAATAGTAGCAGGGATGTCTCGGATGTTGACATGAGCAGCAATTAGAAGTCCTGAACTTGTATTTGCTGTAACTCACATATGACATGAACATTTAAATTATTGAGTCAGGGACGCTGGCTGTCTGACTTTGGGTCTGACTGCTCTCAGCATCAGCAGGGAGGGGGGCGGGGCTAATGCTCTTAGGATCAATACTAAACACATTTTGTCCTCTGAAATCACATCAGGAAGACGTGAAGTGCTGAACAGCAAGGACGTGTAACTTTTGTGTTTTTGCCTTTGTCAACTGTCATTTTTAAATCAGGAATAAGAAGGTTTCATCTTACTATATCAGGGCGGAAACACCGGCCTGCCTCCAGAAAGACCTTAGTGAGGTTTTAGATGTATTACTTGCTCTTTTGAAAGGTCTGTTACAAAAGGGGAACGCAGAGGGCAAAAGGTGAAATGTTCGGTGTTGCATCATGAAACCTTGTGAGTGCGACTGTTATGATTTTGTTTTCCCCCGTCGGAGAAATGTCAATTTTATTTGTAAAAAACTAAATTAAGCATTACAAAAAATCCTCGATCCTTAGATTAGGTACAGTTGAGGAAACATAAATAAACAAAAGACAGTGAATACAATTAAAAAATGAATTATTGTGTGAGGTTTTAGTTACATTTATATACAACAATGCACATTTTCAGCTAATCCCCCAAATTATTTGAGCTAACAGGCCCATTTTTCTCTCTTAAATTCTTCAGTCTTATTCTCCCTTCAGTCTCTTTTATTCTCGCTCAACTTCTCTTTTGTTTTTCCTCAAATTGTCTCGGCTTTGACTTCCCTTCCTCTCCTCCGTCATGCCGTTTGTGCCTCCTCCACATCCCCCACACACCTTTCAAGGATGATCTGCAGGAAAAGACGTGTTTGCTGTGGCAGCGATTCTGACAGCGCCTCGTTACACCGGGAGACTCAACACAACTTTACTTCCAAATCCATCATGTCTCTTCCTGTGGGCTCAGGGAGAGGGACGGGCATTGTGGGTTGAAGGTTGTGGGGGGTGCGGGCTTGTTGGTGCTTCGGTCCGGGAATAACGTCATCATGTCTACCTTAATACCTCTGGAAACTGGGATCCACGTCAGACAGACTTCCACTCAAGTAAGCCCACCAACTCTTCCCTCTAACTGCTGAGATTATGTCTGACAATGGAGGTGGTAGGAGGGCATGTTCCTGTGCTTCGACTCAAAACACACACACACACACACACACACACACACACACACACACACACACACACACACACACACACACACACACACACACACACACACACACACACACACCTCTTTCTTCAGTTCAGGAAAAGTTGAGCCGCGCAGCTTTGGGATGCAGGCTGGGATCATGATGGATTGATCCCAGCCTGCTGACGCGTGCTGGTGGATCCAACATGCAGAGTCCAGGGATGAAATCACGTGAGACAAAAAGCAACTCGTGCTTTTCTTCTTCTCTTCTTTTACCCAACAAGTCCTCACATGTACAGCTGCTGTCGGAGGAAGAGAAGCTTTCCTTTACTTTCCTATGAAAAGCATCTGGTACGGTCACACATGCAGTGGATGAAACAGGGCTAGGTCCTCACAATTCATCAAATGTTCCAAGACCAGAATTACCAAACTATTTCTATATGGCTGAAAAATATTTTTAAATGTCCCAAAACACAGTATATGATAATGCAGTATAACAAAAACACCAGGGGCACCGATGAAGTGCCGGTATTTGGTGAGTCGAGAGTTAGAGGCAGAAACAGGTGGCCTTTGAGAGGACGGCTAGCAAGGGAGGCTGGAACAATGAGTGACCATTGATGTCGACTGCAGGAGCTTAATGGGTCATCGGCAACATGAGAGAGGCAGCAGCAAAAGACATCAAGGCGGCTGTGGATCAAGAGTTGGGGGGAGTGGGGGACCCTTATCGCCTGTTGAGAGAGCAGAAACCAATAAGTGACAAGCCACCCGTTGAAATCAGTCCGTATTCCTGACCACTTTTTCCACGATGATTGTTTCAGATCGCGGCTCCCGGCCTCCCGAGACTCTCCCAGCATGCTCAGCGGCTCCCTGTCTGGATGACCCTCACCTCCCATGTGTCTGTGTCTCCTTCTCCCCCCGGCACACTCTCTCCTTACTCAACAGTTCCTACCTGTCGCGGGGGCCGAAGGAGACGAATGCGGCAGGGATCTTTTTTTTCACGCAGAGAGGTTATTCAGGCCAAGTGTGTGGGCTGAAAAACACTTTGTAGACACGGGTTCCCCGCGGTGAGGACCAGCAGGATGTCCCTCCGCTAGGCCTGGAAGTACAGGGGCTACGGGGCGGGAAGCAGCTGAAATCCATGGAGCTAAGCAAACAGCGGGGGGCTGCCGCCAAATGCCCAAATGGACTTTTTGTATGATTTGGCGTTTTTGTGGGCACACAAATGAGAGGCTGAAAATAGCCAATGGGTAATTGTTGAAAAAGCTTGAGTACTCAGAAACGTTCTGGTCACATATGATGTTTATAGAAATGGGAATCCAGCTTTTTCCCAAGAAAAGTTTCTGATAAATGTGACAAATCAAAAGTCTTTGAAAAAGAAAAAAGTATGATTTGCAGCCCTTGGTGGTTTATGCTGACAAGCCGGGTGTCACTGTGCACAACTTTGATGTCGGTGTTGTTTTTAGGCAAAACAGCTCCCCGACCGCGGCGGCGGTTTCCCATGAAGCAAAGCGCAGCGCCAATCAGGGATGGAAATTGTTGCGGTGACAAATTTGGTGCTAATCACGGAGCCGCTTTGAAAACTCCACTGTTTTCATTTTTTTTTCTGCATGTCACTTCTTGATGAAAATCACAGACAACATATTATATGTTGGTGCAGTTGATGATTACAGGTACGATAGTGATGAAGCACAGTCAAGAAAACAAGAATGATTTTACATTTGCAAAAAACAGACACAAGCTTTTGTAATATTTCACATTTAAGCGAACATTATGATGTTATAGTGGCCAGTCTGTGTCTAGCTTAAGACCGAACAGCTCTCAAACCAAGTCTGCATGCCCTCATCAGTGCTATTCTGTTGGCTAAAAGACAAAATGATCAGGTAATGAACTCTTTACTTCAGGTTTCTGACCCGGCAGCACACAACAAGAGAAAAAGGAAAATAAAAATGATCAATTTCTGCCATTATTTAAATGAACTTCCACCTCTGGGCTCTTCCTCTGCTCCTGCAACCATGCAAGTGTAGGTTGGAATAATATATAATAAGTCCAGTGCCGGCTTCGAGAGCAGAGCTTCTAATAATCCGCTTTCAGCATCACTTGAGTGTTTACAGGCTGACCTCAGCACAGGAGACAGAGTGTGTGCATTAGCGCGAGGAGAGCCGGAGACCGACTCCGGCCTCAGAGTCTTCTAAGCTGAGGGTCAGGACCCAGAAGGGCTCTCGGTGGGTCTTCTTATACAATGTAATGAGCTCCGATCCCATGGACTCACCCTGGGCTGAACATTGCTGCTCCAAATGCAAAAAGTTTCAGCGGCTAATTACCGGTTCAGGGATGTCCAGCGGTCTGTGTGGGGTTTCCACAGGTGCTTAGCTAATAGTGGAGTGCTTTAATTTCACTATTATTTAATTCCTTAAAAACAACGAGTGAAAGAACTGGTTATGATCCCGAGTGTTGGCATGAGACGTGTTTGCTCTCCACAAGTTTAAGCATATTGTACGCATTTAGCTCTAGGTGGGCTAGCGAGAGCTAAATGTGTTTTAGCTAGCTAGGCAGCTAGCTAGCTAGGCATCTAGCTAGCTAAAATTATCCATTTGCAGTGTATAATGTAGTGTATAAAATATACTATAGGCACCTCAGACCGGATTAAATTGTTAGCTCACAGTTGTTTTCAGTCTGCACACTACAGCACATTATGTAACTGGAGCATAATATCTTCAGGTTGCCATCCGTCGACCCGTTTTATCTCCGTGTGACTCACGTCTCGGTACCAAAACAGTCACCGGAGCACTCCACTCCAATCCCTCTCATTTCCCACAATCCTCCGAGGTGACGTCTCCTGCTGTTGTGTAACATCCATCGCCCCGCGGAGAGGCCGGTGCACTGCTGGGTCCTGACAGGCACCTCTCTGGAAGGCCATTCGCCTCCACAGGTTAACATCAATCCCACGTTCTGCTCGTGGGGAAAAAAAAAGGAAATAGCTCCTCCGTATGGATGAAGTTACACATGGAAGAACCTGGAGGAGAGAAGGAGTCTGGAAGGGGGAAAAACAGTGAAAAACAGTAAGAGAAGATAGAAAAACAAGAGACTTACGGTGACAGTCAAAGTTTACCTTGTGTAGACTTTAAAACGTTTTAGTTGGCTCCTCTGTGAAGTGCAGGATTTACAGCACTAATGACAGCGATAGTGACTCGACTTCACTTTTCATATGCTCAGCGCGTTTCAAACACACTGGGACAAAGACGTTATTTAAAGACGAAGAGGAGGATGGAGAGTTACACAACAAACACAAGCTGTCTCATGTAGTTGTGTGTAAAATGCAATTTTTTGTCCTCGTCTGACCAGATTGAGTTTTTATCTGCTGAAGTGGTGAAATCACACTGTAAAATAAGATTTTAAAATGTTTTTTTTTTTATCTTTACACTTAATCAATCATGCACTTCCTAGTTTTTCCCCTCTAGTCGCTTCATCACGTTCCCAGCATGCATGGCAACAAATCCGCTGATTGACAGTTGGGAATTTGTCAAGAACTACACATGATATCAAGAAACTGCTGCAAGAGTTGATAGCACACATAGTAATGACTACACAAATGTATCTTCAACCTCAAGTTCATTCAGATTAATTAAATCAAAGAATTATGTCACAAAGAATCATGACGATATCGGGCTTTTATCTATTTCACGCTCAGCGTGCTAAGAGCATCCCTCCTAAAATATGACCAGAGACACAAAGACCTAATTTTCAGTAAAAAAAAAATTACAAATGACTCCCGACCCAGACAGGACAGGGATACAAACCACCAAACTTCAAGAGGAAAAAAAGGGAAAGACAATGGCTCATTGACTCACAGTCCACAGTGCTATTTTCAGAGAGCTCATCATTGCTGTGTGCAACTGTGCTCCTCTTGCCTTAAGGCATGCTGAGCATCTGAATGTTTTCTGAGCCACAAGGTCAGACAGACAGTAGCGGCTCTGAGACAGCTCACACACACTCACACACACGCACACACACACACACACACACACACACACACACACACACACACACACACACACACACACACACACACACACACACACACACACACACACACACACGCACACACACACACACACAGGGATGAGAGAGTGTTAAATAATTCAAGAGTAGACAAAACCCGGACCTGGTAACTTTTCAAAGTGCGAGAGAGAACGTTGCTCTGTCAGCAGAGTCCCCCGGGTCCGCCGACGAGAACCTCTTCACAGTCCGGCCGTCCAGGCTGAGTTTCCTGTGTGAAGACAGACAACACACACACACACACACACACACACACACACACACACAAAAGAAAGACAGACACGCCGTGGGGGAGACCGGGGTTTTACTGCAGGTTAAATTTAGAAAGAAAAAAATATTTGGGTCCTGCTCTTGCAAAATCAGGAACATTATATAGTGACAGTGAGGACTGATGCATTTTAATTCAATTTGCATTCATTAACTACTTCTATGAAAGCTTTACATATTATTTTCTGAGCAAAATACATAATTTTTCTTTATTTGCAGAAGAAAATAAACTGTCAGTCGTGTAGTTTCATTAAACCAAATATTCTGTTACAAGTCTGACATGCATTACCTTAGACACCCTCCACCATTGAAGAGGTTACGTTGGGTCATTGTGCCAAAAAAAAGAGCCCAAAATAGACTCCGCGTCCCTCGATGCTATAATCGCTGTTCCAGTGGTTTGTCTACATAAAAGACTACATTTCTGGGTCAGACACTCTACCGCTCACCAACGGTTCCCCGAGCATCGATTTCCGTCGAGTATTTCAGTGTACCAGCACGTGCCATAAAAAGCCGACGCCGTACGTTGTCTCTTTTTGAAAACTGCTCTGCGAAGGTTTAACAATGAGCTCGGTGCTTACGTTTTCATACGCAGCTTATTGCTCAGAAGGGAAGAGCAGCGGAGGCTCTGCCTGCTTGAGAGCTGAGGAACAGCCGGTAAATGTATCCAGATAATGCTCTCTACTTGATGACCACTTCAAGAGTACTTTTGTGAAGGGCTGCTGTATTGTTCCCCCCTCAGCTTCTGCTCCTCTACTTGCTTTCCATTGTTTCCTGTGAAGCATTGTGAACATTGAGAACGCAAAAGAAGAAGAGTTTCTCAAGTAGAGGGAGACTCCAAAAGACAAAAGAAAACCCAGTGCAACAATGGCCTACATCCAAACAATTGATTTTGGTGATCAAGTTTGAACTAAAGCTCCATTGTGGCTTTTTGGAGACTACATTTCCGGGCTAGGAAATTTGCATGGGGACTGGTGGGAAACATTTATATGTCTGTTTTCTTTTATACTGATACATTTTCAGGTTAAAGGTGTTTGTGCTGAGTCAGAGTAAATTGCTAGCTTAAAATCTCCTATGAACACACACACACACACACACACTCCACTGAAAATCTGAAAGAGCACTGGGTTTCATCACAGCACAGTCATATCTTATCAAATCATATTTTTTGGGGGACTTTTTCCTGATCCAATGTGAGGTCCAGGGATGTCGTGTGTGTACAGATTGTAAAGCCCTCAGAGGAAAATTTGTATTTGTGATTTTGGGCTATACAAAATAAACGGAATTGAATTGAATATATATTAGTTAAAAATATATATATTTAACTGTGCAGTTACTTTTCAGACATCCTCTATCTCGGACACTCTGTCTCAACCATTGAATGCCGTCTTCGACATTGACGTGGCAGACCCCCATCCGTGTGACGAGGCACGTGGCGAACCCACCGAGCACCACGAGTAAAGTTATGGGAGAACAACGTCATGCGAAACTCAGAGGTCACAAACCCGGGTAGTGCATGGGCTCGGCGGCAGAACGTGGAGGTGTAATTGTCGCCCTTCATGCTACTCACAGCCTTTAGCAGCGTTTGATTGAAACAGATTGATGCCAGAGGTCGACGCCGGCACCTGCGGCGCGGCCGGCTAATAAACATCGCTCCGGCATTGTCTGTTTTCTCGGCTCCTCCGCTCACGGGTTCTTCATTAGCTGTTGGCAGCCTGAGCCTCACATGCACCACTTATTTTTCTATTTACATGCCACTTTCGATGAATAGTAATGAGCATTGTTGTTGTTGCTCTGTTTGCTGATGACCTTCTCAGTCTCTCCTGGCGGAGATAATATTCCGCCTCGCAGAAATGAGTTGCGTCGGTGCACGGAGGCCATCGGCAGTTTTAATGCATGCCTAATAGACCTTCTTGTGTTTGACATCCGTTGCTGACTTCCGTCACCCCCCCGTTACAACATGAATGCCATGGCGGATGTACATTATACATAAGAAGATGAGGGCGGTTTGCAGAGCGTACACAGAGGGAACCTCAACGTGACCTTGTTCATACGCTTGTCAATAACAGCATATGGTCCACATATCTGCACGCTGAGAGAGTAAACATTAAAACAGCTCTCCAGTCCACCGGGGGAGTTGGAGCTCGTGGTTTATGTGGGACGCTTTTGGTCCCTCTCAACCGACGAGGGCCGTGTGTTTGAGCTCATCTGAACGGTAGTCCAATCAGGAGAGACAGTGAGTGATTAGTAGTTAACATTTATTATGCCGGGTGATGCGTTCATGAGTTACACAGAGGAGATTTGAGATGTGTTTGCCCGGAGCGGCAGCAATCGATGGATCCCCCTCGAGGAGTCCAGACACTGGTGGTGGTGGATGGAGATGCAGCTGGGGTGCTGAATCTGAGGAGGCGGATGATGCTGGGTAGGTGGAGGGTCGCATTAGACAGCAGCAGGATGCTAGAGGCGGGGATACGGCACATTTAAAGGAAGGGCAACCAGCTGATGGGCTAACACGAGGGTGTGGCTTTGCGCGATTTGCTGGAGGAACAGCTGGCGGAGTCTGACGCTCCTGATGGAGACATCCGGTATACAATGTGCGCTGCTGGTGACGGTATGAGTGGGAGGCCTACGAGCCTGGCCTGAGGGGATGGTCTTCCTGTCTGATTTTAATCTATAGCTTCATAAGTGAGAAGTCCTTGTTTTGTTGTTTTCTCTTCCGTGTAATATTCAAATGGATGCTTCACAAGGAGGATGAAAACCAATTAACCCCGGAGCAGAAGATTCTACTGGGAAGAACCTACATAAGAAAATGTATGAATTGAAAAACAGTTCACCGAGATGAAAAGCTTCACACTGCTCTGAAAGGGCTTCATACCATTGGGAAGACTCCCAAACGGCTGATCCTTCCTGGAGCCGTCCATGCAGACTGGTGTATGATGTCAGTACAGCTCAAATGACACGTTGACTAGATCTGTAAAACGCACATTTTTGTGTCTGCAAAGAAGTGTTTGCTGATGATAACAAGCACTCCAAAAGGCACGGATTGGCGCCTGCAGGTGTGGACACATCTGTCTGTGCAGACACCCAATGTGGACTCAATAAAGCTGCATGCACGCCTGCACATGTGTTTTTATTTAATCAGAGCCTTAAAAACAGCAATTTACCAGGTATGTCAGTTGTTGTGTAGCTTTAATTGGCTGCTTATTCACCTCTCAAACACAACAGGAAACACGCCACTGATACCGTACATGAGCCAACTATCAGCTGATCATCGGATAAACTGATCACTTAGGACAGACCAATTACTTATAGCTGTAAACCAGAAGAAAGGTACTGAAGCATAAGCATGCCAACACTTCTCTGGGACAGGCCATCAAACTGATTAAAAGGAAAAGTCACTTGCAACAAAGCACAGTTGCTGCCAGGGGTAAAAATCTCCCCATAACAAGCAGAAAAAGACGCGTTTCTGTTTTTAACGTATCGTTTCTCACTGTAAGAGATCGCTTAACACTGAAGTCTGAGGTCAGTTTCTCGATTTTACATGTTTTTTTTAATTCATCTTTTTAAGGCACTTCCATATGATACATAAACATGTGTTGTATAACAAAAATTGCAGAATAGTCTCAGCTCTCTATATAATGAGGCACAATTATCCTAAGGCAAAGGTTTAAAGTGACAATATTGCCCTAAAGCTAAAAAATGTAAGCTCGATTTTTGAAATTCTTCATATCTCTTGTGAAAACATACCTTTACTCATGTGGTCTAACTGTTTTGGTGCTAGTAATTGGTTTACCAAAGGTCTTATGTTCACAAAAGCAGTGGAATATATGACTACAATGGTAGATACATGTAAATGTCTAAAAGCAAATTTGATATTATCATTTTTTTTTGTTGAAATGATGTCTGGCACATCTTTCATGGACGAGGAAGTAGGAAGTCTACTGATTCCGGTAAAATTTGAACCTTATTTCTGTGCCGTTTTATCGCAAAAATATGAATTTAAACAAATCAAACTCGTCTTTAAAGGGTTAATGTCATCCCTACTTTGTGAGGATTTCTACTTTCAGATCAGACGGCGAACAACCAGGAGATTTTTCACTTCCAGACCCACAACTCTGCAAAAGACTGCACCCCTACTGTTGTGCCACACAGCACAATTATGCCTTTAATCACAGAGTCTGGCTTTCAACAGGGCCGTCCTGCAGTCATGTCGAGATTGTATAAAACCCCAAAAGTATCCAAGGTGAACAGAGAAACTCTGTAAGCAAACCTAACGCTACAAAAAATCAATCATTCGTGTACTAACAGGGATGAAAATGTGAAATGTGAAGCAGCGGAAGAAAGCTGTTTACAGCGTACACCTCCGATGTGTTGCTGTTGTTGTTGTCCTGTCAGGTGTTGTTTTTGATCTGCTTGACCCGGTCTCACCTGTAAAAAGAAGTTTCAAAATCAATGTGACATCCTAGATAAATAAGTGAACAACAAAATGAACAACATGCTCACAACTGAACAAATCAAACGTGATGGTTTCAGATAAACATACAAGAAATCATAGACAAAAATCACGTTTTATTTGTACATTTTTAATCCTCTGTTTCTTTGTTATCTCTAGCAATATAATACTTTCAGGAGCCAACACCTTTTCTATTTCTATTTTATTTTGACATTTGGTTTAAAAAGCCTTTTTCAAGAGTTTTCTTTTTCTACTTCACTGTAGCTGCCCCGAAGGAGCTTCAGGTGTGGTTTCTCACAACCTATGGTGGCCTTGGTGGGACATTAGTTGAACACAAAATTAGACACATGTAACATACAACACATTAACCTCTTCACATTCTTTTGATTTAGTCATTTCCTAAATGTTTTAAACTAAAATGATCTTACACATTGCACCTTTAGGGTCATTGATATGAAGCAGAACTTTTTGGGGTGGAGATATGAAGAATTTCCAAAAGCGAGATTCAATTTTCCAGCTTTAGTCATATTTTCTCTTTACACTTGTTCTGCATTTTTTATGTAAAACATGGGTATGTATCTTATATGCAAGTGCTCTTTAAAAGGTGAATTTAAGAAATTATGTAAAATCGAGAAAATTACTTCAGGGTCCAGAGGGTTAAAGCTTCTTAGAATACATTTCTGGTACAAAGTCACTCTATAATATATTCTGTGATTATGCCAAAAAGAGTGAACATAATACTTCAACTAAATGTGCAGAAGGGGAATACACCAGGATATGTCTTTAAATCAATAAAAAAAAAAGGTTTAACATGATTGTAGCTGAAAAATCAGTTTGTATTGATCTATAAATCAACGAGTGATTCTTACCCACGGCTGCTGAAAACCTTCTCAGTAGGTTTATTACACATGACCGAGATTCACTTCCTTTATCACTCAATATAGTTACGTTTTATGCAATATATATATATATTTTTACAGTAAAGCACTTTGTAAATACGTTTAGAAAGGAGCTGAATACAGTTATTATGTTTTTTGCACAACGCCTTGATATTAGTGTTGCACAATGTGTGTGTGTGTGTGTGTGTGTGTGTTCATGTGCACGTTTGCAGTCATTAATGACAGGGTTTGTGTGTGTGTGTTTTTTTAAGTGGCGCCGCATGTGGACACAATCTGTGCAGAGACATTTAACGGCTGACATGCTTTGTTTAGCGCTCGATGCGGACGCCCGCGGGGCCGGTCGGGCCGCGGCTGTCACTTGTTTGACAAACAGCGCGCGGCTAATTGCAACCTGACAAACACGAAAACAAAACCAGAGACGGACACGCACGGAAAGTTCAAACGGCCGCATATTTCATCAGCTGCTCGGAAAACAAACGTTGGGTGGTCGGTGAAAAAAAAAAAAAAAAAATAAATAAAGGAGCATCCCCGAAACAGATAGGTTGTGTTTTCACGGCCGTTGGCGGATGAATGGAGCGAAACCCGCTTGGCCCATACAAAATTGAATCAACGAACAATAACTAAGCACACCACCAGGCTGCAGTTTAAATATTATTAGGTCGAGCAAATAGCAGCCGGATTGATCCGAGGCCTTCGGTTCAGGCCGAGGGGTAAACAGCTGATCGTTGCCCTCCTGCAGCATCGGTGTGAAGAATATAACGGCAACAACTTCAAACCTCGAGTTCACCTGAGTTTGGAGGAGCTCGTTTCGCTCCGCAGAAGTGTCGTAAAGATGGAAATAAACGCTGGTATTCAAATAAAAATGGGAAGAGAGGGAGGAAGAAAGCTCATTAAAAGTATTTTAATGCCATCGCAACTCCAACATAATGATGCCATATGAGTTGCTTGTTTTTCTAGGAATTACTATTCTCACTCACTGATCAATAAATTCTTCGCATAATTAGGTCTACGTGTGTTCTTGGTTGAACCCAGAACTCCCTGAAGAGGTTTCACAATAACAATAAACACATTTTAATGTCAAACAGATGAAGGAAACTTGTGTTTTTGTCAGTAAAAAGCAGAAACAGATAATTCATATAGTACAAGGAAGAGAATAGACTAGAAATAGGCCTGTTTGTGACAGATTACCAAGCCAAAGGTCAGAGAAGCAGATGTGACAAATCAAAAAGTTTGACCTGAAAATTTCAAATTAAACATTCACAATATCTCTTGCTAAAAGGCAGGAAAAGGATATTCAATATACACTCTATATAGCGACACAAATATCCTATGAACTGTGCTTATCTTTGACCTGTTAAAATCTATTATTGCTTGGTATCCACATTCGGATGGCAGACAGGAAGTCTCACCTGTAAGGGAAATATTACTACAGATTCATACATTCAGTAGTGAACAATCTGCCAATCTAAACTTCTCAATCAACTTCAATCACTATAAAGGTTATTGGTAACGCTATATTTTAAATCTGAGAGCGCCAGTAGAATAAACTTATTTGCTTTTCTAAATGAGGTCCCCACTATGGTATCAACCACTTTTGAGAAGCAATACGAAACTGCATTTTATTTAAAATCCCTCTTGAACAACAAGATCGAGTGTTTAAATGTTCAAAACTATAAACCAGCATAAGAAAGACAATAACCAGCACACCCATTCAAATACATTAACTTACGAAAGTCAAATCTGCATTTTACAACCTAAAAAAGCAAATTAAACCAACTTCTCGGCATGATGGGAAATGT
Organism: Cottus gobio; assembly: GCA_023566465.1. Taxonomy (NCBI): domain Eukaryota; kingdom Metazoa; phylum Chordata; class Actinopteri; order Perciformes; family Cottidae; genus Cottus; species Cottus gobio. The sequence continues at coordinate 4,585,761 of CM042229.1, read as the reverse complement.
GGGCGGTCCCTAGTGCTACCATACTTTTTCGTGCTAACGGAGAAAAGATAGCACTTCCAGGTCTGCAGAGGAAACTGCATTTTGTCCAAACAAATGCGAGCAGCTCAGCAGTGTTTCTGTGATGGTGTGTTTCATGTCTGGAGGGTTTTCAAGTTCTCCAGCGTGTTCCACACTCGAGCTCGTTGTGGAAAGTGGGCACCATGTCGTTCCAGCTCAGCTGGCCCGGATCACCGAGGCTTTTCAAAGCCTGGGTGTCAGTCCTCTTCCAAATTAAACAGAGAGCTGTTTTCTCACAAGTCAGGATGCGATTCAAGCTAACCGCAGGAAACGGACACAGAACACAAGGCATCATGGGACGCGTGTTTACGTCCGATCGCCAGCGCGAGTCCATTAAAGATCGAGTTACGCCAGACTCTCGTAAACAAACTGGCTCGGCCCGGGTTCTCGGTTTGTTTGTGCAGTGTGAATCCAAACGAAACAAATCTCGATAAAATAAACGTCTCCATCTCAGTTCTGAATTAAATAAGCTGCGCTGCTCGTGTTTGTATTAAAAACTGTGAGCCGGAAAATCATGCTTTTGTTCATAAATCCATGCATACTGTTTGTTTTCTTTGCACATGGCTGCATGGAGGCCTCGGAAAGATCCTTTAGGGAGTGAAATTTTAAAAATAATTTCACTCTTTAATTCACTGATACTGTTCTGCAATCAGGCTGAAACAATACTACCTGGACACGAGGTCACATTGTCTCGTTAGTTAAAAAGCAGCAACCTTTAAAGTCCCGGCTCTGAGCTTCAAAGTGCCTCTTCCTCACACTTTATTTGTCCGAACTTCCACACGCGAGAGGAAAAGATCAATGCAGCTTAATAACTGATGGAAACACGGCTGCAGGAAATAGGAAATTGCTCTTCCTCTCGTGTCCTTGGCCGCCGGCCATTCCTCGCCTATTTAAGACAATGAGATTTCTCAATTAGGCCGTCCAGAGCTGATTATTAATCTCGCGGCATGATGTGAGTCAGCAGCAGCTTATTAGAGCGAGTTTCACCTCTTCTCTCCTACTTCACTTCAACTTTGTCCCTTCCTCCTGTCTTCTACTTCTACTTCTACTTTTTTTTATCTCTTGCTTGTTAATCCGGACCGCTCCTGCTCGGATCCACCCAGCCGCTGTTTAATAAAACCAAAGCCGTCCGCATGGGAGGGCCCGCTGCGATTAGCCGGCGTAATGGATGATGTTGATGCATTATTTAAATCAATGAGTGTTTTTTTTTCTTCTCCTTTATGTTAAAGAACGAGTGTTGAGGTCAAACGCCAACTACTTTTACTTCAGAATGGCTTATTCCACCTTCACAACGGTTGGTTTAGTTGATTGCTTTGAAATATTTATGAGTGACTTGATAAAAGAAAAATAAGTCAGACATGGGTCCGTTGTTCACGTCAGTTTAGGGTTATTGACTTTAAATTGGTCTACTTCTCATGCAAATGTATCCTGATACGTGAGAGTTACTTCAGCTCGCCTTCAAAGTAAAAGTCTTCAAACTCTTCAGAACTAAATTAAATACATATACAAATAGCCTCAATAATACACATAAAATATAACTGTTATTAAGTCATATTTATGCCACTTTCTCGCAACTGATCCTGCATGAATTCGCCAATGGGAGAATAATGGAATTATTTGTCTCTGTTTCTGACTCCCGACTTCCTTTACTCTCTAACTTGCATCAGCAAAGCTGGATGATGCAACAAGCCGATGCAGTGATGCATCACAAGTGTCCGCTATCGAAGAACGGACTCACATTTATGAGGAAACATTTGCATGAGCATAAGTAGACCAATAAAAGTAATGAACAATGGAAGACACATTATACTTCATGCAAGGACCGAGATGCTTCATGCATGGATTCTTGTTGGAGGAAAAAAATAAAACTACAAACAAGATCCTAAAGAAATCACTAAAAAAACAGACGCAGCAACAGCAACAAATCATGATGACAAAAACTGCACCGCATTGGACCACGGGACATAAATATAGTGAGAAAAAAAAGTCGTAAAGCAACAAGAAGATACAGTAAAAAGTGACAAGAGAAATAAAAATGTTTTTCTCGGTGGGTGTTTGTGCTCGTTTCCCCTCGGCGCCGAACACTCTTGTTTATTCGATTTATCGTCGTAACGTGTGGGACGGGACGAGCTGTAAAAGGATTATTTCGCTGTAATGAAATCACATCGCAGGTTCTGGTGACTTATCCGCCCACCTCCGATGGCAGAGAACCACAGAGGTTCAACGGGGAGCAGCCTTCTGGAGAGGAGGTTCATATACTACAGAGCAGTATTTAACATTTCCTTACCTGCCTGTTTTATTTCAGCCGATACCGGTGCTTCAAAATGTGGCTGGAATCGGATCGGATCAGAAGAATATTTGTGAAACGATCCTGAATATTTTAAGCTTTCATAAATCAAGACTTTGGTCAGGTGACAGAAAGAAGCTGCACAATACTGTGTTTACGCTCCATGTTTTATCTATGCTGCTTCCAGGATACAACATACATATGAAATAGTAGATTTTTATTCATCTAAAAATAATATGCAATTAGAATAGACACAGATTTTAAATGACCAGCTTCACTTCCTCCATTGCAGATTGTCAGCCCTGGACTCTTGTGGCCGAATAGTAAAAAAAACAAGAAAAACTGAAATATACTGGATATACTGAGGAAACACACCAGCAGAAGACCCCAAGATGACTGAAACTGTCTCTCCAAGCCTGACTAATATCCTAAATCCACTGTGAAAAAAAAAATAGTTGAAAAGGGGACGACCAGAGAAGAGAAATGTATTTATTGATTCATTCATCTCCAGTTTCAGATGTCCGGAGCCTCGCCCCAGCACTTGAACACGCCACTCCCGCCACAAAAACGAGCACAGGGGGGAAACTCTTATTACACTCCAACGAGTTACTCTCCGCTCGCTAGACAAGAATCAAACACGCGGCCTCTCTCTCCTTCACGCCGACACCGAGACCGGCTACAAAACATGTGTTTCGAGTCCCGGGAAGAATTCTCACTGCAGCAGCGGCATATAAGCTGATGCAGTCGGGTTCGCTGGTGGTGCTGATTAATAATTACATGCATGAGTTGCTTTCCCCTGGATTCTATCATTACTGAATACATGAAAGAGCATATTGTTCCCAGTGTGTGTGTGTATGTGCAGAAATAATGTCTCTACTGTTCTTCACAAACCCCTGTGTGCTAGGGTTCAATTTTTTCAGTGTCAGCAAGAGAGAGAGAGAGAGAGAGAGAGAGGAGACAGATCCATGCTATCGGTCTTTGAGCGAGTGTTTTAATTACGGATGCTAATTGAGCTGTTAAGCCAACCTCTGTCTTGATTACACATTGTCTAACTGCTCTCTGGGCCCTGCAGCTCTGCTTCCGGCTGCAGCAGCTCTCACGCTGCATGTGTGTGTGTGTGTGTGTGTGTGTGTGTGTGTGTGTGTGTGTGCGTGTGTGTGTGTGTGTGTGTGTGTTTTAAAAACTCCGGTGATTCGGAGTGGTCCGGTCTGCAGTCTCTACTGGCTTTGCATGCATATTATTCTGCATATTCTATATAACTCTGGTGGTTAATCAAACAAACGATTCGCAATCTTTAATGAGGGAATCATTATTTCATATTTTTACTTTCTTAAAAAAAATATTTTATTAGCCAATTTTAGTTTAGATACTAGAACATTAGAACATTTTCTCAGACCTCCGGTAGGCGGTCCATAGAGGAGTGATGGTGTTAATCTATAATTACAGAAATGTAATTGCAGAATGTGATCCTGATTAGCAGGTAATATTACGCACTTTGAACCGATGCTTTTATTCTGTCTCGTTTTGTGGAGTTTGGTCACCTATACAAAAATAATACACACTAGTAGCTAGTTTCCCTCTGGGCCCAGCTGGCCATCCACTGGCATTACAGAGGGTCCTTTTGGAGTCCCCATAATAACGTTTTGGTTAAAAAAAAAAAGAAGAATGGTCAATATTAGTGATGATGGACAACCATATTTGGAACAGGATGCATACGGCCTTGTGTCCATGGCTGCATTGTGTTTCTAAGCTGACTAAGCACAAATACAGGTGTACGTGTATCTCTATTAAAAACTTTAAAAATACCGGAAAAGTAAGCATTTTATTTGGCTGTCATCAAACTTGTGCACAACAAAGCGGGTGTTTGTTGTTGTCTTTTGAACTAGCCGTGGATTTCTCAGTTTCCTTCTCAGTTTACTTTAAACTTTACATGATAAAAAGCAGATAGAAAATAAAAAAAAATACAGTAATTCACTGCTTTCACCAAATGCCACTGATAAAATGAGCTGCTGCCGAACAAATTACAAATAAGAAATAAGAAAATATTACTTTAATCACACATGTCCTGCTTTTGAATTTAATCCGCAGCATTGCCTGCTGGGAGAAAATTATATTTGTGTCTATTTTGTAATTATTGTAAACAGCAAGGAAGGTGTGAGAGGAAATTAAATGCGGCCGGTGGAAAGTCCATGGAGGCTGGAGTGGGATCACCCTGAGAGAAGGAATACAATTATGTTTTTTAAAGCATGCAACTCACAGTGCATCCTATCGGGACAAACAAACATTACATTACATTTCATTTAGCTGACGCTTTTATCCAAAGCGACTTACATGCTATACAGTAGACCGTAGACACAGCAACGGTGAGCAATGAGGGTTAAGTGTCTTGCTCAAGGACACAACGACGCAGACTGCCGGAGCCGGGGATCGAACCACCGACCTTCTGATTGAAAGACCGACTTGCTAACCACTGAGCCACAGTCGCCTCCCAAACAATTATTTACCTCCCGAAGCACATCCGTCCTCCTCCAGCGCTGAGACAACGCCCCCCGACTCCCATCAGAGGGTCTCTGAGGTCCAGATGAGCCGCTGTCTGCACGAGTTGAAAGGGAAAAACACGAGTTTGAAATGAACAAGAACTGGAAGAATCCCTCTAACCTCTAACCGCTAACCTCTAACATCTAACCTCTAAACGCTAACCTTTAACCTCTAACATCTAACCTCTAAACTCTAAACGCTAACCTTTAACCTCTAACATCTAACCTCTAACATCTAACATCTAAACGCTAACCGCTAACCGCTAACCTCTAACCTCTAACCTCTAACATCTAACCTCTAACATCTAACCTCTAAACGCTAACCGCTAACCTCTAACCTCTAACCTCTAACCTCTAACCTCTAACCTCTAACCTCTAACCTCTAACATCTAACCTCTAAACGCTAACCTCTAACATCTAACCTCTAAACGCTAACCTCTAACATCTAACCTCTAACCTCTAAACGCTAACCTCTAACCTCTAACATCTAACCTCTAACCTCTAAACGCTAACCTCTAACCTCTAACATCTAACCTCTAACATCTAACCTCTAACCTCTAACCTCTAACATCTAACCTCTAACCTCTAACATCTAACCTCTAACCTCTAACATCTAACATCTAACCTCTAACCTCTAACATCTAACCTCTAACCTCTAACCTCTAACATCTAACCTCTAACCTCTAACATCTAACCTCTAACCTCTAACATCTAACCTCTAACCTCTAACCTCTAACATCTAACCTCTAACCTCTAACATCTAACCTCTAACCTCTAACATCTAACCTCTAACATCTAACCTCTAACCTCTAACCTCTAACATCTAACCTCTAACATCTAACCTCTAACCCTCTAACCTCTAACATCTAACCTCTAACCTCTAACATCTAACCTCTAACCTCTAACCTCTAACCTCTAACATCTAACATCTAACCTCTAACATCTAACCTCTAACCTCTAACCTCTAACCTCTAACCTCTAACATCTAACCTCTAACCTCTAACCCTAACCCTCTAACCTCTAACCTCTAACCTCTAACCTCTAACATCTAACATCTAACCTCTAACCCTAACCCTCTAACCTCTAACCCTCTAACCTCTAACCTCTAACATCTAACCTCTAACATCTAACCTCTAACATCTAACATCTAACCTCTAACCTCTAACCCTCTAACATCTAACCTCTAACATCTAACCTCTAACCTCTAACATCTAACCTCTAACCTCTAACATCTAACCTCTAACCTCTAACCTCTAACATCTAACCTCTAACATCTAACCCTAACCCTCTAACCTCTAACCTCTAACCTCTAACCTCTAACATCTAACATCTAACATCTAACATCTAACCTCTAACCTCTAACCTCTAACCTCTAACCCTCTAACCTCTAACCTCTAACCTCTAACATCTAACCTCTAACATCTAACCCTAACCCTCTAACCTCTAACCTCTAACCCTAACCCTCTAACATCTAACCTCTAACCTCTAACATCTAACCTCTAACATCTAACCTCTAACCTCTAACATCTAACCTCTAACATCTAACCCTAACCCTCTAACCTCTAACCTCTAACCCTAACCCTCTAACCTCTAACCCTTGTAAGTGGTTACCACTCCCTCATCCCTCCTCCACTTTCTGATTAATGTACCACCTTCATTCCCTGCACTCACTCCTTCCCTCTGCTGACCCATTCTCCTTTCCTCACCACCTCCCTTCCTCCCTCCCTCCCTCCATCACTCACTCACTCACTCACTCACTCACTCACTCACTCACTCACTCACTCACTCACTCACTCACTCACTCACTCACTCACTCACTCACTCACTCACTCACTCACTCACTCACTCACTCACTCACTCACTCACTTCTCCTCTCTGGTCCATCATCCTTCCTTCATCCATCAAGTTTCAGCAGCAGATTGTCTCCTTTCCTTCTTCCCTCCTTTCCTCGCTCTGGCCCAGGATCCTTCCCTCTGAGACCAAGATGGCCGCCTCCATCAGAGCCCCTCCGGAGCTGATAAACACTCCAGCAGCTCGTCCTCGTCTGTCAGGCCGAGCGCTCGACGCGGGCAAAACAACTTTTCTAAATTCGACGTAATCTGCCTCTAATATTCTGACTCAATCTCCGTGGTGTCAGGAGGCGACACAGTGAAACAAATTATGGTGTGAAGTGTGTTTTCTTTTTTTTCTTCTTTCTGTTATTTTCTTTCCATCCCCAGAGCAAACTAATGTGTGTGTGTGTGTGTGTGTGTGTGTGTGTATGTGTGAACTCAATTAATGCTGGGTGGATAGTTCAGCTGTTAGTTTGAGGCGCTGGCAACACACTCTGGCGTTCACACACACACACACACACACACACACACACACACACACACACACACACACACACACACACACACACACACACACACACACACACACACACTTTTTCAGATACACATAATAGACAGAACAACTGGTCTGAGACGCTGCATCTTTTCACTTAAAGGGCCAGCACACTCTCAGGGGCCTTCAGTCCTTCAGTTGACTATAACATGCGACTGTGGCTCAGTGGTAGCAGGTCCGTCTTTCAATCAGAAGATCGGTGGTTAGATTCCCGCCTCTGCTAGTCCATGGCGATGTGTCCTTGAGCAAGGCACTTAACCCTAATTGCTCACAGTTGCTGTGTCTACGGTCTACTGTATAGCATTTAAATTGCTTTGGATAAAAGCGTCAGCTAAATGTAACATGCTAGCTCCAACAGTTCATGCTAATTCCTTAGCTAAAGACTTAGCATCTGGGGTCAACCGCCACTATTATCTGGTGTAGCCAGCAGATAGCCGGGTCAAGACTTCCTCTTCCGTGCACCGGTCGTTGTTAAGAGTTAGAAAGACGTGAGGAGCGGAGCTGGAGTTGAGAGACAACCTCTCAGTTCACTCTCAGTTTATTCAGCTTCAGCGGAAATGGGTTATAGTGATCACGGGCTTTCATCTGTGTGCATTTATTGAAAGAAAATTACTTTTCATCTTCTTCCCTTCATGGTTTCAATGTGCATTCAGCACAAAGTACCAAGAGAAAAAATAAATTGAAATGTTTTTTTATGTGTGAAATAAACTGAACTAAATGCTGTCAGCAGACTCATTGATTACTACAAGCAAATTGTTTAAACAACATTTGCATAGGAATGATTCCCAGCTTTTTTATCCATATAAGCGGTTGATCACTGTTGATTGTGAGAAGTTTCCACTATGAGGCAAAGCAAACTCGTCCTCAGACGACAGCCGATGGGCTCTGAGATTAAGATTGAGGTCAATGTGTTGAACGCTTGACAGATTTTGCATATATATGTTTACAGAGATGATGGGAGCCAGCAACTCTTTTGACGAAATACCCACCTGTTCAAATATTGTCCAGAAATGCCTGCAAGCTGTTCAAATTTGATAAGTGTTGCTTGCTTTTGTAGGAAAACGTGCAAAACTTTTAACACTTTTTGTAAGGTATCATTTGAATGTTGTATTAGGGTATGTACGTTGAATACGTCGACACAGGGATCGGGGCACACCGTCATGTCTGAACAGGCCTGCAGAGGGCATCCAATACACAAAACACACAAATCCTGGCGGGAAACTGATATGATACACTATAAACAATACTTCAGCTTTTTATTGGAGTATATGGACTGGAGACGCATTGTGTTGAGCGATGACTTTTAATTCATTTCTGATCCCTAGTTGACCAGTGACTCATGTATTTGGTGTATTTATTTAATAAACACATACTATACAACCACAATCCTTCATAAAGTCTGGATCCAACCCGGTGCTCACACAATGAATAAGATATTTGTTCCTGGAGTAAAGTTCAATGTATTTGCTGTCAGCTTCCATTGATACATTTGTTATGAAGCAAAGAAACATTTTACGAGGGAATAAATAATCTGATTTTGTGGCGTTTCCTGGAGACATATTTTAATGCCAGCACACAGTGTTGATATGAGTCGCATGTTAATGTCAGTTGATATTAAAAAGCTGCTTTGTCTCTCGCTGTTTACCTGCAAACAAGGCAGGAAGCCTCGGTGGATATCATCAGTCCTACGACTCCCGGAGGACCCACAGTCTCACCCTCACACTCTCACCCACTCGTCTTCTCTCCCTTTATGTCTTTTGTTTCGTTTTACAGCTCGACGGAGCAGCGCAGCTTCCTGAATATCAGCCCATAATTAAAAAGTTTACAGTCCCCACTCAGTCTACCTTCTTCCCCCTGAAGAATGGCCATTGTTTCATTTCTAAAGGTTAGAGTCTTATTTTGAAACATTGTAATATTTTAGTTTTTAAATGAAAGGGAAAGCAGGTTGATGCGTATTTCAGGGGGAAAGGAATGATTAAATTAATCGTAAAAGTTTTTGCTTTTGTATAAAATAAAGATTGAAGAAACTAACAGCCAGCAATAACTCAAAAATCTCTCTTCTCCAAAGTAGTTTGATTTAAAATGTAAGGAGTATTAAAGGATAAGGTGATGTTTTTCCTCTATTAACCAATCCGAAAATACCGAAAGCCTAATATTTAATTCCTCAGTGCAATAGAGCTCCATTTATTAGAAAAACTATTGCCTCAATCCCACATACACCATCCTGCTGCCTCAAATATTCACAAAAGGGCACCAAATGTCGAAAATAGTCCCCAATCAAATGCGCTATTTTCGCCCGTTTGAGTAAAGTTTACGAAACGCGACAGTTCCCAACTGTTGTAGAAAATTGTAAAGCCACTTTAACAAAAATGTTGTATTTGTGAGCCGTTTTAAAGATGGAGTCTTGGGGCCGAGTGCCACAACAAACACATTTCTGTCTCCAATTAGCCCCGGCACAGCTCTATTGATCCTTCCTCCCAAAAATACCACAGCGCACCTGCTTAAAGGGCATAAGATGACCATTAAAATAGTTTATGCAGCTCGTGCAGCCCCATCCAGCTTCGTTGCTTGACAACTGCGGTGCAGCTTTCTCTCCGGCGTACAGGAAGACTCGCTCCTGCACGCCGGCTTTCAATCACCGAACAGTTAATTAGTCCACAGCTTGAACTGCACGCCTCCTGCTGTTTAGAGCTCCCCTTTTTTTAATCAAAAGCTCTTCATCACATCAACAAACAAAGTTTAGAGAGTCGGGGTCGGAATGTTTTATTTGACGCAGGCTATTGAATGTAGCAGATCTGTCTTTCAATCAGAGGGTCGGCGGTTCGATCCCCGGCTCCGCTAGTCCATGTCGATGTGTCCTTGAGCAAGACACTTAACCCTAATTGTTCACCGTTGCTGTGTTTACGGTCTACTTTGGATAACACGTCTGAATTATCAGTAATACAACTATTAAGTATATGGATTTACTAAACTGTTCCAGGATCAGTAGACTTTGACCTTTTGGAAAGAATGTGCGCAAACACTTTAATCAGAAATGTATGGAGATTTGGGACAAAGACGTCCTTCACGCTTCATTAAGTGACTATGAATGAAACATTAGATGCAACAATGCCCTTTTAATAGACGTTCACCCTCCTCACCATTGTCTCGCTATTTAGGCGTGCATGAATGTGACTGCTGTTCCCTCGGGAGAATACAACCACTGTGCAATCACCGTAGATGATGCACGTGATTTCTCCCACTGTATTCTGGGTGAACAAAACAGATTCAGAACAGGTTTTGATCGGATCCAGCGCGGTGCACCTTGTCTGAAGCAGAAGAAGAAAGAAAATGTCGACACCTCAGGGCAGGCGGAGGGAGAAAATACAGCCATCTCACAAAGCCCTGTGTCAGCACAAACTAAAATCACTGACCGCAATGGTTTAAAAAAAAGAAAAAGAAGGGGGAAAAAGACCAAAAAGGGGAGAAGATTGGCTGCTTGTGGTCTCCTCTGTGAGGCCTGCTGCCAGGTTCGGCATGGAGGAAGCGTGAGGTGTGCAGATGTCTTGTTCACGTCTCTGCACGGCGCTGCAGAGGAGGAACGCCGGCTGTCTGAGGCCAGAGCGGAGACCCGTTTGACAGCCAGTAGAACAAGTAAAAAGGCCTCATGTCAGCCCGCCGACTCCTGCTGTTCGCTGCAACACCGCTAACCACGCTCTCTGTTGTCTGGCTCACCTTTCCACGCGGCACGCAAGTAAATCACAGCGGGAAACGTCTGATAAAAACATGAAGAGCCGGTACAGTCTGTTTACTCCCACGCGGACTTCACAAGACGTCTGCTCAGCCAAAAAGTAGAGGCATCGGTTTGTGGAGCCTTTAGCTAACGTGTGCTATCCTACAGACAATACTGGACCAACATTGTCCTCATTAGTCACCCAGCACCTAAACATGGGTCCATATTGAAAAATACCAAAGCTTTAGTGGTTGAAAGAAAGGTGAGAGGATTCAAGGTGTTATAATATATAATATATATGCAATATCTTGTTTGTTTTTTAAGCAAGTAAGTGACTTGCTCGTTGTAATAGAGGAAATTGTGTTTATTATTTTAAAAGGTTTCATTAAGGGATCCAATTTGTGTTTCTGTTTCCTTCAACTGAAAGGAAAATAGTAATTAGACGTTTAAAAAGCTGCGATCGCGGGGTGAACGTGTGCGTCCTTTACTGTTTTATTCACGCTTTCACTCATAAACCCACGTTAGTCACAGAAAACAACGCCAGCAGACGCCACCGATACAGGGAACGTTAATTAGCAACAGTTTGACTACAGCGGAGCGGTTAGCATTGTTACTCCCACTCGCTCAGGCTAATTAACCCGGATTAATTAGAGAGAAGTGTGTGTTGGTGTCTTGACCTACTGATAATATATTCCTCCATTTACCTCCCTCTTTTTGTCCTTCACTCCGAGTCTCTTCCCTCTAACGTCTCTCCCATGTTTTATTCCTTCCTCGCTCCCTCTTCCCGACCTACAACCAATTACCACACTTCGCTTAATCTTATTTTTTAGGTATTAAACTAAATTACTTTCAGTTTAATTGCCTGAGTGAAATATTTTCATTTTCATTTTTTATACATACGTTTGGCCCAACACAACTCAATGGCTGGAAAGAAAATTAATTTGGTTGTTGTTGTGACTCTGATGACTCCAAACAAGCTTTTCTGCAGATTAATAAATGACTGTTCTTAATAACAATATGTATATATACAGTAAAAGTAAGATTAGGGTCACTTTGTCACTGTGTCAGGTGAAAGAACTCATTTTAAAATAAGTTTATTGATACAGTTTAGATTGCAACTCATAAATACAAACTGTATACAGAAAGTATAATAGATTTAAGAGCATTTACTGACATGATTCATTGCATTTTCACAATGTGTTCTACATCCCTTTGTTTGCATAGAATGTGTGAGGATCCCTTTGCCGTCTTCACGGTACACAAAAAAACATCCTGTAAATTACGAAATGACAAATTAAATTCTCCACCTCACAAATCTCAAGATTGACAGAACTTTTTTTTTTAACACTTTTTTGAACTGTGAAGAGTACAAAAACTTCCACTGCTCTGAAACAGCTCGCTGTATTTACAGTATTTGAAAATGTGACATCAGAAGAATCGGATCCTTTTGTTTCAGAGTCCTTGATCTGCTCTTTTGATCCATTCGTTCTCAAAAGGGTCACATGGCACGTTCTTGTGAAGACCCCCACCCACACACACACACACACACCTCATCAAACAACACTGCAAATGTATCGGTTAGCATTTGTTTTAGCCGCCGCTGAGAACAGAAAGTCCACATTTTTCCTTTTTTTTAAGTAAAAAAAAACCTCTGGCAGGTGAAAACACTTCATTCAGAAGTATTTATGAACACCATTGATCCAGTACCAGTACGAGGCCCGCGGACAGCTCCAAAGACAAAATGTACTTTAGAGGTTTTACACTCATTGAAGATGAATCAGAATTCAAATACATGGCGCTCAACATCTTGTGATAAATCTCCATAACGAGCACAGGCAAAAACAAATTGATGAACAAAACCGAGAAGAACGTTTCCTTCCACCAGTTGAAAAGCTGAAAACACTTTATTATTATTATTATTTTGCTGAATGAGACTCTTCCTGCAAAAAAGAACCTCGAAATTTGCGAGCCAAATGGTTTGAAACATACAAAAACTGTATAAAAAAAGAGGAAAAGCTGGCAACGTTAAACAGCTGAGACACTCGTAAAATATTACAACCAGACTCAAACAACACAGGTGATGTTGATGTTTAACCAGGTGAAATGACTTCTTTGTGGGGACATGCTCCACAAATAAACCAGCCTCACCGATCCAACAACGGGCCACATTCTTCTAAATGTTCAAACATTTTCCGTTTTCATAATTCAAGTAAAGCTACAATGCATTCCACAGACATGCAGGCATTTAGGTAACATTAAATCAAAATTGTAACCCAAAAAAAAAGAAATGAAAAGCCTTTCTCTTTCTCCTTTCAGCTGAGGCATGAGACAGAGAGAAATCACTCGCTTTCATCTTCATGGGCTTCTTATTCCAATAATCCAAGAGCAAAGTAATCTCTAAGAGTGGCTCTTTGTATGAAAAATCAGGAGTTTTTTTCTTTCTTCGTTTTAAAAGAAGAAAAAATGAGAAAATCACGTGAACTCTTAGCCATTCTGTGAAAGACGCTCGACTTTGAAACGCCCTCCGACAGCCATCAGTGTGGCTGAAACCACAAAGAAAGAGAGCTGTTGAGAAGAAAAATAAAAAAGCGGGTCAAAAACCCTGATAACAGAGTTAAGTTGGCATAACGAATGCGTGATTGATGGGGAAGCCGCTAATCCCGCCAACTTTCATCCTTTGATAGTCATTGTCAGATAAAGAAGCAGAAGGCAGAGATCATTTCAATGTGACTTGTTGCCAGTCTTCCTCCGATGCAGATCAGTGCTTTCGAAAATATCTGCAAATTGGACAAAAACTTTAATGCCGAGCCACGGATACTTTTTTTTCGCAGCGAATCTGAAGATTGAGGTGAGCCTCCGCTCGGCGAAGTATCGGCTAATGAGCCGACCCGCTGAAAGCCCACACTCGGGGCCTCCAGCTGCTCTGAAACACACATCAAACGCTCTCTCTGGAGTCTGGCCTCGCCACCATCGGCTGGAGAAAGCGAGGAGGGCGCCTTAATCTGGGGGTGGCACCGGTTCAGCCGGCTGATAACACGGCAAACAAGAAAGGAGGCACAACCCAGACTGAACTCTGCCCGGGATCAGCGCGGGGGTCGGGTAAAATAAAAACATCAAGTGAAAACACGCTGATGGAAGCTTATTTTATGCTCTGCGAATGTGGACAGTTGCTCGACAGCAGCTTTAAAAGGACAAATTTGTCGGTTTTTAGCGATTGAATATTCGACTTTACGGCGGCAGAAATCGAGGCCTGGATTTAAATAACCCTCTGAAATTTTCCGTCGTGAGAGACACAAAGAGACAGTTCAGACTATTTTCTGTGGAATAAAAAAAAGCTTCATTAACACCTGACAAAAAAGCTCCTGGGTTTGTTTGGTTCGTATTTGCACGTCAGCTGTTTTTTACACATCGAGAGACAAAGAAAGGCATCAGAACTCTCTGGAAACCAATTTCACACATGTGATTACCCATGTGCCATCAGAAAGATCCACGACGTTGATGAAGACATCAGCCAAATGTGGAAACCTAGTGAATCAGGAAACGGCAGAAGATAAAACACAGTGGAGAACCATCATTTTGGCTGGATTAAATCCAGTATCTCTCTCCAATGTCCCAGATTATGTGTGGATCATCAAATGGTATGATCAGGGGACATCATGAGACGTATGTATATGTAAAGAAGTGGCATAAACTATAACGGTGGATCATTTTTTTACTTATTTTTCTGGGGTTCACTTTTATCTCCAAAGATATTTGTTGCCTTTTGTTGCCGTATCAGGTCCAGAACACAGAAATGAACTGTGGTTCAGTGGTTAGCAGGTCTGTCTTTCAATCAGAGGACACTTAACCCTGAATTGCTCACCGATGCTGTGTCTACTGTATAGCATGTAAGTCGCTTCGGATAAACGTGTCAGCTAAATGTAATGAAGTTTAAAATTGTTTGGTTTTTCAGTTAATTGTTACGTTATACTGTCTGTTAAGTCGATTTTCGGACGTGAACCCGTAGATGTAAACTCTCCCCCGAGGATGCAAAGTCGACCGGACATGACCATCATCAGTGCGATGTATCTGCGGTCTCGTGTCGTAAATCGATTAGAAATGAAACGCGGACGCAATCAAACACGACACAAAGTTGAAGTCTTAGCTCTGCGTCCTGCCCCTCCATTCACCCCGAACACTGTAAGTTGGAGCAGAAATGTTTGCACTGCAGATGAAAAAGGAACTCAGTCCAGTCTCGCTCAGCCCGAGGGGAGCAGATGACTTCCCGTTTCGTCAAGGATTAGACGCCGTCAAGTCACATTTTTCTCGAGTGGCCTTGAAACCAGCGTTAAAAAAATAAATAAAAAAAAGTTGGAAAACGTAAAGAAATTAATAAATTGTGTTTTGACTTTCTTATGACTGACTTCAATGCCAGATGACATCTTGTTCTTGCAGTGTTCAGAGCAGCAGGTAAAAGATTACAGATGGGAAGCATAATAATAATAATCAAGAACCGAGTTTAACCGAGAACCAGTCAGAGGAATATTGACTGTTTTAATATGTCATATGTCTCCAGTAAAAACTAAAAAGGACCATCTGTATATCAATGTAAACACAACAAGCTCAATGTATCCAGTCAAGCTCACCTCGTTCTTTAAGAAGGAGCTAGATGGTCAAAATGTGGTTTAATGCGTCAACAACAGAGTGACTGTGGGTCAGTGGTTAGCAGGTCTGTCTTTCAATCAGAGAATTGGTAACAAACCCTTTAGCACATCGTCAAAGCTTCATGAAAGTTGTGTTGTATCATTGTATTGTCATGTCTAATTTAATTAATATATAGTTGGAAAAAAAGAGAGAGGCCACAAAGAAGGTTTCTTGTTCTGTAGGCAGAACTTTGTCTTTTCTCTTGTCGTTCTCGTCAGAGAGGATCCAATGACTACTGCAGTCCATTTGAACAACGCCTTTTTATTTTGGCATCTTTGAAAACTACTCCACGAACGGCAGTTTCAGACTGAAGACAAATGCAAGTTTTCAGGATGGATGTTATAACGGAAGCAAGTACAGAGCACTCAGCGAACACACAGTGGGCTGCATCACAGAATGTGATCTGGATATTATTTAATGATCAGCAATATAATCCACGTCTGATCAGAGCCATCATCAGATCACCTGTCGGTTACTTACACTCCAAAATGTGTGCATTGTGCACTAATAAATGCATTTAGTCTGATTGATGATATATTTACGATCTGATTTTTTTTTTTGTTGTAAATATATGTTTTTTCTGCATTATTATAGGTGCATCATTTCCTTCTCTGCTTCTCTCTACTTTAGATTTCTGTGTTTGCTTCTCTGAGAATCATTCGACACGTTCTGTGGAGCATAAGAAATAAACGAAAGCTCACTCGTGGTAACACAAATTTGCACACACACACACACACACACACTGCACACTTGGAGAGAATGCAAAGACCTTGAGCCCGACAAAACAACAACAACAACAAAAAAGAGAGCAGGTTTGTGTCTGTGTGAGACATCTGAGCTCAGCGGGAGAGACGAGTACAGGAAGGAGAAGGCTTCAAAACAAAACCAGCTTGTTCTCCACAGGTGAACATTGTATACGTTGCTGTACATGCTAACTCAATAAATCCTTTTTAACCTTATGCTTCTGCCCTTTTACTATAAAACACAGAGTGAAGTACATTATAAAAAAAGGCTTTCCTTTTCGCAAAAGAGCAGTTTGTCTTTCATCTGCGTTTTTTTTTGATGTATACATTATTTACAAATACAGCCGTACAAAAAATTGTATTTCTCTTGTGTACATGTATTTAAAAAAAAAAATACATCAGATAGGTTTCGACTTTGTTGTGAAATATTTCTGAAAGTCCTTTAATACGCAGCGACAGAAAAGCTGAGAGACAGCGATAAGGTGGATCCACCTGACTCTTAAAAAGGATGTGACACCTTAAACATAATATATGGATAAATGCAGTGCACCACCATGACTGTGTTCAGGAGTTATCACAAGGCAAAAGGTCTAGTTTCTCGAGGCTGTTGTTGCCAAAGATCTTTACGTCTTCACACACTACAAGTAATTGTATTATAAAACAGCCCAGTCGCCAGAAAGAAATTGGCATTGTACATTTCTGCATCACACTCGCAGAAACGTAAAATGTTGGTTTCAAATGGGACATGAACAGCGGCCTACTGGGTGAAAGTTCTGTGTTTTTTACACAATAATTTATGACTAAAACGAGCATAGGAGTAATGTTGTGAAGAGCCAGACCAGTGCAACTGAACTGTTCGGCTAATTTTCTGTTACCAATGTAGTGTTAAAGCATGATTAGCAAGCTAGCAGACAGCTGTCTCGTTAGCTAGTTTGCTGATTCCAAGATGCTTAAATGTTAGAGTGGTTACAGAAAATGCGGCAAATAATGGGCTGCTGGGTCCTACAGTCCCTCCATCTCACTCCCCAGCGCTCAGGAACGTACAAGCTACCTAGCTAACAGCTAACCAAGCTATCTAGCTAACAGCTAACCAAGCTACCTAGCTAACTCTAGCTAGCCATTCGCCCAGAGCCGCATTTGCCCAATTTAAGTACTTCCGTGTGTGTTTTTAACTAGCAGAAATTTCCTTTTTTTTGCAATAGTCAAATGACCAAGGAAAACAGTTTTCTGTTCTACTCCTATTCTGTTTGTATTGTTGATAAACTGTACAACTTTTCAGATATGTTCATGAGAAATGTTTCCACATTGGAAAATTCAACTCTGCCAGACAAGAACATTGTTTAAAGTTTTATAACATTGTTGCTCGCTAGATCATCCGCCTATGGCAATTACACTATAGTTGTATTAATTAATTAATGATAATGATAATTATAATGGGGTTTGAATAAAGCTCGGAAGCAGTGCTCTGGCATTGCATATAAATACGAAACAAGATTGAAGTGGTCTTGACAAAGTGGTCTCCACCTAAAACACAGGAAAATAGTTCACACATGCTTTTATCATCTGAACCTGTTCAGTGTGCAAAGACATAAAGATCTCAACATGTTGGAGAAACCAGATGTTTTCGGCCAAGTAGTCCGCGATAAGCAGTGAAAGTCAGAAAACAGTGCTGTTATCTGTGTTAAACTCCACAGGATCATACGTTTGTCACTTCAATCATTAACAGAAATACACACATGTCTTCACACAGAATATAAGATGATAAAAAGCTAAATAAGAAGTGCGTCACCCCCAAACTGGGGAAGCTAAAGGGGTAAATAGAACATGAAAAACAAGTCATCCTTTTGCAGAGTCAGGTGCTGGCAGCAGGGGCCGCTGCAGTCAGATGTGGCTGAAGGTCTTTGCATTCACACAAAGGGGGAGATTGGTGACTGGGGAACCGAGATCAGAGATTATGTACTTGTTGATGCCAAAGAAAGTCTGTGTGATGTGCTTCTTCTTGCCACAAGTGCATGGACATAAGGCACAGGCACAGTTCCCCTCTTTCAACAGAGTGGCTCGCATTAGTTTGTTTGTCCTTTTGTAAAAACGTCCTAGTGCAAGAAACGAGTAGGGTGACCACCGCCGAGGTTAAAGCAGCTGACATTGGACATTTACGGCAGCCGTTCTGTGCAAAGCAGAACTCTGACAGTCATCATGTGAAATCAAAACAGCTTTCTTTTCAGATTGAAATCAAAAGATTACATCAAATAAAACATTTAAAAAAACTGAACAGTGGTTGTTGAGTGGTTCGTGTGGCAAAACTTGTGCTGTGTTCACATCATATCACAAGAAGTGTAAGAACTTATGTTGAAATGTCAAAAAAATCAAAGTTAGCGAAATAGATTTTCCCATAATTCCCATTAATTAACTGCTGCTAGCACTGGGCAGATCATTTCAGTGGTTTATCCCGGTTATGTGAGTGTGATATGACGTGAACAGTCACAGTTTGTCAGGCACACTTTGAGAACAGATTGTAACAAAGACTAAATGTAATATGTTGTGGACTAATTTACTGATAAACAACTTTACTGCAATATTGATTTAGACTTCAACAAAGAAAGACTGCAATCAACCAAATAATGTATAAGTCCATTTGGAAAAACCCCACTGCTCTTATGCATAATGTTTTCTTTTTCCACAAAATCCAAAGGTGGTTTTATGTATTGTCACATTGGCACACTCACATAACGTAATGCTTTTACACATATACAGCACATACACTTCTGGATGTGTTCAGACTGAAATGGCAGTTCATAAAAGGTCTACCCTCGAAAAATATCCAAGTCCAGTGGATGTATTAAAAGAGCTGCAACTGGTATCACCCCAGAGGCCACTGTGCAATTTAAATCCATGAAGGTGTTATATTGGTAAAACTTTCAAAGAGCCCAGGAAAGTGATTTAAACATCAGTGACATCATCCCAAAGTAAAGGCTAATGGCCGAGCAGGCCGGTGAACTGGAAACCTTTTTTGCTCGTGTGTGCCGGCTGAGCAAATTAATGGGTGCCTTTTGGTATCTAGTTCTTAAAATACATCCATGACAAGTATTTATATTCATTACACCATCGTATATCCTGAATAGTTGCGATTACGTGCTCATAGAATACCTTTGGGGCTTTAAAATGCCTTATGAACAAGAGGAAAAGTACAAATCCTGGGGTAACCATCAGAACAAAAAAAGAGAAGACGAGTAAAAAGGGCATAATGAAGGGGTGGGCGAGTGGGTGGGGCCTGTAGGTGATCACCCTAGTGATTCTCATACTGAAAGGAGGGAGAAAGGGAACAGATCAGTGTCTCTTCTCTGGAGACGTTCCTCTCAGTTTCTACCAGGAGGCTCCTACGAGCAGAGAGCGTCATTGTGTGTGTACACAACGCACACCGCATGTGTACTGTGTGAATGCATGTCTGTAAGCTAGTGTGTGCGTCTGCCGTATGTGTGTACGCTATAAATAAATAGCGGTGCCATGTATGACTGTTAGGGTCGGACCGATATATTAGCCATTACTGTCCTTTTATTAAACAGCCAGTCAGTGTCCTATGTATATTCCAAATATGACCTCAGTTGTATACAAAAGTTGTGAAAACCTGCAATGAAACCTTTTTTTGTTCTTCTTTTTTGTTCTTTTATTCATGTTTTTCAGTTTAAAAGCCTAATAACTCCTGCAGTGCCGTATGTATAAAGAGCATTCAGAGATGTGTATGACACACAGTGAAGAGTTTTAGTGTCCCACGATTCTCTAAATGCTGATTTCAAAGGTTTTCCACTCTGAAACGTAGAAAATTAAGGGAGAAAATATCTTTTAGCATTGAAATATTGGCACAAAACACCAGCTGTCAGCAGCTTCAATCCAAAATTTTCAGAATTGGCCTGTTGAACATATCGGTTTAGCCTAAACATCAGTCTGAGTGTGTATTTGAAATGTGTATACATTGGTGTGTCTATAAAGGTACAGATTGTTGATATTTCCCTCAGGCAGTCTTTGTATGGAGTGTTTGCTGTTTATCGATCCTGGAGGCCGGCAATATGTGTACATCTGTCTGTTTTTGCCTGTTTTTCTTTCAGGATATCGGCGTATTTACTTCTATTCGTATGTTTCAGTCCTAGAGGCAGACATTGATGCTGATCTGGCAGGTGGATCCAGTGCCGGCCTGGGACAGGAAAAGCCTCCCGTTGGGACAAACGCAAACCTCGTAGACAGTCTGCCGGTTCCCAGAGGACGAGGAGCTGGTGGAGGCCTTCCCCTCAGGCAGCCGCATCAGACGAATCCTCCGAGCATCCAAAGAGATCTGGTGTAAAGGGAGAGGAAACTGGTGAAATTGGAAACGGGGGTGAAACACTATAAACAGATCTCCAGTGGGACTAAAAGGAATATTTTAGTGGCATTGAATGTCATTCAAAGTCAATGAGAAACAAAAGCATGTGAAAGGCTATAGATGCACATTTTCAGAGGCCCAAGAACCGAGGGGAGTTCGGGGAAACTATGGAGAAGGAATTTCAGTTTGAAGACGCTGAGGTAGACAGCGATGTTGGATGAGATTCACCCCGAGATGTTTATAGCATCTGTCTTAATACCAATTTGATTCCTCAGGAATATGTCGAACCCCAGACCCAGAAGGAGCAATGTGGATTCCATCCTGGCCATGGAACAGTAGACCAGCGTCCAGCTCTTTAACCTTGCATGGCTGTTGAAGGAGTCATGGCTTAAGACCATTACCCCGGTCAAAGGGGTACTTCTGAAATATGGGGGAGAGGGGTTGTTGCTGCAAGCCATCTGGTCCTTCAGTACAACCAGTCAAACACCTTTCTAGTCGGTGTTGGCCTTCGCCAAGGTTGTCCCTTGTTTGTGATTTTTATGGACATGATCTCAAGGTGCAGCTAGAGGAAGGAGGGTGTCCGGTTTGAGGACCTGATAATTGCATCTCCATCAGACCATGACCTTCAGCAATCACTGTGAGTGAGAAGCAGTCGGGATGAGAGTCAATAACTCCAAGAGCTCCGTATGAACCCAGTCCTGCAGTGAGAAATACTCCTTCTCAAGTCACCTTGCAGCAACCAAGATTCATCAACTTTAAAATTGTTCCCCCCAAAGTAACACATCTTGAAGTTCAGTTATAATGGATTTTGAAAGTCTGATATTATAGGTTGAAGTTTTGAATTATTGTGACTTTGGCCATGTTATCTACTTGCTGTTTAAAGGATATGTCTAAGTTAAGTAGTTTCTTGTTGGCTGATGGTGAATTAAGGAGTTTGGACTGAGGCCAGCCGGACAGGGTTGTTCTGTCGATGGTGAGGCTGTGTAACGTCTGGCAGAAAACCAAACTCCCTAAAATCACCTCTCCTCAATAAATGTCTGCATCTGCATATCCTTGCCTTTACCTGTTCATATCACAACCTGATGTAATGTACAGTATGTTTGACCTTCTTACAGTCAGGAGTCAGAATAGTCAATCATTATATTTCTTAATAGCCTAAAAACCTATCTGTTTCCATTTAATCTTTACCTTGGATGACTTCCGCTGAATAATGTGTCTCCTCTAGTCTCTTCATTCTAATTGCTCTCAGAGCAAATCTCTTCACCCGCTCTCCATACCTTAGCTTTTGTTTTTCATTTCATAAATTTTACACCTCACAGGATTGGAATTGCACAAATCGTGTGTGTGGCTCTTAACATCACAAAATGTGTTTCGTTTGCATTGAATATTAAGTGGTCTTGATATTGAACTTGATTGCTGAATACATCCAATTTCTCTGACATCAAATTGTGTGTATTAGAGATTTATCAATTCAGATTTACAGCGTATTGAACCTCTTTTAGACATTCCTTGCACAGTGACAGAATAGCTGATTGCGTGCAGTGAATGAGGAAGGTTGTGTGTTGAATTTGAAGCACACAGTGTGAACTCCCGAGTGGCAGAGTAATATCCATTAGAAAAGTCACCCAGAACGCATCTGCGTGGCATCACCTCTACACTTCTATGGACAAATAGCTCATGGATTGAGGCCATGGTAGCCGAGAGGATAGGGAAGCGGGATTGTCACCAATACAAATCATTAGTTTGAATCCCTGAGGCAGGAGACAAGATGTAGGTAAAGGTAAGTCTCTCAAAGCCTGGAAAAGTGTCAATGTATTGAGATTCATGTCAGGACACATACAGTAGAAACCAGCTGTGCATGGTCAGATATGTCTTAAGCAAATTACGCATAAATTGTAAACCTAACTAAGGAACCAGAAGAATTAATTCTACCACCACAAACACACATACTCGCACACGGCTACTCATCCACTCATTTTACTCCCTTCAACCCAACATTGATTGGAACAAACTGCCCTTCCGCCTCTACACAGGCACGAACCACTGCTGCATGAATCTCATCTATCTGCCCTCTCCTCCCTGCCTCCCCACAGGCCTCCGGGGGCTCGTACAGAACTGGTGTCTCAATGACCAAGGAGAGGAGGAGCTCTCCGGCCATAAAAAAGGTAAAGGAGCCATTACCAGGCGCCTCTGGGAGGCATCGCCATCAAATGACCTGGAACACTTTTAAAGCAGAGTCTCAGCTGACTACCTTCGACAGCTGCTGTTGAACAAATCTTTCACCACGAGGGGCAGACAGTGTGAGACACTGGGAGGACCTGTGCGTAAGTGTGTGGATAGATGATTTCATGTGTGCGTAAAGCTGAAGCGCGCTTGTTTGTAGTGAAGGACAAAAGTACATATAGAGGAGGCAAGTAAAGGTAAGACTCATATATATTTTCCCTGAAAAAACCCGATAGTTTAAACTAAATAGATTTTTTATTTCCCAGGACCTTCCTACTTTGTGCACGTTGGTGATGTAAGCCCATGCTTTACTTTGCCTCTGCATTGTAATCTGTGCACAACCTTGGGGTAACAGAATGATTGAAGCTAACTCAATATCTACACAATTTCCGTGTAAGTAAAAGCAGCACTTTAGCGGAGCAGCTGCAGTCTTCCATCACTGTCTACACGGGATGCGTTCAGTCACAGCGGTGAGTGTTGGTCACCTATGTTCTTGCAGTTCCCAGAGTCCAATAAATAATCAAGAGTGTTCGTCTCAACGCAAGTGCACAAGAGCCCTTATGGAGCCTGTTGAGAGCTGTATTGATGGAAATAGAAAGGTAGAAAGGACCTATTCCCTTGGACTCGAATGAGACGGATGACTAAGAAGGAAGCAAACTCTGCTTTATCATCCATTTTATTCTAAATGGGACCATCATTTACTAAATAAATGTTGCATTGAAGAAGACTCATAACAAGCGATTGAACATAAAGAAACGCATCAGTTTCTCATAGACTTTTATAAAATATTTTTATAAAGGCCATTAGAAAGAAGGCACTTTTCAGAACCAGTGGCCTCCAGTGAAGACCAGCCTTACAGAGTCCACAATGAGTTGTCAGTAATGTGACTGAATGGCTGAATTCAGGAATCAGAGTGTGTGTGTGTGTGTGTGTGTGTGTATGTGTGTGTTTCTGTATCTACCTGTTCAAAATATATTTTTTGATAATCAACACATATTTGTCAAACGAGTGGAAAGCGGTGTCCCTCTAACGATGCGATAAACCTGTTTGTGGGAGCATTGTCCTTTTAGTACACAAAAACCTGTATGTGTGTGTATGTGTGTGTGTGTGTGTGTGTGTGTGTGTAGTTCTGTATCTGCCTGTGTGGTTTCTGGGTGTCCAATGACCAAAGCCTCTGCAATGCCGTGGTGTTGCCGATGGGGTCTTGAGGGGAAAAGAAGAGAAAGCCTTTGTGTGTGTGTGTGTGTGTGTGTGTGTGTGTGTGTGTGTTTGACAAATGGTTTGACAAATGGACATCTGCAACACTAATGGAGTGTGATAATGTGATTATAATTATATGAATTGACCATCACAAGTTCAACAGCCTCACTTTCGACCACACACACATGAAGACTGCAGAGCGATGAGTTGTGGGCGTGGCCACTGCGGTTACTTTTAATTGGAGCAAACTGAATCCAAGGGCACCTTGCGGAAACGGCCTCTCTCTCCTCGTCCATCTCATATCAGAGCTCGTCTCAACGTATGGAAATGTTTTTGTGGGAAACTTTTAAACACTTTCTTCTCCCTAATCCTCCCTCGCTGATTTGAACAGATCTGACATGACATGACTGGCGCAACCTAAGGTGGGAAATCCTTTTATCAGCACAGCCGGCTGTGATGAATGTGAGGACTGATGTGTGTAACGAATCAGGGGATGGTTGGAGGAATTTAGGAGCAGGGAGGAAGAGAGGAAGAGATGAAAGAAGCAGCGTGAGGATGAGGAGTGGATCAGCTAAAATGAGGGGAAAAGGATGGTAAACAAGCAAAGTTGAAGACATAAAATGTGACAAAGGAAGGACAAAGGGGACATGACATGACAGGAAGCTGGAAAAGAGTAAAAGATTGATGGAAAAGAAAAAATCAGCATGTGGAGGAACCAAGGAATTGAATGCAGGAGAATAGAAAAGGAAAAACATTATAATTCTCTTCTCTATTTTTCTGCCTTTCCGAGAGGCTCTAACAGACTTTGGTGGACGGCCAGCATGGAAACTGCCACCAGCCAATAAGCTAAATGCTGGTCCATGTTGGCTGAGGGAGCTAACTATTGTTTGGATCGCTGTTCGCAAAAAAAATATGTTTGGACGGGAGAAATATTGAATTGAAATAGATCTCCATCAGCCAATATGGCCGAAGGACAAGAGAAGTTAAGAAGTTAATTTCTCAACTTGTCAGTACGCACACAGAGTGGGAGGTTTGGCCGAAGTAAGAAGATTACATTTAACTGCACATTTCCAGCTTGGTCATCAAATAAACAACTTAATGGAATGTTATTTCTATGTATGACGATCATTTTACAACTTGGACATGTATTTCTTGTTAGTAATGATGAGCTTTACTAACAGACTAGTATCACATTGTTTTTAAAGGCAACCTTTTACAGATTTTGGACCAAAATAATACAAAAAAAGAAAGGAATGATTCATGATAAGATGGCACGAGGTAAATAAATAGAGATAATTTGAGTTATTGTTTCACAAATATATACATATATGCATATATAGTGGTTTAAGGGTTTATTTATTCTTTAACTGATTGACTCACCTCTCCGTCTTTGGACTCCAGTCGCAGCTCGTTCCTGCAGATAGCCTGGATGTCTCCGGCCTCAGCCAGGATCTGGATGCCTTTGGGAGCCTCCATCAGTAGGGAGCGAGTGGGAGACTCCAGCCTGGGAAGAAGGGGAGGGAGAACAGCGCTGTTACCGATCATGTTTCCACACAACATTTGAGTGGGAAAGTCTTAAAACGTCACTTTCAGCGACAACAAATGACACCAAAAATGGCCCGGGTCTTAAATAGGTCCTCACAAAGAAAACACATGTAAGAATACCTTTCATGGACCACCACAATGAATGGAGCGGAAATTGAATGGATCTGACACCGCGGCCCACCTGCATGCTGTGCCGGCTTAGCCATTTCTATACGATTAGAAATTGTGGATTAAAAAGCAGCCCACTCCTCTTCACATCTTGACAAAAACCACTTAGAGCCACGGGACGGTTTATACGGAAAGCAGGCGGAGGTGTCAAAACGCTTCAGTGGATTCAGGCCTGCAGAGGAGGTCTCTGTGGACTTCCTGTCTTCCTGTCACCACGGCAGTTGTGGAAAAATATGTGATGTTTTCTCCATAGGGGAGGTTTTCATTTATACATCACACACACACACTCTGTATTATTTAGCTGGGGGATTGTGAGCTTTAGTTCTGAGTGAGGAGCAGCTTTTAAAGTTCATGTGTATATACAAATAATGCAGTAAAGGAGTCAATCATCTTCAGTGTTCTGGGTCTAAGTGAGAATTTATATTTATATGTATTTGTGTTCATTTGTTGTATTCTGTTGATTGGTTGTCAACATGAAGACACAAGAGTCTGTCACAATATCATAGGTTTAGAGGCATCATTATTTCAGCGTAGTTTTCGAGAATTGTGTATTTTTGTGATTTTGCACACGCAAAATTCAACATGCTGTTGTGCTAACACCACCAACGTTTAGTTAAATAAAGTTCTATCAATATCATGAATGTTAATTACATGGTGTCAAATATTTTACAAATGTAGAGATAGATTAAGCAGCGGAGAAACAACACATTTTGCATGCAATTTCATCATTAAATTCACTTCAGAGAACGTTTGAGGCAAGAATTCAATTTTACGCAAATTGATGGCAAAATGAAAACTCCCTGCAGGTGCTAGCTCGCCGCAGGCGCTAGCTCACCGCAGGCACTAGCTCACCACAGGCACTAGCTCACCACAGGCACTAGCTCACCACAGGCACTAGCTCACCGCAGGCGCTAGCTCACCACAGGCACTAGCTCACCACAGGCACTAGCTCACCACAGGCACTAGCTCACCGCAGGCACTAGCTCACCGCAGGCACTAGCTCACCGCAGGCACTAGCTAGACGTAGGTGCTAGCTTGCTGTCACATCGGAGGTGTGAAATCTCCCTAATGATGTGGTATCCCAAAATACTGTGTTGTTGCTCTTGAGAAAACATAAGCCGCACAATAGTTGCTGCAGTCATGTAAAATGTCACAAATATCCAAGAAGAACATCTTTATTCTCGTATTGCTATGAAACATCACTTGTATTGCACACAATGATTCATGCAAAGACAATTTGGTTTCACAATATTAATCCCTAAAAACTTGCATGTGGCAACACAAACAAAGTGGTTGTAAAATAGTAACAGGAAGTGAAACAGACTGAGTGGAACAAATTGCATCAGTGAAAGTTAGAAAAACATAAGAGGAAGAGAAAGAACAGCGGAGGAACCCAACTATCTTATTTCTTATGTAATCCCCTGTAGTCGGCTGGTGTCATTCTCTGAATATGCTCCTGGCAGGTGAACAAAGTCGCCTAAACTGTGACCTGAATTCCTCAGAGGATGAGGAGAGGAGAGAGGAGCTGCTGGAAAGTAGCTGGTGGCATGTTCCAATAGTAAATGTTGAAACTTTACTTTAGTTTCAGCAAAGTAAAATAACACAATATATCAAGATGTTGGAGTTCAAAGTCAGGTTATCTGGCAGGGAAACTGTCAGGGTGGAGGATGGACATGTGTCATGCCAAAGGATGGAGCACCGACTGGTGCATGGTGTGGTATAAGAGCAGAGGAAGAAAAGAAGAGGAAGAGAGAGGAGCTTTTTTCACAATTATCAAGCCAAAAGCTTTATTTTGCCATAAGTGTTGGGCATTGTTACTGTTAAACGTAAGTTGTTATATTACAACATTGCTGCCATTAAAAACTAACTTATTGTTCCAGCATTGCATATCAAGAAAACTGTAGCATCTACAAAAATGTAAACATTATGCTATTCCCTGTGCATGTTGGGTATATTGTCCAGAGGGCGTGTAGCCTACTTTTTATTTTTAATATAAATCGACTCTGCTGTCTTTTTTCTGTTTATATCCCCCCCCTCCTCACAAACACACACACACTAGTATTTACTTTAAAAGTACATTTTTATGAGAAAAGAAACTGCAAAATTGATGCATGAAAATGGTCTGTTCATTTCACATTTACCGTAAGGCCAGCAGCGCCTAACTGTACAACTTGTCAACGTAAACACTTTAGCTGTGACCAACAGCCGTTTGATGGGGAGTTGAAGTGGAGTGCAAGAAAGGCCCCTGAAGCCCTGAGAAAACAACAACCTGCCCACTAAAGGTGGATTTAAGACAGCAAACAACAATACAAATGGCCACTGTAACGACACATTATTAATAGTTATGAACTATTGGCTGAATATTTCCTTCCAAAGGGTGAGTTTATTGAAGTATTTCAGGAACAATGTTCAGGAATATCCATTCTGAGGGGTCACTCTGAGAGATGTGCTGCTCCAGTTACAGTATACAGGAGGATAAAAGAAATGGCCGCCGGTTAGGAGGGTGAGCAAGGTTCCAAATTAAAGCATTAATCTCCTTTGCATTACCCTTTGCTCTCTGCACCGCAGGAGGTTAAGCCTGAACACACATTAATTACAGTGTGCGAAACACAGCGATTAATCAAATGCACGTCATCTAACGCCTCATCATCGTTGTTTGATTTCCAGTTGCGTTCAGTTGTCACTGTAAAAACGAGCGCTCGATTAGATTGGATTAATTAGCGGTTTTCTCCTCCCAACGCGTCGGGCCGATCACTCACCCGGCTGGCTTGTTTTATTTTGGTTTCTCCGTCTGTGCCGCCGACACAACTAATTAGTATTCTCGTTAACCGATGACAACCGGAGGGCGAATAAAAAACAAATTAGAGCCGGCTCAGATTTAAAACTGTTGCATCTGGACATGAAGTGAACATGGTGGAGACTTTAATTCTTACGGTGCTAAGACAAGGGAGCGAAAATAAAATCGGCCCACGTGGGGAGAATGATGGAAAGCTCAGGGATGGAGCGGCCTGGCTTCGACGGGAAAAAAACGGACTTCAAAAGTCCGACAAGCCATTTTTCCGACTTTTTGTTGGCAGTCTGAGGCCCTGGATGCCTCGCAGGAAGTCTTTGGATGTACTTGAGAAGGAGGGATCCATAAAATAACCAAATTCTGTGGCTCCTGGTTGAGGTACCCGGATCGTCACCCCTATGCCTACAAAGAAAGAGTGTAAGAGGAGGAAGAGAGAGGAATTCAGTGTGAAGGCCTCCGTCGTCCTCCCTCATCCTCCCTCTTTCTCCCAGGTCGCTCCGCGGGGGTTCAGGCCTCGGAATATTTCCGCCCCGCGGTTATATTACTTTTCATTTCCTCTGCACAGTCGTCCCTGTGAATAATCTCAGCATTCCCTTCACTCGTATGTCTGTCTCGTTGTAATATAAACAGTTTCTGCTGGATTCGAATATGAAAACTTGAAGCTGTATGTGTACAAAACTTCAGGAACGCCATGCATTATTAACCAGCCGCTGTCAAGATATTCACTCCCTTCCACTTTCCGTCGACTACTTATTCTGCTGCTTACATTTTGTCTTTTTTATCTTATTTCCCTGATGTCACCTTTCACTCTTATGGTTGCCACAAACTCATTTCCCCTCAGCTTCCCCTCCTTCTGGTTTTTAGATTTTCTCTTTTGTACATCCTCCTCTCATCCTTTCTCTGCAGTTTTCTTGGCAGCATCTCATATCTGCAGCCGGGATCGAAGGTTACCATCGTATCACCCGCCTGCATATAACTGCATATGAAAGCTGATTGGAGGCTTTTGGCGACGGTAAACTCTCACAGTGAGAAACCTGCACGGCGGCTCTCGCCACAAACTCCTTTGTCCTTGGCGACGACGCCTTCCTCAAATTACCCGCGACTGTTTCTCGTGCCGGTCAGAGCGGTTTGCCATTATATATATAAATATATAAGTTTGAATGTGCTGCTGTCGGGCCACGCAGCAAATCACAGGTTAAATGGCAATCTGGGGCCCGGAGCGATGGCGGCTGATTGCCTTCGCGGGACTCCGCGACCGGCCGGACGCTCTGCTGGGGGACACGCCACCCGCTCAATTACTGAGATCACTGCGAGCTGAAGGTGTGGAGGATGACGAGGGCGGAGGGGAGGGGGGACAGAAAGAGAAACGGGGAGAATACGGAGAGGAAAAGACTTCATTTGCTACCGATTCTAACGCTAACGTGCTACGGTGCTAATGGTGAAGGATGCCAGCAGTCGGGATCTCTTTTGTCGTAATACAACACATTCACGTTATTTCTAATGGGAATGCGTTTGTTTTTCGGGCCTGATTTCCGATTGTTTAGTGTCGCTGTACTCGTGTTTTTTTCTTAACGCGGTATAATGCTGTTTGATAAATCAAACAAGGTCAAACAGAGAGACGGAAGTGAAGTTTAGAGTCAGAGATGAAGTGAGCCCAATAAAACCAAAAAAAGGAGGTTAGCGTGAGGAGAATGGAAGGAGAGCAGGAGGAGACGAAAGGGCGGAGCCAAGAGAGGAGAAGAAAGGGAGACCAGGAGAGATCAAGGTAATTGAGGCAAGAAGAAGAGGAGGGTGGAGGGTAAGTGAGGGCAGAGGGAGAGAAACAAGAGCTGAGATGGAGAGGCGAGGAAGACAAGGAGAGGAAGAGGAAAAGTCCATGAACATGAAATATGAGTTTATAGTTGGTTGAAGGTCTTTGTCTTTCACAAATATTATTCTTGTTTTTTTTTATCTTTGTATTGGGATTTTTTCATATTCCATTTATAATTTGCCTACTTTGCTTTTTTGTCTCTTTTTTAAATAAAAACAAATATTTAATCTGTACACAAACATTATTCCCCAAACAAAATACTGATAATTACTATAATTACTGATACTTTGTAATATAACTACACCAGAACTGCCCATGTATGATTGTTCACTGCGTCCTTTAAACATGTTATAAACATGATTAATAATATTGAAGTTCACCTCCCTGCTGAGTGTTTTCCGTCTGTCAGCGCAGTTTCAATCTCAGCACAATAATATTGCAGAGTGAAGATTGCAAAGCACTAAAATCTGTCCATACAGGAAGCGCCAAGGGACAAACTTCAGGTGAGTTTCCATGATGTGAAAACTATGAGTTTCGCCTCACAATTCTTTCCATTCATCGCTCTTTCTTTCTTCTTTTTTGGCTTCTCCTGCCGTCCCGAATTCACTGTCCTTCTTATTGTTTAATTTTTATTATTTTTTATCGGTGCTCTGAATTGCCCGCGACACAAACCAAGGTGAACTCTCAAATCCACAGACGCTGCCGTTTCACTTTTCTGAAGGTGTTTGTCAGACGAAGGACACATCCTGTTGACAAGGCATTACCTTCCAGATGGATATGACGTTACTGTCAGTGTGTGTGTGTGTGTGTGTGTGTGTGTGTGTGTGTGTGTGTGTCGGGGGGGGTTAACGTGATATCCCCGAAATGCGGCTTGATTCCTCGATTGCTACCTGCCAGAGGGCGGGGAGAGATTACAGCCAGATTAGATTTTAGCCATGCGCCGACGAGCGCGCTCCACTTTTCTGCCATAATTGGATAGTTTGTGCCATATTTCATTCTCAATTGACTGCTTGTCACCAAAGATGCATAAACACGGGGGGAAGGATGGAAAAAAACAACAACAACAACAACAAACCCGCATCGCTGCACGGACTCCAACTGTCAAATTACATGGACAATCACATGATGAGGGGCTTTGGAGCGGCGCTCAGAAATCATCTGACGGGCCTTTTTTTTTTTTTTTTTCTCCACCGTCTTATTATTTGAAATGAGGCTTTTTGAAAGGAAAGCAGCAGTGATTGATGAATCACGGCTCAGCCCGCCGCACACGCCGCTGAAATGCCGTTATTAGATATTTGTCATCAAAGTCTTCTGTGCGACCCCTAATTCCTTCCCCGTCACACGAGGCTGAAACCTTTCCTTCTCGTCCTCCGTCCCTCTCCCGTCTTTTCTTCTTTCTTCTCGTTCTGTATCTGACAAAAAACGAGTCCTCTGTTCTCTTATGTCTCTCCCCTGTTTTGCCCGTCTTCCATCCTTTTGTCCTTTCAAGCTCTTTCATTCTTGCTCACATACTCCCCCCTCCTCCCCCCCTTTCCACTTCCTCTCATTCTTTAATCTTCACACTTTGTACTTTAGTCATCGTTTTCTTTTCTCAATTTCTAGAATTTCTTATTTTCACCTCACAGACACTTTTCCTCTCCGCCTCTTTTTTTTTTTTTTAAATTTCAGATAAAAATGATGTTACGATATCAAGGAAATTGAGGTCTGGTTCCTGAAGCTCGAGGACTGCTGCAGTGCATCTGTTGGAGCACCAAATCCACATTATTTAGCTTGATATATAAATATGCTTTGTGATATAATGCAAAGATTCCTTTAAATAAAATCAATAAAACTATTATTATGTATTCCAAGTCTCGCCTTGATGATTCCATAAGTGTTTTTTCCCCATGTTGACTCGTTCAAAGAGATTAAACAGTGATTAAAAGCAATTTTTTGTATTGTCTGGTCCCGGATATGGCACCGTTATGTAAATTCATATTGCGCTTCACATTTATTGCCACCTGTTACAATTCAATTTAAGGAAGTTACTCACTTCTTGAGTGGTCTCCTACTCCAGCAAGTACTTTTACTTGAATCAATATAATTATAAAGTGATAAAACCTCCACTTGAGAATTTATTTTATTTTCCTCTGTATTTAAATCAATAAGTAGAAAAAGCCTCAGGAGTTCAATATTTATATCATAATAGGCATCCTGAAAAATAAAGTTTGCATTTTTCACTTCCACAGTTCAGCTTTTCTTTTCTTTCTTCTCACTCCATCACTGTCATACAGCAACGTGGCTCTCTTCTTCTTTCTCTCGTTTTCTGTCCCCTCTCGCTCTCTCTCTCTCTCTCTGTCTCTCTCTCTCCGCTCTGATTGACTGCCATCACATCTGACAGCACAGCCAGGAGAAAGATGATAAACAAGACGCTTACATCAAGGAGACATCCTTGGCTGTCCACACAGAACAACACACACACACACACACACACAGAGGAGAGAGAGGGAGGATGCAGTCACACACACACACACACACACACACACACACACACACAGACAAACACACACACACACACACACACACACACACACACACACACACAGAGTTGAATTTGACTGCCAGGACACCTGTCTGCCTTAAAGACACGCCCCCCCCAAAGCGTGTGATCATCAAACCCTCAGGTTTGAAAGGTGGCTGTAATGTGGTGCAGCATTGTTTGGACCACTTAGGGGACAAATAAGTGGACAATTATGGGGCTATTTATTTCTATATTTCAGAGCGTGGTCTTTGAGAGCATGAAAGATGATTTCACGTTCAGATGTTGCAAATATTTCCCTCAAATTGTCATCAATGCACTCAAATATCTGTCTTTTTTGCTGCTACACTTCACACTTTCTTCTCCAGCTGGTCTCTAACTGTGTCCGTCAGCTTTTCGGTGCTGGACAGGTAGTCTACAGGTACAGGTAGTACAGGTAGTGTACAGGTAGTACAGGTAGTGTACAGGTAGTACAGGTACAGGTAGTCTACAGGTAGTACAGGTAGTGTACAGGTAGTACAGGTACAGGTAGTCTACAGGTAGTACAGGTAGTGTACAGGTAGTACAGGTAGTACAGGTACAGGTAGTGTACAGGTAGTACAGGTAGTGTACAGGTAGTACAGGTAGTGTACAGGTAGTGTACAGGTAGTACAGGTAGTGTACAGGTACAGGTAGTGTACAGGTAGTACAGGTAGTGTACAGATACAGGTAGTGTACAGGTACAGGTAGTGTACAGGTAGTACAGGTAGTGTACAGGTACAGGTAGTACAGGTAGTACAGGTAGTGTACAGGTAGTACAGGTAGTGTACAGGTGGTACAGGTAGTGTACAGGTAGTACAGGTAGTACAGGTAGTGTACAGGTGGTACATAGTGTACAAGTAGTGTACAGTGTAAATGTAGTGGGTTAGGGTTAGGAGATAGGAGATAAGGAGGGACTTGTTTTCTCATATGGAGGACCACAGAAACCACTATTGCATTACACAGTCATTTGATTCACTATTGTTAACAAATACAATACATATACTATCGAATAATTGCAGCCTTTATTGCAGCGGATGTATGAAGCATACAGTTTACGTGTATATTCTGTAATTGATGAAACTGGATTCATGCCCCTAGTTCCCATCAGAATCAAGACTTTTGTCTGCGTGGAGCAAAGGAGGAAGTTGGGAGACATTATTAGAGACCCAGAAAGACTGATCTGAGTCAACTTTGCTTTGTTTTAACTAAAACAACAGTTATTCCCCAACTTTAAAGCCGCAAGATTCAGGATTCAGGATTCAGGATTCAGGATTCAGGATTCAGGCATTCAAACTACGACTGAAGCGCCAACGCGACGGCTGTAATCCCAGCTTCCCTTCACTCCCCTCTCGCTCGTCTTAAAACTCTTTGGTTTTATCTCCCTTTGATACAGAATGCATTGCTCTGATTTCTGTTGATGTCAATGCACATTTGATGTTGATTTGGAAGTGAAGAGGGACTGATAAAAAAAAAGGGAAGGGATGAAGGGTAGGGGTGAGGCATCTGTTGCCAAAGATGGACCCATTGATCTGAAGATAACTTGCATGTGACACAGTACTGATTACGGCTCCCACAGATGACAGGAGAGCTAATTGCCCATGAAAAAGTGCTCTTCCCCCCCAACAAGTCAATAGAAAGGGGGCAATATCTTTACAGTAGAGTAAGGTACGTATGGAGACCTCAGGGCTGAAACACCTGCAAACACAATTTGCACGATTTGAAAAACAAATGCATAAATGTCGATGTTGAAACAAGCTCATAGATTCCAAATCCTTTAATGCTACATCATTTTTTGTACACATCATAGACTTCTCTTAGAGCTAATAATGAATATGATGAATCAAATTGGATCTTAAAGCCATTAGTAAAGCATCGATTCATCAATTAGCCGCGCATCACGGACTCCAATACATGGCAGAAAAATGTAAGTGTTGCATTTCTGTGGTTTATAAGTGGAATATTATACTGCAGTGTTAATGGATATCATTTGGCAAGTGTACGTGTGTGTGAATACTTTGACTAGAGTGTAAACTGGTTAAAAGAGGATAACTTAGGTATATAGTTGGCTGTGTTTTTTTATTGTTTCAACTATTACTGAAGATTCTACACCTCCTCTTCACAGACAATAGATTTTACATTTAATTTCCTCAATCAGCACGGACTAATCAGATCGCGTGATCACACACATTTCCGAACACACATTTTTGACAGCATAAAACCTCAGTTTGGGGTGAATGCTGCAGTATTCCTGCAGTGTAGCTGTTTATCAATATTATTCGTACTCACGTCTGTGTTCATGCCGAGTTTAGCCTCCCATGTGTTTTCATATTTTGCACACGATGTGCGGTGTGATAAAAAAAAAAACAGACTCTGACTCACCTGAGCTCTTTGAAAGGCTCCGCCCTGACGTGCGGCGTCTCCAATGATTTGCTGAACACGGCTCCTTCGGCGCCTGAAATCACAGAAACGCGGCGTCAGACGGCAAACCCCTCCTGTCCGATCGATGGACATAATCTCTGAGACTCCGCCGATCCATACGACCCCCCCCCCCCCCCCCCCCCAACCCCCCCTCACCTCGGCCCACTGACGGCACAGACTCACACACGTTTGATACGGAAGAATACTTTTTAATGTGTTTTTTAACTAGAAAAGTGATCGATTTGAAGGTTCTTGGCCGGTAATCGGGCACAGGACCCGTCGTTGACATTTGCTATGTATCCCCTCAAAAAAGGTTCATGGATTTCATTTTTTGTGGTAAAATAGACAAACAAAATGATATGCTGCTGTTAGAAAATAATGCTTTTTAGTGCTCCTAGTGAGAGCTAGAGAGTTTACATTGGAGGGTCAAGACAAATAAATAACTCTGTATGGATTATCAAATATTGAATGGATGACACTGTATGTACTACACAAATGTATTAATTAGAATTATGAAATGTATTGAGTGATTGTGGAAGGAATCCTGAAAACATCAGGAGCCCACAAACAGTTACGCAGCCTGAAGATTGGAGCAGATAGATAAGGAGGACGTGCTCAGGAATGTGAGAGGGGGTTGATTGAAGTCCTGAGCACTGTTGTTTAAGCGAGAGGGGGTTTGGGTTGACCAACACCTAAAGGACGAGGTCTTGTCCAATCAATGGACTGGAAGAGAGACTAGCCAGAGGAAGGGGGGCTGATCCCAAACCTGGCAAAGCTGAGACATTGTGAGAACATCAGCAGATCTCTGGGTGCCTTCTGCCGGGCAGGTATGTATGGATCTGCTGCCCGGTGGGGGGGGCACTGGATCTCTGTCTCATGGGATTTCTCTCTCCCATGGGATATATTTGTATATATATTGTGTAGTTATTAGTGTGATTCATTTTGAAATGCTGTTCATCATCTTTTTATTAAATCAATTTTTATGATAACTTTCTGCATCTGGGACTTCTCTTCACACAACCGCCCAAAGATTTTTGAACTTAACAATTTGGTGACCCCGACGTGATCTTTGTGGTGAGTTGTGGTTGAAGAATAGTGATTTGAACAAAGGACCAGACTTTTCTCTGGGACCCCTTGGATGATCCCTCCTCTCTGCTCACATGAGGCCTCACTAAAAAGGTAATGGCAAGGACCTGTTGATAACCGAACCTTGTTTAGGTAGAACTAGGACAATTTAGTTGTGAGCAGGGAAGGCTGGTCTGACGAGGTAATAAATTATTAGAGTAAAAATTACATAAGGATAATGTACAAATAATGAAAGTGGTGCAGTATGTAGATGTATGTTGAATGAAAGATGGCGTCAGTACATGAGTGGAAGCTTTATGTTGAGTGAGAGATT
This sequence comes from Cottus gobio, assembly GCA_023566465.1. Classification (NCBI taxonomy): domain Eukaryota; kingdom Metazoa; phylum Chordata; class Actinopteri; order Perciformes; family Cottidae; genus Cottus; species Cottus gobio. The sequence goes on along the minus strand of CM042229.1, from coordinate 4,548,910 downwards.
GTATGTGTTTGTGAAACTTACAGAGGTTTCTTCCACCTGAAGAGGTGTGAATGTGTTCGCAGCGATGAGTAACTACTTAGTTTCTTTGTGATAAATACATAAACTGACGGGGTTTTTCGTGGTCGCAATCGTTATAATACTCGGCAGATGAAAGATTGGAACTGTATTTTAACCAGTTTTGCACGGGTTACTAACAGAACTAAAGTCCCACTGTGGCCTGAGATATCGCCTTGTATTTCCAGTAAGGTTGGGGATTGGCATGCGCGAGGAGTTACGTTTAGTAAGTCGACGGGCCCTTCATTGTCTCCGAGCTCCGAAAACCAATACTTAGGTTACTGTTAGAGCTGCATATCAAATATTAATCTGGAAAGGACGACGGGTGTTTCTGAATAAGTTGGTGCAGCAGACAGAGTAGAGTGGTTGCATCAGAGGGCAACGTATGGTATGCCTCGGAAGAGATTCACCGCAAGATAACTAAATTTAATCGGGAAAGGTAGGATTGCATGAGTTCTGGCCAAGACGAGATGCTATCACAAAAATAACGAATTGGAAAAAACAAATCAGTGAGAAGCGAATCAGTTGATAGTGTATTTGTTGTAAAAAATAAGAAAAGGGAGAGAAAGCGCTGTATCTGTTGTACAGGGTGATTTCCTGTTGTATGTTTTGAGTGTAAAAGATATTGAAAACTGCCATTTTATAGTTTAAATTGTAAAGTAAGAAACGTAGGCCTCAAGGAGAAGTAGAACAAAGAGTCATAAAAAGGAGACAAGGTGTTAAGGGGGAAGGGAACTTAAGAGAGACAAGCTAGATGAAGTAAGATTGTGAAATCAAGAGGGAACCTTAATACACAGAGAAGAAATTAAGATAGAGGGAATTTGAGTAATTGGGACTCCGTTGGACGACAGAAGTGCAAATAATAGGAGATTCCTCCCAGAAGGTGAGAAGCTGTTCCTCAGACGGAGTTCAAGATTGCCAGTCCAAAGCTGGAACTAGAAAGAATTCCACCCGGTGAGAATTCTGTTCCATGAGAAAGTCATTTGAGATGCAACAGATGTGTCCTAGTGAACTAATAATGATAAAGAACAATTAATTAGAAAAGATGTTGTAAAACAGTAATGGTGAAGTTTTAGAAGGAGAAATTGAAAGAATGGAAAGACAAGAAGGATTTTAGTGGAAGATTGACAGTCACATGATGTCAATATTTGGTTCATCAGATTGAACAAAGAATAAGAGGGAACCTTAAGAAGGGAGAATTAGAGAGAAGAGAAGGACATCACACACACACACACACACACACACACACACACACACACACACACACACACACACACTGATAAGCTGAACAGACTGTTAATTCAGGATGTAAAGCTGTTTAGATCTTTAGAAGTAGAGGGATGTGAAGTGACTTTTTTGGAGTGTTTCCGGAGCATGCAGATCTGTCATTCTAGCACCTGAAAGTAGAAAACTAAATTGATAGAGCAAAAAGATAGAACCATTTGGTGAGAACAGCATTTGTAATCCTAAATCCTTAAACATGACTATAGACAAAAGAACAACAGTTGAAGTTATCTAAGAAACTGTCCAGTAAATCTTAAGCAGAGAGCATATTGGTGATAAAGTTTAGGATGTTTGTTAGCAGGATTACAAGGGGAGTACAAGGGGAGAACACAGCAGCATGATATCAGGAATGTAAGAAGAATTGAGATGCCTTCTTCTGTTATCCCCCGACCATTTGGACCACTTGGGTCGTAAAGAGAAAGACTTGGAATGCATCAAGGGGGGAAGGGCCATTCAACTATCATTAGCACATCAACTGCTGTCCGCATATCAAAGAGAGAGCATCCTGGATTCATCACACCTACTGCAAGAAGGTGCACCGGTTGTCTGCAGAAAACTGCATTACTGAGGACTCCTAAGCGGGCACCCATCTCCTCTGTGGTGAAGTCTGGTTACAAAAGGGAGGTGAAACCAGTATGGACACTTGTCTCAACCCAGTGAAGAAATCATCAAACACCCAGAGGCTTAGGGAGTGTCTGTTTATCAAGGGGAGCTCAGTGTTGATATTAGAAGGAGAAACTGGTTAACAACTATTGACAATAGCCAAAAGGAATTGTTAATTTTACTGTGATGCTGAGAAAGGCGGAGTCTGTACAATGTTTGGATTTGCCTGTTTTATTTTCATCCTAAGCAACACAGCTCCTGATGGATCAGTGACCGAAGCGCTGACTGGTCTTACGGCATTGAGTCAGAACCTTGCAGAGAATGCTGGGATTGATGATCCCATCACAAGCTGGTTGGACAGTATGTTTGGAAGATGCATTTCTGTCCATAATAACCTCACTTTGTCTTGCCACCACAGTCGTGATCCCCTGAGGATGCTGCTGCATCCATGGACTTCTGCAGAGATTGATTGACGCTGCATTTAGTAAAAAACATTCAAGGGAATCAATTAAGAGTTGAAGATGAAGAAATAAGCTTTTGATTGATGCATTTGTTTATCAAGGGGGGACATGATTTAGTCTGTAAGTGAATGACGATTATGGGAATTGTAACAGCAAGTTAAGTTTACGATAATCAGAGTGTCTTGCATGCTTTTTGTATACTCACTATAAATAGTGAGTAAGGGGGGATTGTTAGAAAATAATGCTTTTTAGTGCTCCTAGTGAGAGCTAGAGAGTTTACATTGGAGGGTCAAGACAAATAAATAACTCTGTATGGATTATCAAATATTGAATGGATGACACTGTATGTACTACACAAATGTATTAATTAGAATTATGAAATGTATTGAGTGATTGTGGAAGGAATCCTGAAAACATCAGGAGCCCACAAACAGTTACGCAGCCTGAAGATTGGAGCAGATAGATAAGGAGGACGTGCTCAGGAATGTGAGAGGGGGTTGATTGAAGTCCTGAGCACTGTTGTTTAAGCGAGAGGGGGTTTGGGTTGACCAACACCTAAAGGACGAGGTCTTGTCCAATCAATGGACTGGAAGAGAGACTAGCCAGAGGAAGGGGGGCTGATCCCAAACCTGGCAAAGCTGAGACATTGTGAGAACATCAGCAGATCTCTGGGTGCCTTCTGCCGGGCAGGTATGTATGGATCTGCTGCCCGGTGGGGGGGGCACTGGATCTCTGTCTCATGGGATTTCTCTCTCCCATGGGATATATTTGTATATATATTGTGTAGTTATTAGTGTGATTCATTTTGAAATGCTGTTCATCATCTTTTTATTAAATCAATTTTTATGATAACTTTCTGCATCTGGGACTTCTCTTCACACAACCGCCCAAAGATTTTTGAACTTAACACTGCTTATTCTAAACAAACAATTAGAGTATAATCAATTAATAATAATTAAATGAGTAATTTCTTATTTTCCATGGAAGTTTTGTCCTTTACAGATATGCAAGGATAATTAGTGAATACATTTGATATCCATTGCTGTCCACAGGTTTCTGTGTGATCATGTGTGCGTATGCATCATAGCTCAGATATTGTTTAGCCTCACAAGTAGCAGTTCAAAACGACATGATCTCAGAGGTGTGCTCCCTCTGCTGTGACAGGCCAGTGTTTTGCCTCTCAGAAGACGTGATTTCAATCTCTTTTATTCATGACCTCCTGTTGGGGCAGTGAGGGGTCAAAGCTCTGTGATAGCAGTATGTGCAGTTAAGCGTTTTTATATTTCAGGTGTATATGGAATAGTATTTGTGCTTGAAATGCCCGTCCCTAATAAGTAGCAGTAGTAGAATTACAACATTACATTACATTACATCCCCTGATTGAAAGACGGATCTGCTAACCACTGAGCCACAGTCGCCCACATAGAAACAGAAACAAAGAACTACAAAAGCAGCCATGAGATGCACGGCCATCAGTGTGGCAACGACATTTAGTCTTCTTAGATGTACATTAACATCCGAAACCAAGTTATAATACAAGTAGAGCTCCTCCACGCATCCCCTGGAGCATTTTTGAGTACAAGATAGCGGCATTAAAAAGGTCAGCCGCTCGGCCGGCCCTCAGCCCGAGGCTCTCGCCGTCTGTAGTGCAAATACAGCAGCTCAGCTGGAGTAAACTGGAGCAGTCAGGTACATCAAATCAACAAAGCATCAGGTGCAGATCAATGGCCATGACTAAATGTGTTTGAGCAGCGTTTGAGGCGCTGCAGGGAAGCCGAGCGCCGCTCACCGGGCAAAACACAGCGAAGCTAAACGGAGAAGGAAAAGTTCCAACGTCGGCAATGTAATATTTGTCGAGCGATAAAGTGTGTGTGTGACGAGCTGAGACGTCACAACTTTGACGTCACGTGACGGTGGAGTTTTGCTTGTCGAGCCTTCATTCTCCATATTTATAATCCATATTTGACGGTTGAATAGTACAGATCTAGAGTTTTGTATGGAGTCAGCATTAATATCTCTCTCATTCAGCGAGTTCATCGAGTTCAAATAGTCTGCCACAAAAATAATAACTTCATCATATTTAGTTGGGATACGAGAAGGGGCGTCGCAATCATTACAGTTTTTTTAAAACATTAGTTTAGGCCCCGCCCCCAAATTCCACCTGCTTAATGAAAGAATGCTCAAATCCCATTTTTTCTACATAGAATTTTCAATGCTACCTTTTAACATGGCACAACTTTACTGAGCACACACACACACACACACACACACACACACACACACACACCAGCTCTTTGCTGATGCGTGGATCAAAGCTTAGTCCATATCTCCGGGTTCAGGCGGAGAGATCAAAAAGTGTCAAAGCAGCGTTCCAAGTAAGTAATCAATAACATGGAGTCCGTCTTCCTCTCCTTTCTCTTCTATCGCTTCTGCTCTCAAGCGCCTCAAACCTATGAATTAAACACTATTGCCTTTTCATGTCAGCTAATGTACTGATGCCTTTTTAGAATGAATAATGAGTGGTTATATTTACGGCTCTAAATTAGTCACGCAATCAATTTCTGTATGTGCACCACTTGACTCTTCCTCTGGGTGAAATAAGAAGAACATATAGCAAGAATCTTTCTCTTAGTATTATAACCAGGAAACGTATTAAAGCAGCACCAGATTACATGAAGTTACATCTACAGTAAATATTTATTTCTGTTATATTGTCTTTCCTATTGTATGTGAGTATAACGACATGCTTTTCTCAGGTGATTAATATCACAGTTGGATTTCCCACTGTCCAAAATGTGCATTAGCCTGGTTCCAGCCCACAATTCAGATGATTTCAGTGATTAAAAAAAACAAAAGTCTCATGCTCATTTACATATTTATAGTCATACGACCACACAAGGGAAGGAATTATTGCCCAAACATTGCCATGGAAGTGCAAAAGTAGTAATTGTAGTCGTTACATCGTGCAGCCACAGTTTAAATTAACAACTGTCTCTTATTTGAGTCGTTTATGTCGGAGCCAGTGGGCCAGATTTAGGTGTGGCGGGACTTTGACAAGTTTCAGGATTTTTCTGTTAAACAGGCATTTAATGGGCGAGTTTCCTGATGTTGCCTGAGATATTTACAACACTCCCGTTCCTCCGGGGAGCTCTCTTCATAACACAGCTCAACCTGTCAAAAGAGTCAGGAAATAAAATATATGTGTGCAATGTGAGGCTGTGGGATGGATACATTTCCTCTTAATGACGACTACATGTGGAGTCACTCCACTACAGTTAGCTTTATCTGACAGGAAATGTGCTGTGAAGTGGAGCTGCACAGATGAGGGGGCGGGGCCGAGGGGGCGGGGCCAAGCCTTACATGCTATACAGTAGACCGTAGACACAGCAACGGTGAGCAATTAGGGTTAAGTGTCTTGCTCAACGACACATCGACATGGACTAGCGGAGCCGGGGATCGAACCACCGATCCTCTGATTGAAAGACAGACCTTCTAACCCCTGACCCACAGTCGCCCTTCACCTTGTAGTTTAACTTTATTGAAGATATTGTACCTTCTTGATGCTTGTTCTTGTTGAGTTTATACTCACGGTTGAATGCACTTATTTTAAGTCATTTCATTTCATTTAAGTCGCTAAATGTAATGAAATGTAATGTGTGTGGCCGGGGATCGAACCACCGATTCTCTGATTGAAAGACGGACCTGCTAACCACTGATCCACAGTCGCCCTTCAGTTCTCTGTGTATTGTACTCTTGTTCTGTATACTCTCTGTAAATATACATCAAGGATTAAGGTTGAATATTTGTAAATTAACGAGTTATTTCACCCGTCATATATTGAACAAAGTGGATCCATTTTTTTTTTTTAAATGAGCAAATACATGCTGAACAAGTCCAGAATCTGATTAATTTCCCCGTTTGTTGATTTAAAAAAAAATAAAAAATAAAACAAAGGGCCCACAAAAGAAAGAAACATCAATATTCCTAGTAGCTCATGAAAGCTGCGGTGACATTTAAATACCTGTTCAGTCAGTTAGAGCCGGAGTACAAAGAGGAGGATGTAAAGTGAAGAAGCCTCGGTGCGTGTCACTGCCTCTTTCCTGCAGTAAAGCGAGTGAAGATAAAACAGAAGCCTCGCATTTGAAATCTCGACTCTCAGTCGGAGTAAAAAGAACAAAAAAGCTCTTTGCTTTGCTTCTGGCTGTCACTCTGCCTTAAATCGTGAGTTTAAAAGATAAAAACCAATGTCATTGTATTCATACCGCCATTAATATCCCCCGTATATGAAGATCAAACGCAGTGATGTCGTCAGCGGGCAAATCTTATTATTTTAGTTTTTTTGCGATAACTTAAATTTTTCTCAAGGCAGGAACACAAAACTTCTCCTGGATATATTATAACGGGTTATTTTAGTTTTTATCTGTAGTTTGTTATGCAACAATAGTACCCATGAATCTCAGTAACTATTTCCGTGGAGATTATACCACACGGAGCTGCACAATCCAAAACGCCGGCATATTAAAAATGCTCTGTGATGCAATCAGGATAAACAACAACAACAACAACACAGCCCCATGTTACTAAATTGAACTGAAATTATCCCTGAACCCATAAGGGAAGTAATTAAATTTGCTGAAATTAGTTCAACAAAGCTTAACCTCTAACTTCCCTCTGTTAATAAACACTGCAGATTTTCATGAAATCAAATCCCAGTTTTTCTGCAATATGAATTTAATGTGTCGCCGTTGCAGTAATTAAATCTTAATATGGTGGTGCGTTGCGGCTTGGCCCCGCCCCCTCGGCCACGCCCCCTCATCTGTGCAGCACCACTTCTCAGCATATAAACGTCCACTGTGCTCTTAATGTTTGTATTATGGGATGATCTACTCTCTTTGCGGTTAACGCAAAATTCTCCGTCAAAGAATGTGATGCAACGATTGACTAATAATTGACGATAATATTATATTACATTTTATATGATTTTCACTCGCATTTGACGAGCAGCTGGCGCTATTTCCTTGACCTTACTGACAAGTTTTTGATGCACATTTAAAGTATCTTGGTCACAATTATGTAATAAAAACAAATATGAGTTAATGTATGCACCAGTTGAATGTGTATACGATGTTTGTATTAAATATTAATGGAAACTAGATTGTTATCTGATTTGTAGTCCGTTGAGTGCTGGACGTTGATGGAGATTTGAACAGACATTGAATGTCACAGGTTATTGATTTTGTGACTCCTCTGCAGATGTTCATATTTGTGCCCTCGTTGTCTCTATTTGTATTCAGCAGCGTGTGACGACTCCACCTCTTGTGAATAAAACTTGATCTATCAGATTTTCTGATCACGGGCGCCACGTGAATACCGAGCAGACAGCGAGCGATACGTCAGGGCGCCGACATGTTCATGGACCAGGAGGGGAAAAATAAATGATGCCATTAAAGATTAATGCATGTATGCATTAATAATGTATATAATAATGTATGTGTGTGTGTGTGTGTGTGTGTGTTTATGAGGCGGTAGTCAGACCAGGGGTGGATATCATCAGTTGTGGCCTGAAGTATCTCAGAGGTGATGAAAAGACACAGAGGAAACTCCCTCCTGGAATAATTTCAATGATTGGTGGAGGTCCTGGCCAATGCACAAGCAATAATAATAATTATAATTAAAAAAATAAATCTAAGAGATGTAGTTGTAGTTTGTCCTAGAAAATATCAAATCTATCCTGTTTTAGTAAATTAAAGCGGAAACCCGTGGTGAAAAAAAAAAGAAATCAAACTTTTAAAAATATATTCTGCCTTTCAAAAACACCAACAGCCTTATCTTGTTGAACCATGAAGCAAAGTGTTAGTTCAGGCAAAGCACTGACGTCACATCTGCCGCTCCATTCATGTTTACCGTCGCCTGCTCATTACTCAGCTGTGTGGAAGCCTTTGTAAACCGTACCTGGGATTCGAACCCACCACTGCGCACTATTACAGCCCTCTACATGTGACTTAAGCGTTCGTATTGTTGAGTAAGACTCAGATCTTTGGAGCGATCCCTCAAACAGCAGAGCCTTTTCTCCGGCAGAACTTTACCTCCTTTTTTGCTTTTTTGCTTTCATTTCAAAGTTACACATTATAGTTTGAGAACACGATAGATATGTTTATTAGTGGAGGTTTCTAGTTCGACTACGAATTCATCAGCTTAAACACGTTAACCATCAACTGAAAAACTCACTTGAATGCTAGATCCCTCTCAAATGACAGCAATGTGACTAATCGTACTCAACAAATTATATTTAAAAAAATCCTTATTTCAAAACCTTAAAGCTCTTGCTTCATAATTAAAGTCTCTTTTCTTGACCATACAGCGTTGCACACAGACACAAACACTTAACTATATCAAACATGAATATTAATGTCACATTGTTCCCCGACACATGAGCTGGATTAACATGCACAGTCACACATCTGTCTGTAAGGCACTTAGTGCATATGTATATTTTATGAATGCACAGACATGTTAAAAAAAAACAACAGGAAGCACTAATGAAAAAGAATAATCCTGCTGTGTGTAATTAACCGCTGGTAACATGACTCTAAATGAAATCATGTTTAATTCACATTTGTAAATGATGATTGTCGTGTTCACGCTGGTTGCGTCTTTACTTTCGGTATTGCTTCCTGTTTGAATGTTCAATAAATTAACTCTTTGAAGTCCAGTGAAAAACGCAGTTTGACACAAAATCGAATTGTTGAAAATGAATATAATCGGGTATGTAAAACTGTGCTAACTTAACATGAGGTCACGTTATTAAAGTCTCATAATATTCAGAGATGTTTTCTTTACTGTATTGTGTTTTGACTGAACATTCTTCCTTTAAAACCAAAAACAAATGCAAAATCCTGTGATGAGCCGTTACATATTGTCTGTCTGCAGCCTTGCTAGCTTGTTAAACAGACAAAAACAGTTAGATTATGTTTGTCCTGCAACAGGAAGTGCCTCGTTGTTGTCTCAATCATAAATGATTCAAATCGGTCTTTAAACTGTACCTTTTAACCAAATGTAGCATTCAAATTTAGCAATTTGGTATGTAACATTTATTAGTATCATGTTTAGCATGAATATTTTAGCTTATGCTAATATATATTATTTACTAGCCTACTATTAGCTATCGTTTAATCTTTAATATGTACCATATATCCTGTCACCTTGCTCATAATGTTTAATATTTAACATTTAGCTTGATAGCATGTTTGTAATTAAACACCACGTTGCTCACGGAGGGTTTAGCATGTTAACATTTAGTTTGCCTATGTGCTGATTTAGCACGCTAACAAAGTTAGCATACAATCACATTAAGCATTCATAATGCAAGTTTAAACCTGTCAGGGGATTATACAAGTCATTATAATTCATCCTCTGGGGGCCATCTGATAATTATCCAGATATTTGGACAGACTGATGGATCAGAAAACTGACATCGCCATCCTACGAGACACCAAAATCACGACTAAAATGAGCCCCATATGGAAGCAGGCTTTGGTTTTAAAATCAGTGCTCTTGGTGTAACAGACTTCTGGAGGTGAGTCATCCTCAAGACCTGCCGTTTAATATTCATCCATTTCATATTTTCCTCTCTTTGCCCCATATTATCGTTCTCTCTCATTCCATTGTTCTCTCGCTCTCATTTCCTCGGCCGCAGAGTGTATGATAATCTTCCCTGTTTGGGATTGCAGTCAGACTGGAGGTGTAGCCAGCGGCCCTTTCTAATAAATAGCCTGCACCCCCCTGCTGAGACGCTTTGCCCTTTCTCCTTTGAATGGTATAAGCAAATCAACAGCTTTTCATTAGGGGGGGGGGGGGGCAACAGTAAGTCCGGGCTGTCAAATAGAAAACACAGCCGGCGGATTAGAGAAAGTAAAGAGAGCGAAGTGAGAGAGATCAAAGTCGGCGCCTGAATTCAGAAGGAAAGGGGAGCAAAGCTGAGAAAGGGGGAGATGAGGAAACGGAGGGAAAGTAGCAGAAAGAACATGTGAGGGAGGAGAAAGAGAGTCGCCATGACCAGCGGCGGCAAACGGGTCCTTTCAGCTCGACTCGTGGCGTTACAGGATGCAGCGGGCGGATCGCAGCCCGAACAGGAAGCACGTGACAAACCACCCACATGTTCTCCCACACTGCAGGTGAATATCAGCCATTTAACCCTGAGGTCAAATCACTTCCCAACTTTCTGCTTCTTCTTTTTTTTTCTCCCCTCCTGCCTAAATATGCTGACAGCGCCAAGCCGCCGCCGCCGCCGCCGGAGTGACAGACGAGCCCGACAGTGATCGGTGATACGGCGACAGGCGCTCTAACAATGGCGGTGTGGCATCGGCGACGCAGGATTCATGGCAGCCGTCCACGATGTCAGCGGCAACATCCATCCACCGGGTGACGAGCTGTCATCCAATACAGAATAATACAGGAGCAGCAGTGTGTGTGTGCGTGTGTGTGTGTGTGTGTGTGTGTGTGTGTGTGTGTGTGTGTGTGTGTGTGTGTGTTGGAAGCACTGCCAGTGGGGTTTTGCAAGATTACAGAGCAGTTCTTGACTCGTATTAAAATGTTTAAATCATAGACGTGTTGGGGATGAGATGTTGACATATGAGCATAAATATGAGGGATTCTTTTGTTTTGAAGTTTTGAAGTTTTGAATGTCGCACAGCTCGCAGTGGGCTGCAGGTCTCGTCTGGTCATCGTTAGTCGGGGACTCTGTGCTAAAAAAAAAAGAAAAAAGCCAAAGTATCCGACTCCGGGTCATCAGCCTGACCCCAGATCTCTGCAGGATTCTCCTCACTGCCTCTCTTGCTCAGAGCCAAATTAGCTCAACGGCAGTTTTTAATCTCGCCCACGAAGAAATGTATGCAAAACAATAAGTGACAACACACAATTATGTCTTTCTCGAGAGTTACTTAGCTTATAGCTCGGATGGTTTTTGTACTTTTGACCTTCTCAATATATTACTGATCAGCTATGCCAGCCTCTATGGAAGGTTTCCAATGCATGGAATTGATTATTGACACAAAGTAGCACTGATATTGCATAATGTATGCAACCAATATTGGATGTTAATGATCTATCATGTCAGCCAAAGGTTTTATAATCTCTCTCTCTCTCTCTTTCTCTCTTTCTCTCCGGCATAGTTGACAGACATGAGACAGGGCAGTGGTAATCAGTCCGGGACAAAGGTGATTAAATCGACTGCCACCTCCGCACCTGCCCTCCGTCCACCCCCCCATCGTCACCAGCACAAGAACGAGTGAAAGCTCAACGCTGTTCTTTCTTCTCCCGCTGCAGGGAAATGTGTCCAGATTGAGATTTCTCTCTCACACACGTGTCAAATCAAAAAAAAAGTTCCCTGAGGTTTTTTTCTCCCCTTTTTATTTTTTTTTTCCAATGTATGAATGTCATGTAGTGAGAAAAAAACATGCAGAGTGCAGCCAATTTGCATTGTACGCCCCGGTACAGCTCTATGATAGGTCAATGGCACTCGTTGGAGCGCACTAGGGATTCCCGAAATGGCAACGTCGGTCGGTTCAGCACTTTGGTCCACACGGAAAAATATCATTACCTGGTGGATGGGTCCTAATTTAATTTTCCTGCGGACATTCACGGTGCCCACAGGGGACACTGAGGTAATCTTTGGTGATCCTCTGACATTTCATCGAGAAGCATCAAAGGGTCGAAGTTTCTAATTGTCCAATAGCTGAAAAAAAATGAATGTCCTTTGCGTCGTCCTCGGCTGCAATTTGTAATTAGCACGCTAACGCGGAAAAAGGAAGATGGCGGACATGATAAACGTTGTACCTGCGAAGAATCGAGGCTTTAACGTGACTCCTGTAAGCGTGTCAGCGTGCTGATTTAAGCATTTGGTTTGTTTCCTTCAAAGTGTGTGTTTATTTTCGACATTTGTGGGGTTTTTTGACATTTGTGGGGTTTTTTCTCGACATTTGTGTTTTTTCCCCCAACATTTGTGTTTTTTTCCGACATTTGTGTGTGTGTGTGGGGGGGGGGGGGGGGGGTTTCCGACATTTTTTTATTATTTTTCGACATTTTTTTCCCCGCCATATTCTCTTCACTTTCTCTCATAAGAAAAGTATCCTGAGATACAAAATGACACCGTTGTCTTCTTGAAACATCAAAGAACACTTTTGGGAAGAAAAAAATCTGTTTAAGAATTCCACATTTAATAGAAGTTGTATTTTTTTCAATGCAAATACACACACAAAAAAAAACTGGATGAAAATGAAAAGGACAAACCGTACATTATAACTCACATGAGATCACACGGCAGCGGAAAAATGGAAAGTGATGTCATGTGTCGCATTACTCTCAGGTGTAAGTGGCAGTAGTGTCAATTTTATCGCACAAAGGCACATAAAACTCATCCTCTCAAAGGGCAAACAAACATAAAGGCTAAATGATGAGCGGCGCTCCGGAAAGGGTTGGCATGGCGGCGTGCGGCGCTCACACAAAGCCGGAGTGAGACAGGCAGATGGACATTACTGAGCACACAGTGGGCAACGTCCTTCAATTTCCAACAAAGATGGAAAAAGGTAAGTTAAGAACCTGAACCTTGATGTCCTGGCCGCCTGTCTGTCTGCCTGTCTGCCTGCCCGCCTGTCTGCCTGCACGTGTTTGAAGCCTGCAGCCGGCGGTAATGAAGTCCTGAGCCTCTAATGGGAAAGAATGATAGTGAGCAGGACGTTTGATATTCCTCTGCAAATAGGCCTGCCGGGGACATCGACTTGAAGAGTGTCAGGCCAGGCTGATTAGCAAGGCAGCGAGTGGGTGTGTGTGTGTGTGTGTGTGTGTTTTTAAGCTCATTTGAGGTCATTTATTTGCGTTTTGTGCATCTTAAAAAATAACATATACATGAAATAGTTTCTGAATGCTCGCAGCAAACAAATTCTGATGAGTCTGACGATTTAAATGTCACTTTACAGGACGAGAATCAGGCTGCGTTGTAACATATTAAATGGGAAAAAAAGAAAAGTAGAATATCTAAGAGATTATACGGATAAAAGTATGTGGATGTCACCTTTTTTTCTGAAGCTGTCTCTCATGGTTTGCAAGGCTGTGTATACTGGAAATACGGTATTATCATGAAGTATTGTGATGTATTGCACTACTAAGACATGGTATTTATTGCAATTTTTTGAATCTGTCAATGGTGTAAACATTTCAAAAATGACTTTTTTAATGTTTAAAAAAAAAATCTTAATTGTTTTTAAATCAGTTTTCTTCTACGTTATGCTTTGATGCTTTTTATGGGTTCATGTGAAGCACTTTGAATCGTCTTGATTTTAAATGTGCTTTACAAACAAACTTGCCTTGCCTTAAACTCCAAAATAGACCTAATAAACTGCACTGATAAACTGGACTTTGTTCAGAGTTTAACTTTTAAATTGATGGTTATTTTCAAACAATTTCATCAAACTGCAAACAATTGGTCCACTATGCCTGCGCTCCATTCACAAGATGGAGAGAGGCAGTATTTGACATTGAAATAGTGCAATGAGAGGTGTGTGTGCAGGTCTTAGGGGTGTCATTTTTCACCTCATATTTTAATTTAAGTATTACACTTTAATGTTACGGCTCATTAACTATGACTGGTATATACTTCACATCGCTGCTGAGCATTTTTCCCAAAGCAAACTGAGTTCATGATTGATATCATACCTTCCATTCATTTAGCTACAGTATGAAAATCAACTCACGCAGATTTGAATAATTAATCCATCCACGGAGACCGTTTAGACAACCTTTATTTGTCAAACGCTGCCTACGTTCACGTCCCTGTACACCTGACCAATGGCTGCATGAAGAGCATTCATCAGATTGTCTGTTTAGAAAGTGAAAAATAGTCAATGCAGCACCTCAGTCAACACGTTTTCAGTCCCAACGCCTTAATACAGAAGCTCAGAGGCCCTACGTTTCAAAATATGACGCCCCTGAAAACGTCAGTTTAGGAACAGCATGTCAGCTTCCACAAATTTTTCCATTTCCAAAACTTCTGTGCTCACAGGTTTAACTCGTCACATGCATACAGCGTCTTTCCAACGTGGGTTTACTTGGTCAGGCTTAGAAAAAGAGCGTTGTTTGTTTAGTATTTTTTTATAATAACTTGCCCAAAAAAAGTATATATATATATATATATTTTTTTTTTTAACCCTAGAAGACTAACATTAAAAATAGTAACATCATCACTAACTAATGTACATGATAAAATATACTTCTCATCAAAATATATTAAAATACAACAATCAAAGTCAAATTTTGTCCTCTTCTTTTATTTTACTCTATATAACTTTTCATAATACAAAAAACAGGTATTATGGGGGATCTTAAAAAAAAGCTCAAAATTGGGTGAAAAATTAGGGAACCGTCAATAAAACATGATTAAAAACATAATTTTTTAATATTTCACCCTCTATCACTAACGTCGGGTGAAAATCACCCGAACGCGTGCCTGTTGAGAAAATCAGGGATTGGAGCAGAGAGACACGCCCTCCTTCATTAAAGACACGCCCACCTTCCATAAAGACACGCCCACCTTCAATAACGTCAGTGATCAGCATGAAACTACACAAGGACCCACGCAGCTCAGACAAAAGCAACACAATGAAAATAACGTAACCACAATCGCTAGTTAGTGTCCTAGGGTTAAGTAACTGTGACTTGGTTTTAAACAAGACACGTACAGTGGTCTCCTGGGTTAAAGTCTAGGTTTGACAAACCACCCACGCATACAGATGCTGACCTCGCCTCTCACCAACGGGTGCCCCAGTTCGACCAGCTGGAAGGGGGGTTTAAAACCCTCCAACCAGAACCTCATATACTAAGGCCCATCAGCACCCTCTGGCCCGGAGAGTTCTCCACCGGGGCAAAAACAAAAATCTGCGGTTAAATCCAAACGTTAGCGTCTGAAATTGATTCTGGGTTTCATCAACATTATGATCTTCTTTTTATGTGTGACTTTGCACACCTCACGCGTCACTATTCTCTCTCGGCAGTTAATGGTTGCAGGGGGGGAGGAGGGGGGAGATTGGGGGGGACCTGTCGGACCATTACTGCCATTTCCTTTCATGTGCCTCTTAACTGCGGTGTAATCAGTCCTCATCTGCCGCTCAGTCGATGAGGAGCCGGCAGACTCGGATCGATGCCGCCCACCTGCATTCACACGCCGCTCGCATCGCCTCCCTCCCTCCCTCCCTCCCCCCCTCCCTCTCTCTCTCTCTCTCTATTTGCCTCGTAAACATGTACAAACAGACTGCATGAGGGATCGATAAAACCCATCCTGGGGGTTTTATTTCCACTTTCTCCAGCCAAAATATTACGCCTCCTCCTTTCAAATTATTTCATCAGTGTGTTTCCAAAATTTGACCTAGGTGGTAATCTGACTTTCTTCTTTCTATTCTCTTCCTTCCTTCTCGCCCGCCGTGTATTTATAACCTATAATATCATTTCCTTCCACTCTTTCCTTCATCCTCCCTCCCCAAAGAGCCTTTTTTCCTTACCGCTCACCTTTTTTAACTCGCCCATTATTCCATATCTTCCTTCATTAATTTTACCCCTCTTTTTTTGTTTGTTCTGCATTTCTTTTCCTGCTCTCCAGTACCAATTTCATTCGTTGGTCTTTTTTTTTCCCAGAGGCTTCAACCACTTCCTCACCCCTCACTTACCATGTGTTCTTGTTCTCCTTCCCGTGTTTTCCTCCACTCTCCTCTCCTTTTTTAGCTTCCCTCTGCCTCCCTCCCTTCATTTTTACGCTCTCTCCATTCCTTTACACTTCATTTTCTTTTCTATTTCTGCCCCTTTACTTTTTCCATCACTGTTCCTTCCCCTCATTTCCTTCTTGCTTCTGTTCTTATTTCACTCATCCCTCTTCCCCTCCGTCCTCATATCACTCCTTTTTTCTCACTCATCTTTTCCTCCTTCGTTCCCTAGCTCCCTCCATGTGTTTCAACGCCTCCTTCCTTCACTCCAGTTCCTGCTTCTCTCTCTCTCTCCATGTTCTCTTTATCTTCTGTATGTCTTTCCTTTGGTCCTCTTCTCCTCCCCGTCTCCCCTCCTGTCCTCGTTTCTCTGTTCCTTCTCTCCGTCTCATTCCTTCCCTCTCTTTTCGCTCTCGCTTGTCCCTCCCTCAGTGTTTCTGTCGTCCGCAGCTGAGATCAATCAGGAACTTATGAAGCATGCAGCGGGATAAATCAGTGGTGTTTGGAGGCCTCGTGAAGATTCACTTAATGGTATTTGATGTAGGCGAGCGAGTGGCGCTGATAAGGAACAGCAGCAGCGGAGAGCGAGATTGAGAAAACAGAGGGAACTGGGGTGAGGAGGAGGAAGAGGAGGAGGAGGAGAAAACATGGGCAGAGAGAGAAATGTGTTGGATAAAGAAAAAAACGCCCCCCGGGTGAGGAGAGTAAATAAAACAGAGTCAAATTGGAGAAGAAAGATTAACAGTCTTTATAAAGCCAATGCGATCGCATTCGCACTGGAATCTCGGGCCATCTGCTGCACTGAGAAATTATTTTGTTTACCCGGATCAGAGCCATTGGTGGCTGGGAAGTATGGGTATTATGGGAGGAAATAGGGTATTATAAAGAACTGCAGCCATTCATGTCATTATTAGACGCTCGGAGCAACTGTGAGAATGCAATGCAAGATAGTCCGCTTTGGGTGGATGGGTCAGACAACCACAGGACTTGTACCCTTGTTCTGTCCACTGGGAAACCTGGTCCCCTGTTTGTCCTGTGTGTGTGTATGTGTGTGTCTGCCATCCTTTCCCCCTCCTGCTGCCTATCAACCCACACACATGAAACCCATTCCCTCATCAAGCCCCACAGTATATCTACCTAAGTTCTTCCAGGTCGTCAGTTCACATCTTGTATTTCTAGTGTGTCCACTGGGAAACATATAGTGTCATGGTCCCCTGTTTGTCCTGTGAGTGCGTATGTGTGTGTAACGACTACGGTGGCCTCTTGTATTTACAGTATATCCTTGTCTGTAAACCTGTGCTTTCACGACCTCTCTGCTTCCCCGGAGCTTCCTTGGAAAACCTCCTAGCTAACCCAACCCAAGCCACAGAGGACGCCATACCGGATCCCACACCTCTCCGGCTTTATAATAAATATATTTGTGCTTAACTTCTGCTCCGTGTTCTTGCTTTTGGGTCCATCCCCGCACCGCCATGACATATATAAACACTATTAAATATTAATATTAATTCATTCTCATTTATTGCACTGCGTTTACTGTTAAATGTGTATTGTTAAATGTTAAAAGTTATGCATTCTGATTCTGACTTTGCCACTTCCTTTGTTAGTCTCAGCGACCTTCTGCATCCTCAGAGTCAATTGAGTCGTTAGTTGTGGATAAGTTTGACAAGTTGGTTGCAAACGTGTTGCGTATGCACGATGCTGTACGGCGTGAGACACCCCAGAGGTGTGCGGCTGCAGAGGGTGAATTACTGCAGTGAGCGATGCTGCTGTGCAGATTAGACTGTTAGATGAAGTAATTTATTGCTCACAAGGTCAGGGAGCATAAATTGATGTGGGAGTTCATAAAAATGCCTTTGAAATTAAAAACGAGGGAGGGGGAAGGCCGCTGATGATCATATCACCAGGTTTGGATTCCCCCTTTGATTTATGTAGCTACTGTCCCCCGAAAGCCACCGTAGTTAATTCATGGGTGTCTGCCACAAGCGAGAGAGTGGAAACTGAAATCCCATTTGATGTGAAAACAAAAAGATTACGCAGCCCGAAGCGGAAGAAAACCTTGGCACAACACGGTATAATATAATATAATATAATATGGAAAAGAAAAAGCCAACCATGCATGCTGTATCTTCAAATATAATTTTCTTGTATTAATTAATAAATGTTGGTTTAAATTGTGATGTTGGAACTTGACAAAGCCACAGTGTGAAATAAGTTTTCCTATCAAAATGTGACTTAACAAATTAATGAACCAGGTCTGGATACGGCTGCATTTTCTTCATTCGAATCATCAACATCATTATATTCAAAAGTATTAATTAATTTCGCAACATGTGCTGCAGCACCGCAGTTAATTCAGCAATGATAAACGGCCTTCCTCTGATTACATGAGGCATACGTATTTAAGTACAACAAAAACATTGTTGAATAAGAATTACATTTCAACTAAAACAGAATTCATGGTAAAGATTTTGATGAATTACATATGAAACCTAATATATCCATGCATTTCATTTAGCTGACGCTTTTAGCCAAAGCGACTTACATGATATACAGTATACAGTAGACACAGCAACGGTGAGCAATGAGGGTTAAGTGTCTTGCTCAAGGACACATCGACATGGACTGGCGGAGCCAGGGATCGAACCACCGATCCTGCGATTGAAAGACAGACCTGCTAACCACTGATCCACAGTTTCTCATGCACGTTTCTGCCGATCTCTTTCCAGTTAAATGCACTTCCCTCTCCAGACTGTCGGTCAGGAGATGACGGCAGCAGTTTGGGCCGCTCTGGAAGCTCTGATGTAGATTTCTATTGGACCAATAACCCGACCGACCATCTGTTCCAGAAACCTTCCCCCGGAGACCGTACCGGGCCATTAAGACCAGAACCACCAGCCGCCTTAAACGGCTCTTCACCGGAGCGGTCGGCCCTCCCTCCGAACTCACACAGATAGCGTGAGCACGTTTACGAAGCGTCGGAGAAATTCAAACGCCATCCGAAGATAAACGCCGAGCTGACGACGAAAGACCGAAAGAAAAGTGCCGATGTCCGAACTCCTGCCATGCCGTAATTAACAAGAATCTTGGTTAAACCCCAGTGCATTCTGGGGTTTCTGTCAAGGATTATGCGTCGGTGGAAGTGTCTTCTTTTACTTTCTCAAATGGTGATGTTGAGCAAGTCTCTAACAGTAAAATGCGTCCAGATCTCGCATTGTTTTGTCACAAAAAGCGTGTGGATTTGTTATATTTTTATGGTGACTTTAAACTTTCAGCTGGAACAGTTTGCTGGACTTACGCATAAATGTCAAACAATTCCTCAGTTCTGTTTTATATAACTGCTGTTCGAACATATTTGGGATTTCGGCATATTATGCTCTAATGTTATTTGCATCCCTTAACAATGTATGATAACTATATTTTGTTTTCAATGAAAAAAGCATAGTATAGACTCTCGCTTTATAAAATGATGACGTACGTACGTGTTCACGCGCAGATTGCCGACAGCTTGTCAATCTACTCAAGGGCATTAACCTCCAACGATCACAAATGCAACCTTAACAAATTGATTTTCCAGACCCAGAGGCTGTCCATGAGCGTATAGAATACATTATCAATATAAAATACCCAATATACAGTAGCCAGACAAACGCATGTATTTGGTTGAGAAACCGAACCAGCGAGAAACTAACAATGTACAAAAAGTCAACTTCTAGCTCCAGTGAGTTACTTCTGCTCGTTATACTCAGATTCCCATTTTCCTTCCATTAATGATATCTTTTTTCTCCGCAGACAGTTTGTGGAACAGCGGGAGAATAAGAGCAATTGTCTCAATTTAGCCACGTAAAACATTTCCCCCTCCCGTTGTTTGCAGCCTTTCATTTAATTCCATGACTGCTATTAGCTGCCAGCCAGATAAGAGAGCAACATGTCACCTCGTCCTTTGTATTAAAGAACCTCCCGCAAGTCGGGAATTTGCTCCAGGTGGCACAATGCAGGGAAATTGGTGCCATCCGTCTGGATGTGGTGTGTCTCCACCCATTTACCAACACAATTACATAAATCTGGACCCGCAGGAAGACACAAGAGCCACAGAAAGTAAGCAGCTTTAGACCATGTTGATCACGCGGCAGTTCTAACAATGTGCTCCCTCTCTGTTGACTTTCTACTCATGTTCATTTGAGTATTTTATTATTATTATTATATTACATTTAGCTGACGCTTTTATCCAAAGCGACTTACATGCTATACAGTAGACACAGCAACGGTGAGCAATTAGGGTTAAGTGTCTTGCTCAAGGACACATCAACATGGGATCGAACCACCGATCCTCTGATTGAAAGACGGACCTGCTAACCACTGAAATGTACCGTTTGGCATTTTGTATTTTTTTTAGGTTGCTACATTGTGCATCATCATTTCAACTTCGTAAAATATAATCAAAGGGAGACTTCACAGATTTTGCACAATAAAGTTAAGTTTGCAGGTGTTGGGAAGTACAAATACATAATCAACACAAGTTGATTAAAGTCTTTTGTAGCTGCAGAAGAAGTTGTGGAACATCTGATAAATGTCTTTCAGTAAAGTCCCTGAAGGGAGCATTGGTTGGGTCTGAAGACTACAAATTAGGGGATCGAACCACCGATCCTCTGATTGAAAGTCAGACCGGCTAACCACAGTCGCACCATTATTTTATATATGGCCCAATATCACAGATAACACATTTGCCCCATGGCGCTATATAGGAAATGCTCTGTCTTTAGACCTCCCCCCTTCCTTTCCCCATCTCTAAGCTCTCCATTTATTTCCATCTCACTGTGATCCCTCCTTTTCTTTTTCCTTTCTCTCCGTTATTCCTTCTTAATGACTCAGGTGATTAAACCCATGGAGGACGAGAAAGAGAAAGAGGAAGAGGAGGATGTAGGTGGGTGCTGGCCGCGGTGCTGATGAGGGTCAGGGGTTGCCCGGGGGCCACGGGGCTCCGGTCTCACGACGGGATATATTTCGCTCTCCTCCATCTCATCACGGCAGGTCAAAGGGAGCTTTGGTCGAAAACGAGCCACAGAACACATTTACCAAGAGGAGGTGGGCGAGGAGCCTGCGGTGCTGGAGGACAATGTGGCGTCAATCTAAATGAGGAGATCGCAGTTAAAAACACGTGAGATGCAGATCATCGACTGCTCGGCTATCGGTAGGCCTTTTGAAAACGTCTGGTTCTTTCGTGGGGCTTCATTTAGTTTGAGTATTGAGTATGTGTGCGCAATTATGCTAATTAGAGGTCCTATCTCTGAAATCTTAAATTAAATAACTTATCCAAAGCGACTTACAATTTGTTGTATATATTGAGTATCTTTTTAGTTTATTCCTGTTATTTTTTTGTGTACTGTGACCAACAGATTTCCCCTTGGGGATGAAGAAAGTATCCATCCATCCATCCATCCATCCATCCATCCATCCATCCATCCATCCATGAGTACAAACTCAGAACAAGAATAAAGAAAGTACAATTTCTTCAATACAGTTAAACTACAAGGTGAAGGGCGACTGTGGTTCAGTGGTTAGCAGGTCCGTCTTTCAATCAGAGGATCGGTGGTTCGATCCCCACCTCTGCTAGTCCATGTTGATGTGTCCTTGAGCACTTAACCCTAATTTCTTACTGTTGCTGTGTCTACTGTACAGCATGTAAGTCGCTTTGGATAAAAGCGTCAGCTAAATGTGATGTAATCATGTAAAAGGTGCGACTTTCCTTTTTCAAGGTATAGTCGAAGAATATGTTTTTAGTTTGCGACGGAAGATGTGGAGACTTCCTGCTGTGCTGATGTCACTGGGGAGCTCATTCCACAATTACACATGTTACACAACCTTAGAGACCAACACACAAGGCTCGTGGCCTTCATCGCGGTAATCGGTGCATTTATTTGCCCCTGCTCTCGTTTTAAATCATCGAGCCATGATAATAAGGCTTTTTAACGTGCACGATAATGAAGGCCTTGACTTTCCAGGGAATTAATTACTTTTCATTGTTGCCAATGATTGCCTTTGCCTGTTTTGTTTCTCACATCCCTGACAGAACCAAGAAGTGCTGCCTTTTTTGTATTATTTCTTTATGATATGGCCTTATGTATGATAATAGTCACTTTAAGATGTTTCTAATTGAAGGTAAATGTCTTTTTACAGCTGTTGCTTTTGTAATGATTGTTTGGTTTCACCCTTGAATCTCTGCACTCAGTGTAACCAAGGACTCCAACTTTTATCTGTCAGGCGTTTATTTTCCTTTTTACATTACATTTACATTTAATTTAGCTGACGCTTTTATCCAAAGCGACTTACAATAAGTGCATTCTACGGTTACAAACAAGAATCAGAACAACAAGAATCAAGAAGGTACAATTTTGTCAAAAAGTTCAATTTTTAATGCTAAATATAAAGATATGAATTCATCAATGAGTACAGAACAATATACTTTAGTTTTGATCCAGCTTATTAAACTCAGTGAAAATAAAAACTACACAAATGGACTCAACCAAACTGTGCACGTCTGAGCGTTTGTCCTGTGTCCAGTCTGAATTTTCCATCATTTGCTTATTGTAAAATCCCTCCCATTCAATCAGCGCCTGTTAAAATGATAATGAGAGAGCCATATGGCAGACACAAATGAGGGCAGAGCTTGGGCAAATGACAAGAGGCAGAGTAGTTACACAACAACGACAACAACAACAACAAAAAAAACATCCATCCTGACAATTAGACCGCGTAGGTGGGACGACTCGTGTTTGTCTTGTTCGTGTTTGCCTTCCTGTGTGCGCATTAATCAGCGTCTCCGCAGCTGTTCAAGTCAAAGAGAGACGAGCGGAGGTGAAGAGGGGAACAAGAGGGCCTCATTCAGAGCTTCTCCACCTCCAGGGTTGGGATCCAATTTGTAGTCACTTGATATGATTTGATCGTCCAGAGCAACCGTCGCTTTCCCATATAAACTAGCCTCCGTAAACCATCCATCCATCCATTTTTGTCCGCTTACCCGGGTCGGGTCTTGTGGCATCAGGTCCAGCAGGCTGACCCAGGCTTCCCTCTCACCCGCAACATCTACCAGCTCATTCTGGGGGATCCCGAGGCGTTCCCAGACCAGCTGGGAGGTATAATCCCTCCAGCGTGTCCTGGGTCTTCCCCGGGGCCTCCTACCAGTTGGACGTGCCTGGAAAACCTCTAAAGGGAGGCGTCCTGATTAGATGCCCGAACCACTTCAGCTGACTCCTTTCGACATGAAGGAGTAGCGGCTCAACTCCAAGCTCCCTCCTGATGTCCGAGCTCCTTACCCTATCTCTAAGGCCGAGCCCGGCCTCTTTACGGAGGAAACTCATTTCGACTGCTTGTATCCGAGACCTCGTTCTTTCGGTCACGACCCAAAGTTCATGACCGTAGGTGAGGGTTGGGACGTAGACCGACCGGTAAATTGTCAAGTTTAATTTTACATCCACGCCTTTTCGAAATGTCATCGCTTCATCATTAGACATTTGTGTAATGACTTCATTATTAGCGCATCAATTCTCAAGTTACGGCCCAAAACATGTTGACTTCTTGACCACCAAATTCGAATCAGTCCAGTCCAGTCCGTCTTCTCCTTGCATTGTTCAAGACTTAATGACAGAAATATCCCATGACATGAGGCAATACTTTGCCATTGAACAACATCCCAAAACTCCAGTCTGCAGGTGACCCAAGAAGAAACACACCATAGTGTACCTGCTATCTTCCCGCCTCTTCTTCCTCTTTACCACATGCACAGGCTGTGGATGACAGTGAAAGTCACCTCAGAGTAAACTCAGCCATCAGCGTAGAAAGAAAGGCATCATGGCTGTCGGTTATGCTTCCATGCTAGATGTTATGACTGCATTAGCGCTAACTGCACTCCCCTTCTCTCGCACACAGATGGCCCATTACGTGTTGAGGGGGGTTGGAGATCACATTACACTTCTCAACAGCCTATAGGACGCCGACTCCCTCTCATTGACATATAAGCTTTGGGGAAACAAACAATGTTAGCCGCTAGCCGCTAACAAACTTTTCTGGGGCTCTCGAACGCCTTCCCTCGCATCACGCTAACGATCTAATCTGGCTCCATGACCGCTGGCGCCGGGATTTACGTCGGCCATGAAAACGAGGCCGCGGGGAGGCGTCCTCGAACCCTGAAGCCAGCCAGGTGTGAGGGTGTGGAGCTCCCCATGCTCCAGTATCGATGGAGTCGTCGCACATCTCCGGCAATCAAGGGATGTGCATCCGAAAAGGCAAACATACATCTCCGAAACGGAGTGTCTCCTCAGTTCGCCACTCATTTTAATAGCCTGCTCGAGAGCCGACGCAGTAGAGATGAGCGGTTGTAACACACAAACACACACACACACGCACAAACACAGATCAGTAGTTGCTGCAGTGACTGAGGTTTAATGGATTCTTCATCATCTCCTTAACGTGGTCAGCTGACAGGAATCCAATGGCCGCTCGCACACTAGCACACTTCCCATTCACACCAGATAAAACCATGAAATGTAGGCTGCCTCTGTCTCGCCTTGAATAAATCCTCCGCCGTGACGTCCCCCTACGCAGTAACTCTGAGGTGTCTTTTATGGTCTTATTACGGCTTAACGGTGTCCACTCTGAGGCAAGGAGGGCTGGAAATAAAAGTCTGAGACTGAAGCGCTCGGGGGGGATATATGACCGAGCCTGGGAGAGGTTTGATGGAACATAAAGATGAAGATCACCCTGGTACTTTCATGTGAGGGTAGATATTTTCTCAAGTGCAGAACTGCTGAGGTTTACCACAGAGCAATGTTTCATTTCGTGTTGCACATTCATATATATATATATATATATATATATATATATATAGACAGACACAAGAAAGCATTTTATTGCATAACGTTCTAAAAATATATCCCTGGAGTTTGAAACTTGTAGTCTCACTTGCTATGGATCCCCAAGTCATAAGAAACCTTTCGTAGTTTTACGTTTCTGCGTATTGGGGTCAGGTCTTCCTGTTTTTTACATATTATTTCATGTATCGACGAAGAGGTTTTGACGTACACGCATTGGCTGATTTGGTATCATTGTGTTAATGACCGGAGAAATCAAAGACACTTTTCACAACTTGACCCGCCAGATCAAAAGAAGCCTTCACTGGAAACTGTTTTATAAAATAAATACCTGGCAGGTGATCGGAGGAACCATCTGTCAATCAAATCCAGACTGAGCGAGTTCGGAGAACATCAAACGCCTTCAGTATCCTTCTTGGAGCTTCTTCCAATGACGAAATACCTTACATTTCGATAGATAGAACTAATGCTAATGCAGGAGCTACGCTAACCTCGTTGGAGCCGCCATTGTTGAACAGTCACCTCCTCACGAGACGCCGATTGGTCCTTGTTTGGGCCGACTGGACACAAACACATTACTTGATGGATTTTGCGTCGTACGTGATCCCAGGATTCTCGCGACAAAAATCCTTCAAAAGTATTTTTTTTAGAAAGTGTTTGAAAGTTTCCAAAAAACGTGTGGAACAAATGGTGCGGTGGCTCAGGCTACTCGTTGGGAGCAGCTCACAAGGGAGGAGGGATTGCTCCTGGGACGCTCAATAGAGGGCGAAAATAGCACTTATCTCAGGGGGCTCGATTTAACTTCCTGGGTTCAAAATTGGTCTGCGATCTTTGTGGCATGTTATCACCCTCTGTTTTTCGTCCCATCCTCCCCGTCTGTCTTCCCTTGAAAAATAGTCCCGGCACATGAAAAGAGCATTAAAAGTCCACACAGTCAACTCTGAGAAAAGGCACTCTCCCAAGGGCAACGGTTTCAACAGAGGCCCTCATAACATCCGAGGCAAACCCTGGAGCCAAAAGGCTGATGCAAGGTCGGCTCCAGGCTACCGAGGGTCCACAGGGCCAAGGCAGGGACGGAATAATACCAGCTCCTCCTGAGCGGCCGGGTGGAAAACATAAAAAAAAAACATAAGCAGAGACTCTAAAAAACAGGCGAGGACGACGGGGGTTAGAACCCCGGGAGTGAGAACGCAGAGGGCGGCTGATCCGCAAGCCCTGTTGATAAGAGTCTGGTGGAAGCTGTGTGAGAGTTTTACTCAGCAGTTGAAGGTCAGAGCTGTTTCCCTAATGACGGAGAATAAATCAGAGCCTGAAGGGAAATAAAGCTGAGATCAAAGTTGCTGTTAAAACAATGCTGGAACTCAAACTGTAGAGGAAAAGAGCGAGAGAGACTTTTCTTTTGTGTTGTTTTTGGTGATGCTTTAAAAAAAAAAAACGATGTACCGATGTTTTCCCGCCTGTTTGCTTTGGATTTATGTTTTTTTTTTTTGTGTGTGTGTTTTTTATTCTCCTAGGGAGTGCTTGTTAGATTGAGCTTGTGCAGGTCATGACCACGATGATTGCACCAATTCGGGTTTTTGGGCTCCATCAGTTGATGCTCGGAGACGGTGAATCTTCATGAGCGGAGCTAACAAAGTTATTTCCCCTCAAAGGTCACACATTTGACCCCAGAGCTTATTTGGCCTCAGGTGTTATTTATTACCAGTTAAAGAGGAGGACGTGAAGTGCAGAATGAACAGGATGGCTCAAATATGGGTGAATGACGAATAAATCGGCTACAAACAGTGAAACGAAATATATTGACTTTAACTTTTTAATTTATATTACAAGGTTTCTGAAAATCCTATGTTTAAATATGCAAATGAGGCCTTATCTAGTGCTAACCTTTGGTGAATTTAGGATAAAGACTCACCTGAATGTGTATTTTGGATATCGTCTTTCCACCAGTCTGAAAGGAGACATGGTTTGGCATGCAGTGCTTTTTCAACAATATGTTTTTGCCCGTGGGGTTTGCAACATAAATCAAACGCACCCTTTGGCACTGCTTCCTCTCTTGCTGCCACACCGCCACATGTAAATGAATCCGTCCCTGTAATCCCATGTTAAATACTCACTTTGAGTGTGTGACCTTTGATTAAATAAACAGTTCACGTGTTCTGCAGCATTAATAAAGTGATCTATAAATCAGGCTCATGTTGACCAGAAATATTTAAAAAAGAGTCTTTGCGATGAGATAAATCCACCATTTCTCTACACTTTGGAAGCAGTTTATAAAATCACCTCACTTAAACATTTATTTTTTGCCTTCAACTGTAACACGCATCACCCCTCTCTGTTCCTGCCATTCTGCCTGAGTTTAACATTCAACGTTTGTACTCTCCTCTTTTGCAGTTCGGAGCGTTGCATTACACAAAGAGGCCGTTAAAGAGTTACGAGTTTGGCATCGTCTCATCCATCTGCCGTCGGAAACTCTGATCCCGCTTTCAGCAGATCCTCCTCAGCCCGGTCTCTGAAGGACCAGAGTGGGAGAAGCAGATGTTGCCTCAGTCCCGCATGTCGCTGCATGTCAGCTCAACCGCTGATGTGATTTTGGCATGCATGTCCTTGACTTTGTGTGTGTGTGTGTGCGTGTGTTGGGGGGGGGGGGGGGGGGGGGCTTAGTGGAAACACAGGTTTAAATATTAAAAGGTTTGTTTTTGGTTCTACTCAAAATCAAAAACTCCAAAACCACTAATTCTCCCACAATGCAACTTGACTCCCCCGCCTGATAAACACCCACAAAACTGCCTCCTGCATCTTTTCATAACCACCTGATCATCAACATCACAAATATTTAGAAAGATGTGAAGGACAATTAGGAAAGGACAACTGCAGAAGAGAATATTTTTTTTTTCAACTTTATTGAAAACATGAGTAGTGACAAAGTCAATGCCATAAAACTCAAGCAAGGATGCCTGAAATAGAAAGAGACCTCTAAAGAAGGACGTTTCCAATGTATCTGCAGTGTAGAATTAAACGACGTAGCTTAGCGTCGACGTGGATGTGTAGCTTAAAATGTTGCTGCCGCAAGGAATTGTGGGACGGCGCAACCTCCTTCCCCGTTGTGAAGGATGGTCCATTGTTTGAGTCCGACCTGATCACGTTTCAGTCAAGGACTTTTCGACCGCAGCCTTTCAAACTCTGGTTTCCTGTATTTGATGACTCATGACATGGTTGAGCGTGGACTGTAGCTTTAAAAAATAGAGATCTATAAGTTAATTTCAGGAAGAAAACGTCATTTTGATTGATTTTTTGATTACATAATATATATTCCCGTCCACTACGACTCCAGAAGCTGCTTAGTGGACATAGATGGTGTGTTGTGGCTGCCTCTGGGGGTTAGATGTCTCGCTGTCTCGCTTACTGTGCATAAACTGATGGACAACTATGAAAGCTTTACAAAAGAAAAAAGGCCTGTTCAACTTCACAAAACATCTGAAGCACGACTCTTTGATGTGTTTCCTCTTGGATAGTTTTCTGGGGTGATTTTGATCTCCTGCTGTGTAACATCCTGCAGCTAACTGTGTTTAGGGGGGGGGGGGTCAAACCTGAACATGCATTCACCATTGATCCTGATTTTCCACCAAAGGGCTGTCGGACTCGTCTCAGACGACCAGACGAAGACGAAGTCCCGGCAGCCCGGCGCTTCGCCTTTTGTTTCCTCTCTTTCACGGAGCTCCTCCGTAATCATCCAGCCATCCCCTTGATTCGGCTGATCAGAATATGAAAGAGGCCGAGGACCGTAATTACTCGGCGAGTGCATCAAAGCACACCGGCTGCTGATAACACGTCTCGTACTGAAGGAACAACAAAAAGAAAAAAAAAACACCAGTAGGTAATGTCATTATGTCGCTGGCTCTTGTGTCTCTTTCAGAAAACACGAGCCCTCGTTGTGCGTCTGAGTGTGTTTTGCATGTGTGAATGAAATAAACAAATAAGTGAAGTGCGAGCAGGATACACACCGAACAATAAGAAGCGGGAAGTCATTCCGACTTTTGATCCGTGACCACGTCTACCTTCCACTTTGACGACTCCCGGATTCGTTTTCAACTCGGGCCAATTAGTTTTTTTCTCCTAAAGGTTTTGTAATCACACTCAACGCCTCGGCTTGTCAAAAACCCTGTCGGGGTCGGTCCAACCGTGTCTTTCGAATTACATTCCTATACAATCAGGCTAATACGTTTCGGAGGAAACATTGTGGTCATTATGAAGGTTTCTGCACCATTTTGCACGTCTGTAGAGCTGCAGAATGATTTATTTGGATTTCGTGGGCAACTCGAAGCCCATGGGGCGGTAAACGTTGTTATGAAAACATGAATGTTGCTCTGAAGCGCGTGAGTCATGAGAAAATATGATTTAATGAGTTTAGAGCACCTGTTGAAGCCCCCAGGCCTCCGAAGGGGTGGGGGACAGAAATAATTAAATTAAAAGTAAGGGTTGATATTTTGTGACGTTAATAGTGTCATTTGCTCCGACTACTGTTGTCTTTAATGTCTTTTTTATATTTATCTTGTCTATTGTAAATATGTATATATGTACAACGAGAGGTACGTGCAATCGGAGTTAAATTCCATGTGTGTGTAAACCAATAAAACTGATTCTGATTAGTCATGTGACTCGTTAGTCAAGTTAAGGCTCTTTTCCGAAACCTAACTAAGTGTTTTTAATTTTTTTCCCAGTGTCCCATTTTTCAGAAGCAATATGTTTGAGAAAATGAATGTAATTTTAGTTTTCTCCTTTTTTTCTTATTCAAATTTGAACCGGGCAATGTTGTTTCAGATTCTTTTTTCTCAATTGCTCAGGATCACTTTTAGTTATGATAATAACCCCGGGTCCCCCACAGACCAGAGAGCCGCCACATTACTCTTCCCTCCTGCCGGATCCCGGAGCTCCAAGGTGACTCCTGTATTTCTCAGCCTGTGAACGTTTAAACACCTCTGGCCTCGTCCAGTCTTCGCCGTAAGCTGTGTGTTCTGTATTTATCTGTCCAGTCGGCCGCGCCGCAGTTTCCCCCTGAGCTCCGAGGGGAAAACAGCATGAACGCGTCGCATGGGTGGGTAGAGCTTATTTTGGAGCTGGAGTTTGAGTCGAGGCCGGCCCCGAACAGGCAATATGGAGAGGACGCATCAGCTGACCCAGTGACTCACAAACCTCTGTATCCAGCTGCTGGGACTGGGAAGATTATTATTTATTTTTTTAAAGAAATTGCTGGTTCAAGAGTAATAGATTCAAAAAGTAATGCATCATATGTTTCTGTAAGTCTTCATCTATCATGTTGACCACACACCATTATTACACTACATTTCACTGAGCAATTAGGGTTAAGTGTCTTGCTCAAGGACATATCGACATGGACTAGCGGAGCCGGGGATCGAACCACCGATCCTCTGATTGAAAGACAGATCTGCTAACCACTGAACCAGTCGCCCCATCAAACACTACATTAGAAAGGGATGTGATATTGTATTCTCCGTCAGAATTACATGCTTTGCGTTATAGAGAAGGATGTAAACGTTGATGACAACATGATGTAAAAAAATATATATTCGAATGATTACATTTTTAACTAAAATACAACAAATTGCTATTGCCTGCAATAAAAAAAAAGAATGAAATACAAATTGGACTTATGACCTCATGTCTGAAGGGCTGCCTTTTGACTGATGATTGAGATTTTACATTATTGAAAAGATCAATTCATGGAACCATTTTTGGAAACAAGGAGGCGTCATTGATTTCTGTCTAATACGAGCCTTTCTATTTAAAAAAAAAAGGACTCATCTCAATCTGACAATTCTGTTATTATCTGTGTTTCATCCTACAAACCATAAAAAAAGTATTTAAACTCTGATTTGACCCAGACAATCATACCATTCCCCCTGTTTGTCTTCTCATTTACTGTCTGTCTGCCGGGTGCCCGTCGGCGTGCCTGATTGGACTGTAAATAGCTGTCGAGGCCATAATGAAGCCAATGATAGCAGAATCATGGATTCCCAATGACCTCAGTCGGGCCAGTTAAAGTTATATGCAGGGTCGTAATTATGTGTTTTATTGGCGGGGAAGGACGGACACGCGGCAGCTTCAGAAGCCTCCGTAGGGCCTTCATACGTCAACGGGACGAGGGAGCAGATAGCGGCCGGTCCGCGGGTCTTATCTGCCCGCCTACAGCTGCTGGCTGACTCGTGCGTGACGGACAGCCGGGATCACATGCACAGATGTGTACAGGCGGCACGCATTTAAACACGCATCTTATAATCAAATCTTTCCAAAATATAGTGCGCGGCCGTAAAAGCAATGTGCCGTGTCCGTGTAGTAATAACAACAAAACGCAATCATTTTGAGTACTGGTCAAATTATGTCTGTAGAATCAAATATTGAATATATACGTGTACGGACTTGATTTTCCATATTCTTTGATAGAAGACTTATTTATAATTTGCTCATTTACAGATTGTTTTGTACTTTTCCCAATCTAAAAAAATATTGTTAGCGAAAGAAATTAAACCTAAGCAAATTTTAGAAAGAATTTGCTTGGATTGCTTGGAATAAATAATATAAAAATATATATTATATAAAATAAATAATATAAAAATATATATAATAAATAAATAAAAATATATATTATATAAAATAAATAATATAAAAATATATATAATAAATAAATAAAAATATATATTATATAAAATACATAATATATATAATAATATAAAAATAAAATAATACAAAATGTTGGGTTTTCGCAGCAGCTGTGTTGAACGTCTTAAAACGAAGACCTGCAACATCAGCAAGTTCAGACACAAAGACGCGTCATAATAATTCAATAATCACGAGTCACCTGTTGGGAACTCAAAGGGACGTCTCTTTCTGCCGAGGCGGCGGTTGCCAATGCGTTTGATTAGCCGCGCAGCCTTGAGCGGCTAATCAAACGGCCGTGGAGATAAATGGAGTAATTGGCAAATCATTGGCACTCTCCGCCCCCCCCCCCCCCCACCCCCTTGCTACACCTGCTCCCGACGGCTTTCTACCCTCACAACAACCGGCTGAAGTGCCGTGAAAGACCGAATTCAATAGTGTTGTTTTGTTTTATCCTTTTTTTTTTTTTCTCTTCTCGTTCGGTCTCTGCCAGATTTGTATAATTGGCTCTTGGATTATATTAATCAAAAGAAGAAAGACAAATCTGCAGACGGTTTTAAAATTCAGTGGAGTCAACTGGCAAAAAAAAAGAGGAAAGAAGATGTAGACAAAGTGCTCTGCAAGTTATGTTTGTAACAACAAATGCTATATTCTGTGATATAATGAATACAACCTTTAATTAGTTACGACTCGTGTAAGGACCAATGGCATGCGAGGCTTCGTCGTTCAAACTAAAAGACAAGCGGCGATGTCTGCAGGCAATCGGCTGGAAGTAGACTTTCCCTAGACTTATCTTAAGACGGAGGTTTATTTTGAAAAACGCACTCTGTCGTCCCTGCAATGTCCAAAACCGGCGCTAGAGGGCGACCTAGAGGCGGACCAAGATTGAGAACTTATTGGGAAAGCATACACGCCGATCCGAGAGGACATTGTTTTTAAAATTGACAAATCAAAGAGGAAACTTGGCATGTTAGTGAGACGCCACTTCATTTGTATCCCCAAATCTCTCTTGCCGCTCTAATACGACGAGGGCAAAACAGAGTTTCCTGCGGCAAAACTCTTTAAAGTTGACTTCTGCTTCTCTGTGTTTGCTCAAACGTACTGAAGCACCCCAAAAAAATCTTCTAAAACCATTTTTCTTTGTGTATTTTTTTGTGCTATTCCGGTTTCAAGTGTGAAATCAAAGAGGCGCCTGCGTGAACATCACACAACAGCGATCACAGCAGTGGGTGTGGTAAATATACGCTTGTTGTGTTTATTGATGTCGGGGTGTTGTGGATGTTAAAGTTTGATGCCTAAAAAGGCAGCGGCGGGTGAACGATCCGATAGATTTGACTTTGAAATAAACACTGCGTCAAAAACAACTCCCTCCGGTTGGGAAAAAAAAAAAGAAAAACGCACAACACTACCTGTACTCGCTCGCCCCTAAACCGCCCTCCATCTGTGTCTCCCTCTGTTAAGAGGAGCACTTTGCTGAGGTGGGTGACAGTAATGAACTCTGACTCGGTGAGGCTAGAGAGGATGTAAATTAATGTAGATGAGGATGAAGAGTAATTGCTCACACAGAGGGCTCTGAGAGGTGTGTGTGAGGGAGAGAGAGAGAGTGTGTGTGTGTGAGAGAGAGAGAGAGAGAGAGAGAAAGTCAGCAGGAGTGAAAGATAGTGCACCCATGGGAGCGCTTAAGTGGAAATGTGTGGCCGAGTCAAGAGGGAGACACTTCAAATATCTGTTTATCTATTAATGAGATTGAATGGATGGAACGATGAGCGGGTGGGCGGACGGGTGAGTGACGGTGAACGATGGCAGATGGAAGCATAATGGTGAATGATATT
The DNA here is from genome assembly GCA_023566465.1 of Cottus gobio. Classification (NCBI taxonomy): domain Eukaryota; kingdom Metazoa; phylum Chordata; class Actinopteri; order Perciformes; family Cottidae; genus Cottus; species Cottus gobio. Next base: position 4,515,392 of record CM042229.1, on the reverse strand, counting down.
AGAGAGGAAGAGGGGAAGAGAAGAGCGTTTTCTTAAGTGGGAGGGAGGGAAGGGAGAAATTAAAAGAAATTAAGAGCTCGGATGAAGGGAAAGGATGTACAAAATAAAATAAAACCCTGAAAAGACGATGAATCAAATAGATCACGACTAATGACGTGTGTGTGTGTGTGATTTTTATATCTTAATTATGCTCTCTGCAAGTTATGTTAGTTATCTCCCAATTATCCCGCCGTATGAGTGAGTGTACAGAATATAAGGAATAGGCGATGATGATTAAATCTTGGCGCAGCACGGTCGGCTGCTTTCTTTAAACCTAATTAATACCGAGAGTTTTAAATTTAGAAAAAGCAGCCTTTAACGGTGGGCGTCATGTTTGGAGGCCCATCTGTCTGCATTAAGCCGAGAAGCATAGGAATATATTTCGGGCTTTCCGTGATATAATTATCGCCTTCTTATTCTTTCCGGGGTAACTTCCCAGGGTCGCCCGCCTCGCGTTTATTTACACTCGTTCCCAGCAAATATTCACTCGGTAAATTTATTTAGCTGCTATAAATGTCGCGGCCGTGCCCTCGTCGCTCCCTTGAGTTTCCCCGTGTCTCCTCCAGTGTTTTTTTTTTTTCATCAAAATTAATTAGAAGAAGAATCTTTTCATTGATGGCTGCTGCTTAAAGCTTTTCTGAAATCATGACGTCATGACTTCCTGTTTGTAAGCACAGCGTACATTAGAAATAAACATAGATGTTGGGAATGCTGAGCGCTATAAACTGTATATTCAATCACAACTTTACGCATTTTGTTTCTGCTAACACTCCTCATGAGCCGGTCTTGTCACACAGACCACAGAAACCCTCCTTACCTTCCGGTTGGCAAATATATGATCTCATTTGTCAACGTCTCCTTCCTGAGCCGTCGTGGAAATCTGATCTTTCCGACATCATTCTCTCGACCGAGCGTTCATTTTCTATCTCGAACAAACAGACAAAGTCATCCTCCTGCCTTCTAACTCTAGAACTGAACCCTGCTCTCCTTACAGGAGATGCTGATGTAAGCATTACATTATTCTACTTTATTGTGGGTCAATTTGACACGCTACAGACGTGTGTGTGTGTGTGTGTGTGTGTGTGTGTGTGTGTGTGTGTGTGTGTGTGTGTGCCGGTTATAGGTAAAGTGACAGCTTCCCGCTTTAATGAACAAATAGGAGCCAAGCTTAAATAATACTTCAACAAGGGAATAAAAAGCCCCTTTCATATCCTTAAAAGCTTTTCCCACTTTTCCAAAAGTGAGTTCAACAACAGCAGCTTGAACTTCTTGAAGTCAATATCAAACCCACCACTAACTGATCAATAAGCAAAGTCGCAGCAACAAATATCGTATTAGGAGACAACAAATATTTTGCCGGTAAAACAAATTCAATAATGAAAGATAAAAACCATCCTGAGCAAGCGGCCACTCACCCATCACCCGGAGCCTCTCGGCGCCCACCACCACTTCCTGCTCGTCGGCGGAGAAGAGGAGCTTCCCGGCGGTGGATTTGACTTCAAACATCTTGCCTTGCGCTTTAAATCCACTGGATCCTGAACACACAGAGAGAGAGAGGAGACATCAAAGAGGAGCGACCGCAGCCGGAACCGATGCCTTACTGAATTCGATCGGTATTGGAACGTTTAAAATGCATCCAGGTGGGAAGACGCTCAAGGTGTCCTGCGGGACTCGCTGACTAAAGCGAAGGTGGGCGTGTCTTTATTGACGGTGGGCGTGTCGTTATTGAAGGTGAGTGTGTCTTTAGTGAAGGTGGGCGTGTCTTTATAGAATGTGGGCGTGTCTCTCTGCTCCAATCCCTGGTTGTTTCAACCTTCACGTGTTACGTTAGTAATAGAGGGTGAAAACATTCCGGATGGTTTTCCCATTTAAGGAGACTTTTCCTTCACAGGACAAGGCTCACATGTCCCAGGAACATGTGGACCAAAGAACAAGTTCATAGCTCCATTATTTATGTTTTAATCAGGTTTTATTGACGATTTCCTCTTTTTTCACCCGATTTTGAGCCTTTTTTCAGGGTTCCCTCATGATACCTGTTTTTAGTTTTATGAGAAGTTCTATAGGGTAAAATAAAAGAAGAGTACTTCAATTTGCCTTTTATTGTTGTATTTTAATATATTTTGATGGGAAGTATTTTTTATCAGTTACATTATATCGGGTGAAAATCACCCGACGTTAGTGTTAGTGTGACTATTTTTAACGTTGGTGTTTTAGGGTTAAAGACCCACCGGCTGTGATGTTGGATTGTACGTCAACCCTACCAAATCTAGAAAAGCATACGTAACAAAAATATGGTTGAATAGTAGAAGAAAGTATCCTTTATTAGGGGAAATTGGTCTCTGCATTTAACACAAGCTTAGTTAGGATGGGTTGAACTGGGGGTTCAGTGTCTTGATCAAGGACACTTCGACATACAAGCTATGGGCTTCGAGGGATCGAACCGGCTACCTTGTGGTCAACCACTCCTCCCCATGAGCTACATCCACCCCTAGAACGATGAAGCAAACAATCTGAAGCCGAATTATTTCCTGCTAGTGAAAGCGATTTGCACGAAGGTCTGCAGGAACAAAAAAACTCCGTGTGTCGTAGCTCCGAGCTGCCAAAACTGTAACCGGTGTCACGACAAACAAGGAAAACGCAGACAACTTGTTGTTCCAACTCAAATTGTTTCGTCTCATGCGGCGGCAGAAAACACTCAACGCCGGGGGGGGGGGGGGGGGACTGATTGACACCCGCGCAATTGATTCTGTCACTCTCCGTCTGGGATGAGGCGACGGGCCTCGTTCCTCCAAGAGAAAAGCACCCGAGCGGACTTCCTCCTCCTGCTCCTCAGACCCCCAGAAGGCAAACGTCAGCAGGCGTTTCAGATGTGAGAGACACTTCCCTGTGCATATTTACACAAAGTGATTTCCATTCACAGAAGACTGCCGACTGTTAGAGAGTGACAGGCTGAGCATGTGGGGGGGAGGGGGTGGAAAGAAGAGTCACAGAGGTATGGAGGTGCACCTGAGGCCTCTGCTGGCACAGATCAGGGGAAGAAATGATCTCATTCTCAATCTTGAAAAAAATGAATAAAAACGAGGCAGCCACTCCTGACCTGAGAGAGCATCCGTTTCATCTGATGTTGCCACTAATGTCGGGTTTTTCGAAACATCAAAGAGAAATCATTACACTACATTAAAGCATGCTTTTTGGGGGTCTTACCTGTTACGAGTTGCGTGAGCAGCTGGTTGTTGCTGTTGACGATATTGACCGATATGTTTCTGGACGACTGCAGGAACAGAGGGCGGCCCTGCGGAAAAGATGGACACGTTCATGTATCAGTTTGTGGTGTTTTTTTTTGTTTTTTTTTAGGAACAAGAATACAAGAGGGTACTTGCGGAGACCCTTATTAGCCCCATTTCACATTACACAGACTTTTCTTATGCGTATAAGAAAAGTCTTGAAATTCAATAATACTTCAACATCTGCGGAAAAACACTTTTATGCTCTTCTACGTGGAAAAATATTTGGTGCGCTAAATGGATTTTGGAAAAGTTCGGAGAAGAAGAAGACATCAATATGCAGGTTAAACATTTGCCGTTCAGACTTTATCCGGCAAATATTTTTCCATAACATTTGACGGCTTCACCTCAAGCTAGCGGTTTCTTCGTACTTAAGGAAGTATTATACATTTTTTAATACATTTTTATTATACATTGTCGTTTTCTTACAGCTTTATTAATGCAATATTTCAAAATGCGCATAAATATATGTGTGATAATTTGGGGGTGGGGCTTACAAGCTGAGCCAGCAACAACACAAAAACAAATCAAAAGTACAGGCGCACACACACACACACACACACACACACACACACACAAGTACAACTTCACCCTCACACACACAGAGACACTATCACTGGCCGAGTGCAGAGACTAAAGCCTCCTGCTCAGTTTGATAACTTCCATTTCCCAGAGTGCCTTGCACCGATCTGTAATGCCGATCACGTCGGACACTCTGCTCTTTCTGCGCCCGCCTAATCTTCATGCCTCAGTCAACTTCTTAATTAGAGATAACGGCCGGACCATTGTGCTGCGCTCGCAGCCGAGCTGGGGATATGTCTTGTGTGTATAATACTGATAACATTATGGCTCTCGCCAAAGTTATTGAAGTTATCACAGTAAATACACCAAAATGTACGGCATGCAAGAAAGGAAGTACGACAACAGCTGTGTGTTGTGACCTGAAAGAGCTGGAAAATAGAGCGTAGTGCACTGTTGTGTTTCAAGGTTGAGGTGTGTGTGACTGAAACTATTTTTAACATCAAAAGTCTGATGTGCCACAGTTATTAAAAAAAATGTAAAAAAAGGTGCCTAACCACAAGTTTCTTTTTATATTATGACCTATATATGCTAGTAGTTGTCAAAATGTAATAGTTAAGGAGAATCAATCCCTGTGCATATTTAAAAATACAATATTTACTGGAAAATGAAGGTTATTCTCAATCACAGTACCCGAATATTCCAAATTACGAACAATTCCAGTCTCTTATCTATTGGTGTACTTTGTCTCACACAAATAAAACTTGCTTAAAACTACATTGAGGCAGTTTTACTGACAAACTTAAGAGAGAGAAATCAAAACAAGTAATTACATTACATTACATTACATTTCATTTAGCTGACGCTTTTATCCAAAGCGACTTACATGATATACAGTAGACTGTAGACACAGCAACGGTGAGCAATGAGGGTTAAGTGTCTTGCTCAAGGACACAACGACGCAGACTGCCGGAGCCGGGGATCGAACCACCGACCTTCTGATTGAAAGACCGACTTGCTAACCACTGAGCTACAGTCGCCCCCACTGTAATGCGACTACACCGGTGCTAAGACGTGAGAAGTCCGTCCAAACAATTGGAAAACACAGTTGGAAAAACAGAATATTGTTAAATTAACTTCACTTAAACAAACATCACTGGAAAAAATGTTTGAAAAGAATGAAATATGTCATACATATGTAATAACAGCGGTCTGACTGTACGGTATGGGTCTAAACAGACTGTTTTGAGGCTTGATTATGAGATAAATGCCTGGCGATATGCACAATGTTTACATTGCTGCACTAAAATGCGATGAATAAATGAGTAATGACAAGCTTTGGTCATGTGTGTGCTCACAACAGATTAATGGACCCCAGTGTGCACATCTTTTTGTGTAGCTTGGATCAAAGCGGCGCCCCGGTGTGCTGAGGAGTCAGCGCTCGCTCGTTAGCGCTCATTACCTGCAGCAGCGCGGACATCAATACAAGACAAAAGATGGAGGACATGGAAAACTCGACTAATCAGTCAACAACTCGCCGTTCAGGGAGTAGAAAAGGGCAGTTTGACGATGGAGCCGGCATCAGACGCTATTTTCATTTATTTTCCTCGGCTCGTACAAAATAAACTTGCAGAAGTTGCTCCATCACATTCTTGTTTTGGATTTATTTTAATTTTTTTTGAAAAAAGTTAAATTTAGAGAAAGAAAGAGGGCTAAAATCGGAGAAAGAGTGCCGGAGGTATCGGCCGATACGCTGAGAAAAGACTGCCATCACATTAACAGAGAAATAACTGCAATGCACAGCAGGGGTCTATCCTGGTTTCATTTTTTTTTAAATCTCTCCTGGATTCACCAATTGCTTTTTCCCCAGCTCCTCCTCCTCGGTGTTACTCTTCCTCTCACTTCCTCTGCTTAAGCTACAGTACCAGCCATCCGTCCTCTCCTCTGTTAACTTCTCTCTCATCCCTACTTATACTGTAATCATTTAGTGCTTGGGGGGAAAACCCCTAATTTACAACACCTGTGTGCAGGTCACCGTGCACGTTGTTTCGAAAAGATCGACCGAGAATTACGGGTTCACCGAATCACGCGGAAATCCGCCTCGTCAGGTTTTTCTCTGGCAAGTTAGTGAACGGACCAATCAGAGCCCTCTGAGTGGGCGTGGTTTAGATCAATGGCTGCTCCTGCAGAGGTTAGCGTTGCTGTCCGTTATATCACAACTGGAGAGTGTTTCCTCATTAAGGTGAATTAAGAGAAAAGCGTTAATTGAATGCACCATAAACACGCAGTCATCCAGAGCTGCTTCCTGTATGAAAATATGAATATTTTGAGCCGGCCACGAAATCCCGCCGCGAGCATGTCGTGCTTGTTTGAGTCAGGGTTGAACTCGGCCGCTCTTTCAGAATATGCTCGCTGGCTTCCCATCGCTCTTGTTCTAATTCAGTCTTCGTCCATCTGTCACCCGCTTTCTGTCTCCATTACTGCCCCTTCTTCTTCATCTTCTTCCTCTTCCCCTCTCGTTCCCCATCTTCATCTCCATCTCCAGCTCGGCTCTCTTTCGCTTCTTCCCCCCCGCCGCATCGCGCTCCATCGCTCATCCTCCCTCTCGGCTGGCGTAAGGTCCAAGACGGGGGAGATAAAGCCCGCTGCTCTCCTGCATTATCAAGGCATCCGTACACGACCCGCACGCCGCTGTTATTACTGCCGGCAGTAGAAGAGACACAGGGAGGGAGTGCATATCACTTCATCGGGGCCCATCGCTCCATTTCTCTGACATCTCCAGGCCCAGACACTCCGCCTGTTGTTGCAACGAGGACAGCAGGAAGCGGATCAGAATGTTAATTTTGTAAACAGGACCTACCAGGGGACTTCAGACGGACTGAACATTCAGATTGCTAAATGCTAAAGATTTCCTGCAAGAAAGCGGTTGCTGCACACCGGAGGTTGTTGTGGGTTTCTTTCCCCACAAAGATCACCTGGGTCGGAAACAGGTGCATCCACTGAGCCGTATGCTGCTTGGCACGTCATTGTGTGTTACTTTATTGTCTTATGACAACACATGGCATGAGATTTCGTGACGAGTCTCGTTCTGACTCTGCATTTTATATCTTAAACTGCACTGCAACTTTTATTCAATTCTGTATTTTTTTTTTGGTGCTTTTTAACTGTTTTTTAATGTTTTAATGAATGTTCTTAATTGTTTTTAATTATGTTTTGATGCTTTTAATGGTTTTATGTGAAGCACTTTGAATCGCCATTGTTGTTGAAATGTGCGTTACAAATACATTTGCCTTGCCTTATGGCGTGAAATGACTCAAAACATGGAGTTATGCATGGAGTTACCATACGAATGGTCTCGCTAAGTCATCAGATGACTCAACCAGTCTGGAACCGCCTCCTCCTGTCTTGTGGTTAACGCCACATGCCTGCCGAGCCGTGGCAGGTCGCACTGCGCTCATCTTGCCAAGTCTTTCTTGATCCGTCCAGAGGTGACGCGGCACAAAAGGTTTGGATTTCTCTTTTGGATATGACATTTATTGGCACGGCGTGGGCTGCCTTCGAATGGCACGCCTCGCTATGGATATGTCTCGTCGTATTATCACGTTTCTCGACGGGACCTGATGTGATGTGACATGTTCTGTCTTGTCAGTGCAGCTGGGTGAGCTAAGATCTCTGCAACGAGCTGCTTTTGAAAGCATCGTTAGCTAACATGCATGAAGCCAGGGTTCACTCCAATGACCCCGCCTTCGCTCCTGAACATCACTGCCTTAGGGTCACGATCTTTGGGTGACAAACTTAAGAAGAGGATCGCAGGTACAAAAAGCTATAAATACACTTCTTGGCAGAGTATCTCAGTTCGGCCCTTTGGGGCAAAAGGACATCAGGGAATATCTTTGGACTGGAACCCTATTATTGCTCCTTCAGCTGGAAAGAACTGCCTCCCTTTGGAGGTTCTCTAAAATAAACAGCAGACCAGGCAGCAACCTCCAATACCTTATAATGCCTTATACCTGCCTTCTTTCTAATGACCAGCAGGGGGCCAGCAGAAGTCTGGTTGTATAGAATCTATGAGAAAATGAGCTTAAATCTCACTTGACTTGATTTATTACCTCATTAGTTTATGGTCTCAACAAACGCTAGTTTCAAGTCAACCTCAATCCAGCAGGATTCAGTATTTATTATCAGTAGAGTCATTTAGTAAATTATTGACCCATTTAGAGAAAAATAAACAATATAGCAGGTTAAGCTTTAGGGCGGGGCTTCATTGTGATTTGCAGGCTGCTACCACAACGCTTTCAGTTCATGAAAGGTGATTGTAACATTTTGTCTTATTCACCAGTCGCTGGCAAACAAATGCATTCGGCTCCACCTGCTCATGTCACTACTGGTTCAAAAAATTCACGAGACGGCAATGGCCAAAAAAACTATTTTGCGACGTTCAAAATGTCAAATTTGAGGCTCAAAAACCGCAGTCCACAAACCAATCGGTGATGTCACTGCGATAACACACCCTTTTCTATCCACAGTCCATCTGACGAAGAGCGTTTCAGGATCCTTCAGGAGGAGGAGGAGGTCTGCTGACACCGTAAACTGACTCCAATATGAAGCCGAAGACGGGTCGATGGCTTTCAGCTACCTTTGGGAGAACATCTAGTGTAGCGCCTTTCCTTCCACAATCTCCGCGGCGTGGGGGGGTTTAAAGCCTCTGCCAACGCAATTTAAGCTTCGTTAGAGCAACATTTAAACACTTAATGAAATCAATACAGGTTGTAAATGCGGGCGGAGTGGGACCACTCGTAGTTTGATGCTTCCAGTATCCGTCCCAACAGGAATGTCAAGCATGCTTTTGCAACTGTCTTTGAAGTCTGGCTCCGGGTCTCAAATTCACACTCACAGTCATTAGACACTGGTTTCTTCACACCATCGCTTATATCCTGTACACTCTGTGTTGCTTACATTGAGATAACAAAGGCAGTTATTCCTTTATTTGGGACATGCTGTATGACACCAATGCACCATTGCTGGAATGATTGCTTCAATTATTCATGCTACAGAGGTGCGAGCTCAGGCACAGGCACCAAACACAAATCTGAATTATTATGTGTGTCGGGCTACAAATAAAAAATAAATATATATATAGGTGTGTCTTTCTGTGAGTGACTTACTGGTTTGGAGTGGATTTCTTTGGCATAGAGGGGTTGGAGGAACTCGGAGGCCCCTTCCAGTTTCAGGCCCTTCTCTGTTATTCTCAGGTTGCCCATGCCGTCCTGTGAGGAGCAAAGACACAGTAACAGTTAGTTCATATTCTCTGATCGTGCATTTTGAGTCACTATATATTAACTGGTCATTCAAAAATATTGTTTAAGTCATCTATAGAGGTTATTTCCATTAAAAAAAAAACATCAAATTCAAATGATAAGATAATAAAACATTGTCATGTTATTGATAAAACAAATCTTGGCATTGGCAGTTTTAATGAGATAATGTTAGCTACTTAGATGTAGTGTTTCTCGCCCCCCCCCCCCCCAAAAAAGAAAATTAAATAAAAAATACATTTCACAAGATTTGAATGCATTAAATTCAAAATGTGATGCATTTGAATGCATCATTGAAATGTCAAAATACTACTTTTTACTGAGAAAATCCTGAATTCATACGTTAGCGGTTAGCTCTGTGAATGCTACAAGCTCCCCTCCTGACAAGGTAAACACAGATTTGTTCACAACGCAGCATTATCAGGGATCGGCGACCGAGAAGCATTCGCGCCGATCTCCTGATCGCGTATCTTCACTGAATACCTGCTGATAACGATCGGGAGTAAAAAAAAATGGCTCGGCTGTGTATTTAATCCTCGGTTCAACCACAGTCGACGTTTCCTGAAGTTGAAGCAGTCGCAGAGAGGTATACGTAACGGAGAGATAACAAAGATTGAAAGATATGTGAAGTTTGAATCATGTTTTTCTCAATGGGTCTTCTATTTTCGCCAGCGACATCAAAGATGAGTCAGAGCGAGCCGAGCCTCTCCACCGTTTTCCCTCCAAGTATTTCCTGCCAACATGGTCGGGCTGGGTCTAACAGCTGCCATTTTTATTTTTTTTTCCTGACACATCTGTTATTCATCTATGTGTCGAGATCGCTGTGTGGGGAAACATGCAACCCGCGCCCGACGTTTAGAGGAAATATGTTCTGGTGCAACACCACGACATGATTATCAGGTACAACGTCCGAGCACACACACACACCACGCTGGACTCATTAAACTCTCCCTGGTTGATCAGCCGCCCTAATCTCTTTTAATCTTGTTCAGTGGTTGATGCTTGACTTCGGCATTAGCTTTACAAACGCATCCATCGGCGTACACGGTGCATACGAAAACAGAGCTTAGACTTCAATGTGTGGTTCAAACTTAACAATGCGATGTAATTTCAGTGCATTAAAGATGTCAATGTATCGGACCGTGCTCATCATGCGACTGTGGGTCAGTGGTTAGCAGATCTGTCTTTCAATCAGAGGATCGGTGGTTCAATTCCCGTCGAAAGACGTCCTTGAGCAAGACACTTAACCCTAGTTGCTCACTGTTGCTGTGTCTACTGTATAGCATGTAAGTCGCTTTGGATAAAAGCATCAGCTAAATGTAATGTACTCATGTGAGACCTATTTCCAAGAGGTTCGTGTGAATTTTGTGGAATATTAAATACTTTTTTTTACATTTAATTGTGTCAATTGAAGGGTTAAATGGTTTTACTGAGGAGATCTCCGAGGATGTGATGTGTACAAAATCAATTCAATATGGAAAACGCCATATAATTTAGTTGTAAAGACGTTAAAGTCAACTTAATCGTAACTGGTCTGAGTCAAACTGTAATGTTTCATTTAAACACTAAAACTTTTCCACGTTGTGTTCTTGTTTACGTTCTTAAACAGCCACCCAAAGGGTGCATTTAGTTTCTCTCTCTGGAAGCCATGCTCATTAAAACAAAGCAAAGCACCACATGCTTATGCATACTGTATATTTGGTAAAGTATACAGTATTTCACGGTGGCAGCGAGCATATTATTTTTTAAGGAAATAAGGTAAATAACGTAGGAGCAACCCAGACCCAGAGGCAAGAAAAAAACCCATTTAAAAAGCTGGCCCCTGAATAAAGTCCTCTAATAAACAACAAAAGAGTAAAAACACTCACGCTTCCACTTACTTCACCAAATACAGTCACGGTAAATAAAAGTAAGACATCATCTTTTATCGAAATTATTTTCATTGCTTTTTTCCCAGGAATAAATAAATAGATAGATAGATAATGCAGTGCAGGAGCTTGGTCAGTCAAAGGCTTTGCAAGCAGTGTTACGGGTGCTTCCATTGTCTGTATGCCAGAACAGAAACAGACCAAAGGATATTAACCAGCAATGATAAGAGGAGATTGTCTCTTTGATTCAAATACAACTAGCGAGGCTGACCCTTCACTTTTTATCCAGTCATTATATATATTAAATGAGATCCCCCCCCCCCGGATGCTTTAAAAGATAAGAGACGCCAGTATGATAGAAGAGCAAGAAAGAGAGAGAGAGTGAGGAAAAACAACGTCTATCTGCCAATGTGATCTTCTCTCGATACTTTTTTTTTGTTTCCCCGCCGTCTTCCGATCCCTCGGGTTTTGATGAGCAAATGGAGATCAAGACCTCTTGAAATCCCAAAGTAACTGAGGACTGTTTTCAAGCCTCCTTCATGTAATTCCCCCACCCCCCCACCCAACTGTGTAAAACATATTAAAATGCTGGCACTGGTCAGGCAACAGGGGGGTGAGTCCTGGACGTGGTGGGATTTTGAATTATCCCCAGGTGGAAATTAGCAGGCCTGTCAGAGGAGCCCGGCAGACGCTATTTAAACTCAATTTCCCCGACACTTTGATGACGAAAATCCCCGGTAAGAAAGAAGACATATGTTTCCCCTACTTGGAGGCTCTCAACAGAATATTCTTTGATAGACATATAGATGTCTATTAGAGATTCATGAAAATCAAAAGAAGAAAAAAACCCTCTTTACTGAAATGTGATTCCTCCCACTAGTTCATATCTCAGTGTGGATAATCGCTGAGGAGGCATAATAGATGAGAACTAATGTTCTGTTTCAGTCTCCATTTCACGCACCTCTTTTCTCTGTGGAGATAAGTCCTAATACACACTTACAAAGAACAGAGATTCAGGAAATCCATGCGTTGACTCTTGAAATACAGCCCGAAGTTGATTCTTTTTCATAAAGAAATCACTAAAATAGAAATACAGTATTTTACCGTTTCTTTTACTTGTGTGCCTTAATCCAGTAGAGAACTGAAAACCAGTGTGTATAAGAAAAATTAAGGAAACCTAATTAATAGGCATTCAGGATGAAAATACTCATAAAAAAGTTTCATGAATGTCTGTGAAATAAAGGTACAACCACCCTCAGATGTATTGGACGCTCTGGGAATTATGGAAATTTACTCCATCTGTCCTTATTACTAAAATATTCTCATATTCTCTAACTGAATACATGTTGACACTTCAAGGTACACAATGTTGATTTTAAAGGCAGTAATAGATGACCAGAAAGATGACAAAGATACCTTGTCTAACTTTCTCAGCAAAGAGACTGGTTTTGGCCATTTCAGCACCACGGAGAGCGACACAAAGACAGAAACAAGATGGACTCCCATCCAGTGGATTTAAATCCTGCTCCCTCTTCAAAACCCTCTATTCCCTCTATTCCTTCATTTGTGAAACCCTGAAACAAAGCAGACATCTGTGCATTAACTTGTCTTTTAAGTATTTAGTAGATACCTGTTGCTGCTATTGTGAACAATATACTCCCCTCAAAAATCATCCTGACGGAACAAATTAGGAGCTTTCTTCTAACAATACATCAAATTAACAGCTGTGCAAAATTTTAGCTTTTAGTAAATAAGCACAATTATGATTAATTGTAAGTGGCCAAAATGTCAATGTACTGCCCACTGTAGATTAAACTGTTGTTTAAAGAAGGAATAGTGAGGTATCTGTAAAAAGAGAGTGGTTTTTGACTGTTTTCAGCACCATGGAGAGATACAAGGACAGACTGGGTTTGACTGTAATGCCACTATGGAGAGAGAGAGCTCACCAAATAGAGCATAATATGTTCATATCTGCTCCAATGAAAAAGTACAGAGAACTGAAATAGAGATATTTTGAAAACAAAGCTTTCTCTCTGGGCTCCAGCACAGAAACACATGCATTTAGCTGTTGAGGACACACATGCTAAGGGAAGGCCAGCGACTCAAGAAGTCCCACCATGGAAGGAGCACACCAGTGTACAGCCCTGATGCAAAATGGCGATTCACAAGGAAGAGAGGACAGGAAGAGTGAGATAAAAGTGTAGCATTTATTGGGTTTTCTTTACGTTATGAGTCTCCGTGATTCGGGACGGTGGATGTAATTCCTGCGACAAAAGACGTCAGGAGGTTTTATCTAAGAATGTCAGGCGATATAGTAATGAAATTCATTCGGTTTCACTCCTTCCAGCTGCATCCGTCACTCAAATCGTGGCCTCCATCTCGCTGAAAAGCTGCAATTAGATCCTGATTCAACGCACCGAAACACAGCTGCACTGTTTGCAGATTCTTTTCTGGTCCGAAAGCTTTTTCCTTTTCATTCTCTGCAGTGAGCAGCGCCCAGCGTGGCGAGCAGCATGAATAATTCAGGACCGCTCTTACCAGGACGGAGGCCTCTGAACACTCAGGTGTGCCTCCTTACCTCCCCTTCCACCCTTCCTTCCTCTCCCCCGCTCCTCTTCCTCGCCCGATGCCTTTCGTCTTCTCATAATCCACGCTATTGTTCGGCGCCCTTGCCGATGATCCTGTTTGTCAGTTTTTGCATCGCTTTTAGTCTCGTCTTCTCTCACTTTTCACCCCTCCCATCATTTTTTCTTCTCTTTCTCAAAAACCTGTTTTTCGCAGCTGGAAGGCGTTTCTATTACAAATCCCCCCCCAAAAAATGCCATGCTGTCAGAGCCACATGACAGACACAGATTATGTCATAATTCAATTGGCAGCATCACACTGTCACAACACTGCAATCATACTTCTCACTTGTCAAATGAAACATCCATATTTTGTCTGACGAGCTGTTGATGATGACATCTATTGGTCATGTTGCCATTACATTGAGCACAAACACAGTATTTATGGCAATATTTCCCACCACCAACATTTGATCATCTCCCTTCAGTCAAACAAATTATACTGTAGATATTAATGAATATCAGTTGATTAATCATTAGTTTTGCCAGTTGTAAATCACCAGATAACACCAAATAACTTTTGTTTATGCTTTCCTCTGCCACCCTTCTAAGGACAAAACATTAACTTTGCAGACAACGTATGAACTCTGATGCCAGTTTTCCATCTAAAACATATACAGTCGATCTCAACAGCACTGTAATTAAATCAATAGATGTTGATATGTTCAGTTTTATATTGAACCGCATGGTCATTTTGGAGGAGGCGGTTAGAGGTGGTTGGGATTATGCAGAGAGGTGCATGCAAAGGATTTAGCTAGGTGTACCTAATAAACTGACAACTAAATGACCGTCACAATCTAATCAAGAGATTCATGAGCAATTTAATTCAGCCGAGGCATTATTAAACTGCATATCCTGTTCTGAGTCCAATTCTGCAACACAGAGCGCATACAGGAGGCGGGACACGGGTGATTTGAAAAGTGTTACGAATCGTAGGCGTTTCCATCATCTGTGTTTTTCCCATTGTTCTCATGACGATAGCGGCCGCTCGCCTTGTGTATTATGTGTGTGTGCTTAACGTCCCATGTTAAAAGCATGAATAGCAATGACCAGAATGAGTAGCAACGACCACTGCAGCCCACGGAGGGGAGTCAGCCAGACACGACTCCTTTGGATCCATTTCTCCATCGGCTCGTCTGACGCTGTGAGCGATGCGGACATAATTCATCGCACAAGTTCGCCTTCGCCCATTTGTCCCCACGCCTAAATATCTCTCCCTCCACCCCTCCCCCTCCCCACACACACACACACACCCCTCCACCTCCATCATTTGCTGCAACAAGGACCAAATTGATCGCCGCTCATCCCAGCATCGCCTCCACTGTCACCACTCTGTTAGCTTGATGGTTATTGATAATGTATTGTGTGTGTGTGTGTGTGTACTCGGCCTCCTTTTTGAACGAGTGCTTCTTGGACAGGAGTGTGTGCATACGCGCGTTGTGCGCCTGCGTTACGCCGGATGTGTCGCCGCTCTGTTTACCTGGCTGTCCGCGGCCGGAGAAAACGGCCGTCTTGTAAATAACGTCGGTGCCTTCAGCTCCCTCTGTTACTCTCCAGATTGATTTTGCTCGGCTGTGTGTGCTACAGCGGGGGGCGGAGGGGTGGTGGTGGTGGTGGTGGGGGGGATATAAGGTCTGATGTAATACTGGATGTTTGAATCCCTCTGCTCACACCTGCCCTCTGTCTGTGTCCGTCCTCATCCCTTTATCCATCCCATCTCCCCGCCCGTTGCCTCCCTCCGTCTCCGTCTCTCAAGACGGCATCTCCAGAGAGCCGGGAGTCTCCGCTGTCAATAATGAAGAGCTCTCGGCCTATTATTGAGCGTGTGCATCGATATGCATCAAGCCACCGCCCGAGGCTAAAGCAAATACAAACGCATCGAGACTTTGGGAGGGGGGGGGGGGGGGGGGGGGCTATCAGGACTTTTTGCATACCGCTTCCCAAAAGTCAAGATGTACACGTGGATGCTCCCACATAGTAAACAGTTTAAAATGATCTGCAATTACGAGAAAAGCAAACACAAAACTTTAAGTTGGGCCCACAACATAACCTTCTTTTCGGGCCTAGACTCTTTCCTCTTATAGCTTATGGATGGCTCTTTATCTAATCACTAGTTAACACCATCAACATAGGTTTGGGACACAGGCAGTTTGATTTCAGAAATTTCAATTTAATTCAAATGATGTTCTATGACTTTAACATATGATGGGCAACATGGTAAACAGCAAAGCAGGTTCATAGTAAAGATGTCCTTATACATCCATATCTATGTTTTCCATTTATCCATGTGTCTTCCATGTAACTGTAACAGTGGAGTTTTTGCTTTGTTTCCACTTTTAAGTTTAAGTTCACGCAATGTTTTTCAGGATTAATATTATGAATCAATCCAGTGGTTGGTAAAGGTTTAGTTCCTTCATGGACATAACTTAACCTACCAGATGTTCCATTGTGATGGGTTCATATTATATGACGGGTCAGGTGGGTTACCAATATCACTGCGGACCACACAGTGAGGACAATCCGACCCGGTTGACGGTCGGACCTGGCGCACGGGGGGACTAGGGGTGCTGGAAAGCGCCCCCCCTCACCACCCCGGGCCTTTCCAGGCCGACCTACACCCGGGTGCACCACCACAGAAGAAGAAAAATGCCCAGCAAGGCCCGCCAAGCGTGGTGAAAGCACTCTGCCGTGAGAGGAAAGGGGGGCGTTGCATCCAGACCTGGTATATTGCACACCCAAACAAAAAGCAATGCTATAATCATATCAAATCCAACGCATGGTGGCTTCACACAACTGACTGACCCAGAATAGTTAATGAGACAATGAAGGCGGCGAAGATTCAGGAGAATTCAGGCTACGCTGCATGAGAAGGAGTCTTAAAAAGGGAACTTCAGACAACGCGGCCCCTTAACTGGCACACAGGAACAAGACACGAAAACAAAGGCTTTCATGAATTTGCTTCACACGTGTACTTCCACGGCAGGGAGTCGGACACAATGACAGCATTACGGTGATAAAATAGGAATTGTGAATAATGCATCGCGGATTACCAGACTTAAATCACAGCCCGTGTAAATCTTCCCCTGCAGGCAGCTTAAACGCTTCACCTCCGGGCACACGTCGGCAAATAACGACGAGGGCCTCTCGGAGGTGGAGCCGAGCCGAGCGCTCGCCACAGGTAAACACGCGGCGGGCCGAGGCCGCGCGCTTGTTTATCCTCTCATTTACCAGCGGGATCTGCTTCAGCGTTTTTTTCTTTTCTTTTTCGAATGCAAATTGCTACATGAAAGAGCTCTCCGGCCACCTGCGAGCCCTCCGCCTAAAAAGAAAAAAAAAAAAAAAGCACATGGAAGCAAATGTAAAATGAAGCACCATCGAGCGGCGGCAACGCGCCTCTCGTGATCCGTTCCCTCCGCGGTCCCGCAACGCTGAGTGCTCTTCCAATCAGCCGCCGTTGGCCCCGCGTGTTCTGCGGGCGCCAACATGGCCGGACTCCAAACTAATACATTTTTCAATTGATCTGCTTGATAACAACACAAAAAAAAGTTTTCCCCCTCCGTCCTACAGTCTGAGCGAAGCGCTGCCTCTCTCGCTGCTGTTCAACAGGTGATGGCTGCGACGTCATGTCGCAGCAACCCGCGATGGCTATCAGTGGAATTGGCTTTGAGATTGCTCTCCACTGCGAAACCCCCGCTTCTCTGATTGAGGCCCTCGACGCAGCGCCGCATCATCCATCAATGGGATGGGAAAGCATGGGGGGTGGGGGGGTTGGGGAGCCCGAGAATGAAAGATGAAAGAAAGTAGAGCAGGAGGGGGTATCGATAAAGTCAGGGAGAGATAAGACTGGGTAAAATAGATAGATAAACACAGAGAGCAAGATAAGGGTAAAGAGAAAATGAGACGGACGACGCATTGGGGTGTAAATGAGGCGAAAGATGCCGCAAGTGGAGTCAAGAGAAGGGGGGAGGAGGAGAGGAAGGAAGGTGAATGATGAAAACATTAGAGGGCTGGGGGGAAATAAGTGTGGGAGACTGAATTAGAGGTTGAGAAAGGAAGAAGAAAAAAAAAGTAAAAGAAGGGGACACGTCGGGAGAGATTTCATGTCCACACTAATGTGGATGAATTTTAAAAGCCATCTTTTTCTCTCTGTTTGGTTATTACATCCACTTTAATCCACCGCTTTCGAAAACCTAAGCCGTTGGAAAAAGCTCTCCAAGGTATAATTTTGAAAAAAGACGGGTCTCACATGGCAGCGTGGACGGAGAGAACAGGGCTTCATGAAGCCCACTTTGGTGAGATCCCCTATAAAACGCTCACAGACGCAATATAAAGGACTTCTGCTTGACAAAACCAACTGTGAGGCCAGCTGTCTAATATAATATAATTACTATTATTAACACATGTTAGCATGCTAACACATTAAGCTACGGTGGAGGACACAGTACACATGAACATTGTCATTGTAAGTCTGGTGGCATGCCAACGTCAGCACGGCTGCAGACTCTAAACCTTCTTCATTAGATTTGTCATTTTGGTGACAAATCAGTGGTTAGCAGATCTGTCTTTCAATCAGAAGATCGGTGGTTCGATCCCCGGCTTCGATGTGTCCTTGAGCAAGACACTTAACCCTAATTGCTCACCGTTGCTGTGTCTACGTCGCTTTGGATAATAGCGTCAGCTAAATGTAATGTAATGCATTGTGTAATGGTTCAGCTTGTAAGCCACACCCCCACATGATCATTCATGCATATATTTGTGCGCACTTTGAAGTCAGCATTAATAAAGATGTAAGGAAATTGCAAAAAATTGATAATACTTCCTTAATTACGAAGAGTAGTTAAACCGCTAGCTTGAGGTGGTTTCGGCCTTTGCTGAAAAAATAGTTAAACCGTCAAATGTTATGGAAGGGTTAGGGATAGGGATAAAGTAAAGGGTTAGGGATAAAGTAAAGGGTTAAGGATAAAGTAAAGGGTTAGGGATAAAGTAAAGGGTTAAGGATAAAGTAAAGGGTTAAGGATAAAGTAAAGGGTTAGGGATAAAGTAAAGGGTTAAGGATAAAGTAAAGGGTTAGGGATAAAGTAAAGGGTTAAGGATAAGTAAAGGGTTAAGGATAAAGTAAAAGGATTTCACATCCTTCCAAAAAAAAGTACAATTTTCAGATGAGACATTTTCATACAGATGTGGAGATAAAACACATCTGCTGCAGGTGCTCGGACACCACGTACAGTAAGTTCTGTGTCGGCGTCACATGAGGGCTCAGAAACGTTTCACGTGGTCGCGTCCTAAAAGATGAAGAACAGCAGCCGGAGTCTTTTCCAGAGAATCCCGTCTCTGCTTCTCGAGGCCTCAGGCTGCCACACGTCAGTGTCAGAGGCCGATAGATTTCCTATTAACTTCGCCTCCATCTGGGACGGACGCCGTGGCCTTCGGAGGCCGACGGCAGCGCGGCGCCGAGGTCTTCACGCCGGCAGTGATTGACGTGTGAATGCACGCGCCTGCGGGCTCGAGATACAGCGAGGACTGAGGATCGTGCACATGATGCCACGAGCGCCACTGGATTCACAAACACCAACGTTTTGGTGCGCCAAAAATCGTCTGCCGTCGTATTTTCCTTTTGACGAGTGAAATAAAGCTGGAGGGGTTTAGACTTGGACCAAATGAGTGTTTCAAGATCTTATCGAATGAAATGTCTTCCCTCTTTATTATTTATTCAGACTATATAGTGCTAACTCGATATAGCTCGAGACAGATTGATTCGTATTGGAAACATTGAATGATGCCAAGGCATCTGTTGATTTGTTTTCACAATGTTCAGCCTCACTAATGACTATATAATTGACTTTTTCAACATAATAAACACAGCTTCTGCCGTTATCAACCATGTTTGGATGTCACTTTGTGTCTTTAACGCTTCATAACTTAGCTTAGTGTGAACTAAACACAAGCAACCAAGGACACGATTTACCTTCAAACATTGTGGGGACATTAGGTCCCCACGGGGACAATAAACACACACACACACGTACACACAAACACAATGTCATGAATAAATTGTGACAGTAGTCAAAGTGGTGCAATTATCTCCTGATTATTAAGTAATTACCGTGGGCTAATTGGAAGCGGTTATTGTTTTTTATGGCTCTCGGAGCAGCTTTGTGATGAAGTTTCATCAGAGACTGACACAAGGTTCGGTCACTGTCACAGCCACGTCCGTCCACCGCGTTCAGTTTAGTTTAATGCATGCAGGGATGCGGTCACGTGCCGCTGCACCTCTGTTAAGCTGCTACGAGCCGGCGTTGGTCAGTTGTTGGAAGTAATCAGATGCTCAGCCTTCAAGGCTCCGGTGCACAGATCGGCCACCGGCCAATGGCGGGCTGCCGGTGAGCGTTTCCTGTAGCGTTGGCACTGGTCGGCGGCTTTTCGGCCGATTGAGCACGTCGGCTCAATCGGCGGTGGTGCCCATTTGTGAGGAGAAACGCTTCTTCTGATTGGCTGTTCAGTGCACAAGAAAATCAACCGAAGTGAGGAAAGCAAGGAAACACCGTAAAGAAGGTGTATATGAACAACTCGGTTGTTAGCTGTGCAACGCTTTGCCCAAGAAACGGGCAACCGGGCAACGCTGCTCGTTCTTTGACGTTGGTTTAGTCTGTCTGGGCGATCAGTAAAAGCAAAGCTGCAATTGAGAAAAACTAAATGGAAAGTTCAAATTCTGCACTCAAAATTGCACTTTTACAGGTAAAAATATGTCTTAATATGCTCAAAAGTGCACTTAAAAAAATCAGTAGCTTCTCATAGGGAAGACTGATCCATTTTAGATTTTTCTGTTCATGCACTGACATATTTTATACTGCTGAGCTATACTGAACGACACCATATTTTACTGATACATATACTGATAAATAAATATTGAGGTGAACATGAGAATGTTTCCCTTCAGAATTAAGTGAATTCAAATGGAAACTGGACAGACAATTCTGAACTTTTAAGCTTTATCAATCTTTTCGTCCAGATGTTTAATCCCCGGTTGCCGGAACAAGCAGCTCAACATATATTACGTTGGAGTTAATTTGCTCCTTTGGTTTAGCACAAAACATTAAGCACTGATGCAGGCAGTGTAAAGGTGCATGAACACTCTGTAACTGTAGCGAGGCATGAATTCATTACTGTTTCTTCAATGTGTGCATGCAGTAGTATAACAGCTGGATGCATAAATTAAATATGTTACATTGTGAGGTTTAACCACTAATGTAGGCACTAATGTAGGCCGTACAAGTGGACGCAGCTCTCCCTGTAACTCTCCTCCCAACTTCCCTTTTCCCTTTTTCTTTCTTTGGAAGTTTAAATGAGGTCTTTGTGCTGAGCCCGAGGCTCCGGGCGCCGTCGAAAGAGGTCTTCAATAAGAGGCCTGCCCTCCTCTGCACCACGTGTGAATTTACGAGGCCCAGACTTCCATTGAATCTCAGGGTTGCTCAGATTGAACGGCCTCGTCTTCAAGGCACAGGCGCCATCAAAGGGACGGCGGCGCCTGGAAGGCAGACGGGACAAAAGACGGGCACCAGACCGGTGCACTGGCATTTGAGTTTTCACATTTCTAATGGCTTTTTATGGGGGGCATAATATATGTACATGGATTTCACTCATTAATTTACACTGCTGCACAGGTTGAGGAGCATCTAAGTTGCAAAGGCAGAGCTGGACAGTCAAAATTGGGGAATTATTTCACGGACAGTTGGAAATAATCATCACTGTCAAGTCCAGAATAACCTTGAAATCCCTGGGATAACTCTAATGTCAAGAATAGTTTGAAAAGTGTGATTATTATACAAATTAACCATGAATATATGTATGTGTATAATAAATACGTTCATGCTGCAAAAAGAAGTTGAACTTTGTTTTCTAAACTGTAAATGAAAGCATTTTTCTTTTTTGACAAACTGAAAAAATGTTAATTAATTGCTCATCAATGTCTCTGCTTTCAAAGTTGTAAGTAGGTGTACTTTATTTAATAAAATAAAAACAGATTGGTCATGGATTTTTCTTCAGCTATCGTTCACATCAGAGGGAGCCAATAGAAAAGCATAGAAATATCTAATCCGTCCACCTGTTTAGGTATTCATGTATTTTTATCTGCCATCCCTATGGGTTGCATTGCCATGTGGCTGTGCAGTAATACAATGTTTTTTAAATAGAATATATACAGATGGACCATATTTCTCTTATTCTGCTTTTGGAGAGCCAAGGCATTAAGTCCATTTTCCACCTTTTTTTTTTAGCTTTCTTCATGAGTTTTCTATAATAGGCATTTTATTTCCTCCCATCTGAAATGTGTAGGCTATGCATGAACAACATTCTTGGCAGCTTTTTTCCCTTCACTTTAGTCCGCCGGGCTGTGTGGCGAATTGTATGTGCACTCTCCCAATGTTATCTCCCCCCAATCCCCTATCTGGAAAAAGTCCTGCGAGTACGGCTGGAAGTTGACACACACACACACACACACTCACACACACACTCACACACCTACACCTCCCTTGCCTTTTGATCTCTACCTTATGGGACTTTACTGAATAAAGGGAAGTCATGCATAAACCCAACACTGCTCAACAGACACAGAGAGATACACTCTCTCTTTAAATGATCAAACACATACTCTGCAAAACACACACACACCTCACAGACGCACATTCATCCATCCACCAATCCATTTTCTGAGAAAGTATCCTCAAGGTCTGTAAATAAGATATGAACCTCTTGCTGTGAAATATATGAACTGTGATGGTTTAATCACTACACTAGCTTAGTCTCAAAGATGTACGACATGGCAGCACCAACACTGAATCCTCCCTTTTGAAACGGCTTTGCTAATGTGAAAGGAAAGTAATAAAGGAAAAGAAAGAGGGAAAGAGACGTATTGATGTGGTTTCTGATGAAAGTTGAAGATGTTAAGTGTTGGACAATAAGTTATTGTATTTAGAATGACTAGGCATCATAGTACCTGATGAGTTCAACAACATTCAAATGCCATACATACTAAATGTGACTTCAAATAATGATTTTAATTATTTAAAAAAAAAAAGAGTCAAGCTATATAACTTGGGCGTCCTGTTGCCGAACATCATGGAGAGCCAACTTAATGGATTGTATTGGAATGGATGTGATTGGTCAGTCAAATTGACGATTGTAGCTCAGTGGTTAGCAGATCCGTCTTTCAATCAGATGATCGGTGATTCGATCCCCGGCTCTGCTAGTCCATGTCGATGTGGCAAGACACTTAACCTGAAGGTTGGGTTTCTCACAGTTTTTAATGTTCAATGAAAACAGCTGCACTGATTTTGGTATTTTTAAAGACTCATTTTAGTCACGGTCATCTTGTGATTGGGAGCTCAGAAAATGCATATTATCGGACCAAGTAAATCTCAGAGTTCACATGAATATTCTCATGCAAACCAGTAAACCAACCCTGTTTTTACTGTTTGATCAGATATGACTGAGACAAGGCAAAAGGTTTGGAGTGCTAGGCATGATGGTAAGGTAACCGTGGGGGGGATCGATAACAACATCAAGCAAAGACGTATTAAAGAGGCTTAAAGAGACGGAGACAGTTTCACAGCATGGTGGGGCTTCTGCAGGGGCACAAACACACGGGACTGATTTCATCTAAAATATATATATCCGCCTCAACCTGAGCACTTTTGCCATTGACTCAGAGGCTTGAGTTGCGTCTGACGGGAACACCCGGCGCGTGAAGCACAAAGGCCGGGCGGTCCTCCATGCCGGGCTGGACATAATGGCAGCCAGGTGAGTCGATGCGGGTATCGATCCCCACAGCGGGTCTCGAGACAGACCGTGTTTATCTGCATGGCACAAGATCACAAGCACGAGAGAATATCCTCTTTCAACAGTTGCTCACTGCCCCCCGGACCACCGGCAGCTCATCGAATGGCCACATTCTAGGTATACGATAAATCAATTCAGGGTTCTGGAGGACATTTTTTATTTGATTTCCACTTTAAGTCAGGTGATTACGGAGCAGAAGCGCCTCTTTTCCCCCGAGCTCTCGTGGCAGTTCATAATAAGTGCGTCCGAGAGGAAAAAATATCAACATGGCGTAGTTCCCAGCATCTCAAACAGAGGCCCGCCTTCCTGTTAAACAAACTTTACTTACTTGAACCCAATACGTTTACTCAAAATGTATCTTCAATTCTATATTTTCTCATGCTCCCCCACCATTTTTCAGCCAAAATTGCGAATGGTTTTTTCTCATACTAAATCCTGATTATCTCCTCATTCACAAGGTCTTAAAAAAAATTAAAGTTAATTTATATTATCTTAACTATATCATGCTGTCTGCAGCCGGGTCAGACCTACAGTTTGCACTCAAACACTAACGGATTATCCATGTTTCAGCCAAAAGTAAGTCAATTTTCATAATTGTTGTTGGCTATAAACTACTTTATTGTGCACATCTTTGCAATGCTTTGTGTGAGAGTGGAATGGTTGAGTATAGCATTCTAGCTAGTCCCTAACTTTTTTTATCAACATTTTTCAAAAGTGAGGGGTGCATTTTGAGTCAGTTTGAGTCATACTTATGGATTATGTTAATTTTAACTTTGGAATAGTGTTATAAACATGACACAAATTACTTATATTGACTTGTTGGATCAAGATCTGACTTTATATTTTAAATATTGGTGATTATTTAATTTTTTGGGGGGAATCCTCAGTTTCACCGGGATAACCCTAGATCCCCCATCTGGCGGCAGTCCATAAGGGAATTTGTTAAAAGTTAATAATTCCATAGTAGGCTATGTTTGAAGGCTTTGCCAAACTTGAGCTAAAAGAGGCTAAAAAAAGCTGCAGAATCTGTGATGATTCAGGTGCGATTGTCTCTACAAGCAACCCTTCACAAGTCACTTTAGATCTTGGCTAATCTGAGGAAGTATTGATCAATGCAACACCGGCAGCTCAAAAGTCAGTCGATCTGACACAATGCTTGAATAAACAGGGCCTTGATTGTGTTTTATTTTACCTTTCAGATATTTAGAAAAAACAATATTTAGTCAATAACAGTTTTCTCTGGCTCTTTTCTTTCAGGATAGATTTGTTTTGTTTGATCCATGTTGTTTGCACACTTTGCAGATGCTTTCAACAGGGTCTAAAAAAACAAATCTAAATGAAACCCAGCAGTGGAACAATACCCCCCATTAAGAGCAGAACTGTAGAGCTTTGTAGTCCTCTGGGAGCCCAGCACCACTTCAAAGAAACCCTGACCTCCCCTCTCCTCTGCTCCCTTTCTTCTGTTCTTTCTACCTCTTTAAGTCTCTTTAGGCTCACTTACCGGCTCCTTTTGTTTAATCTCTATCTCTCCTTTTTCTTTAAACAATGTCTTATACTTTTTAAAATCTTGTTCCTTTCCCTTCCGTCTTTCGGCCCTCTCAAATTTGACCATTTTCTTTTAAACTTCCTCTTAGACAGTGTCGATAGGAGCCTGGGTCCAGGTTGGCATGCAGCGAAAGACTCAAGGAACTTGTCAACTTTCCTCTCGAAATGCTGCTGAGTATCACTATTGCCATATCTAATCTACAACACAAAAGGAAAGTGCTGCGGAAAGCTTATTTCTTGGAACGCACCCTTCAAAAAAAAGGAAGGCTGATGCAACTCTGACCATTACCCGGGTGGAATAACACCGAACAGGAAGTGCGCAGCCCTGTGAAACCGAGAATCGCTTTGAAGTGTAATAACAGAAGGGAGACAAAGTCAAAGAGTGCCGGAGATGAGACGCGTCTCTAGAGTTCGGGTCGATGACTTTGATGCATCTCAGAAAATGGATGCTCTCCCACTTGGTTTACCTGTGTGTTTGTGAAAAGCAACAAAACAAAAAAATCCATTTATTTCCAGCCATGAGCACCACAGTGTTCATGGTATCGTCTCGCCTCGACCGATCGGCAGGAAGTGACACGTCGATCGATGCCGTAAAAAAACTACGGAGATCAGCGGTCCGACTTTAAGGATTCAGAAAGCGAAACATCTCACGACCTGTTGCGGACGGCTGATGGAGAAGGGTTCGTATCCTCTTGGTTGTTTGGTCACACATCATCGTGTCATGAGTGAAAGACCTTGCTCGAGGGTATGTCAGCAGCAGCAATTATGGGAAGGCTGTGCTGGTGTTTCAGGCTGTCACGCTCAAACTCATTTCATCTCTTACATCAGCCGCCTGATGCCTCATTAGCAGAGTCTTTCTGTTCCTTTTTGGGGTGTTTTATGAATATCAACAGCTCAAAAAGACTTGAGTGCGACATACAGCAGTTATCAGCCCGGTATATTTGTTACTTTTTTAAATTTTTAACCACATTAATGATACAAGTTTGTTTCTTTCATCACAACTCTGTCAAAATCAGACTCGATAATGTTCCCACCAAAGCTCATTACTGTAATGTTTGAAATGCTCGACACGGTTTCGTACCGTCTGAGATCACAAACTTGTCTTGAACCCATTTTAGATATAGATGATGTTCAGAAAACTCCTTTTTAACCCGAGAACACTAACGTTTAAAGTACATAATAAGTGATAAAAAATACTTCACATCAAAATATATTAAATTACAACTATAAAAGGCAAATTGAAGTCCTCTTCTATTATTTTACCCTATAGGACTTTTCATAAAACAAAAAACAGTTATCATGAGGGGACCCTAAAAAAAGGCTCAAAATCGGGTGAAAAATTAGAAAATCGTCAATAAAACCTGATTAAAAACATAAATAATGGAGCTATGAACTTGTTCTCTGGTCCACATGTTCCTGGGACATGTGAGCCTTGTCCTGTGAAGGAAAAGTCTCCTTCAATGGGAAAACCATCCGGAATGTTTGTACCCTGATGAGACACCTTGATAGCAATGATTGAAAAATACATATTTCCATATTTGATATATTGGTGGTAGGTATCGCCTGTTGAGTGCCTTGTTAGAGCCAATTTTACTGTTAATGTGTGTCTACAGTGTTCAAATGTCTTGCTATTACATTTCCTCTTGGTTCCTTTTAATTTTATGTGTAACATAGGGAGTCTATATTACGACTTAATTATTGTGATTATAATCGGGAATTTAGGTCTCCAACTTTCAACACAATCATCAACAGAATATTTTCCAAAAACATTTTGTTGCCAATTAGAATCAAATCACCCATTTACTTAAATTACCATGATTCACAGCAGTAGGAAGTGTAGCAATCATCATTGACTCTATTTAATTTTCTATTTCGTCTTATTAAAATCCCCAGATTGTTCATTCCGGGGCATCAAACGGCAGGACCAGCGATACATATCTTCACAGTAACATTCAAACATCGTTGCCAGATTCTCTTTCACTTCTTTCAGCGTTTCGTTTTCTTCACGTTTTGTAATTATACATTTCGTAGATGCCTCGCGGCAAGCTAATTTCCCCAACAGGGACTATAAAATCTCGAAGTCGAGTTTTATTAGTCATCCCCCCGTGGGCTGAATTCATGAAGCTAACAGACTGCCCCAAATGTAATTAGTGTCGTCGCCTGTAACTCCATTTCACACTTCCGAAATGCGCTGAATGCCTATTGTCTCGCTCTCATTATTCCTTTCATTTTGCCGGAATGAATTGCACGCAAACTGTGAAAACCGCCTGCCGAAGGTCTGGGGTCGACATCTTTCCTCTCGTGGCTCTCTCTCCTCCATCTCTCTCTCTCTCTCTCTGCTGACCTTTCAGTAAAGGCTGCTGGAGGTACTGAGGTGTAATTGTCCCCAATGAGAGCAGGTAACTGCAATCTCATCAACAGCATACGATTTAATGTTGCCAGCAGCCAATTCTGCATTCTGTGCAAGTGGCACGAACGGGCTGTTTGGATGCAGCTTTGGACTAATTCATGGGGGGAAGAGGCTGGACCTGAATGAGGAAAAACTGTTGGAGGCTTGACCTTGGCTGGTAATCTTTCTGGTTCACTTAAAATTGTTCTCACATAGAAAGTTCTACTTTCCAACCACCTGTAGATGAATTGTTGGTGTTTTGGCTATCGGCAATCGGCAAGAGGCATGACAGCAATTTTACCATCAATTTCATTTGAATTGCATTTTGTAAATCAGTATATAATCGAAGACATTACATTTTCAATCAAAAAAATATTTAATTTTCATCAAAAAAAGCCAAAAAGCAGCAAACAATTATTTTTTTGTTTGAAGTTGTAAGAAAAACAAATATGGAATAATTACTCAATGCATGTGCATTGCAAAGGTAAAATACGATCCATAGAGCATTTTTGCAATGGAAAATACATAACTTCATAGCTTTTGAATTCACTGGTGATGCATTTAAAACATGACTGAATAATTGTGTTGTATTGCAATGCAAAGCTGGGACAAAGTAATTCCTTGCAAGTCTCGGGCCTCGGATATGAAGAGTCAAGACCACAACCTCCGACGTCGAGCTCGAGTCGTATACTTCATGTTTCAAAGTTGCCGTCTCCTTGTCTCCAATGCCAAACACGGTTCTAATATATTGAAAATATAACTGCTGTCAGAAAATATGTGTTGATTCACTCCACCTGCACACTTTTTCTTTAATACTGTATTTGTTCACAGGCGTTAGGTTTGGAATATTAAGACATCTAAAGCCTGATGTGTGACTTGAGTCCATACAAAGCTTCTCTTAACCAACAGAGATGAAGGTCAGCATTTACATAATGACACCCTCAGTCAATCAAAAGTCTTTTTCTTTTACCTCCAGTTCTTATCGCCAACCCACAAATTCTTGAAATAAAACTATGACAAAGGACTACAAAACATCCGTCCCTAAAATAGTCGGAATTGTCGTAGCATCGTACATATCTCAGGTCAGTGAGATCAAAGTAGAATTATAGTCTGGAAACAAGTAAGAAATGCTAAACGGGGGGTTTTCTTTCTTTGAGATCTAGTCAAAAGCAGTTTGTTTGACTTCCCTTTACTCGCCCCTTTTGTCCATGAGTGAGACCCGTGGAAAAGCTTATCAATGTTGCTCGGAGGAAGGCGGGCGGCAATCCGAGGGAAAATTACTGCTCTTTCTCCTGTCACCATCCCCGACGATCCATAGCGGAGCCCGGGATGTTTATCTGCCGAGCGTCTTCAAACGCATTATGACTGAACTGCTATTTGTCTCATATTGTAGCTTGTCCTTTACTCCGCCAACACAAAAATAGATATAATTGCGTGGGTTTGCGTGAAAAAAAAAGGTGGATGCCCTGGGTTTTGGAAAAAAAGTCAATACACATGATCTAATCTCCAAAAAAGACTTCGGATGACTTTAAACATCGGAGTTAGTTTGATTGAGGATTCACTCAGATTTTAAATCTGTTGTATTTCTTAACTATTTGATTTTGCTTCAGATTTGTATGATTCTGAAGTCATATTTATTTAATAGGATTCAACCTCCAAGGAGGCGTTGCTTTTGAGTGTAAACGACCGGGGCTTTTATTGTGAAGGTACAAATTAAAGTAGTGGATCTGGATCGACGTGATTGGTTTGTTCCATTATTTGCGGTGCAAAAGCTCAGAAAAAATCTATGTTTTTTCGCCACGAAATATTCACGTTCAGTTTGAAAGTACAAAACAGTTCGAAAAACATATATCCAGGTGAAATTTAGTCAGAGCATTTGTACCATGTGTACTACCCGCCCAACATTGGGACGTTTACACCCGTCTCAAAAAGGCAGTGAGTGTTGTTTAAAAGGTAAATTCTCCATCAGGGCCTCAGCTCAGGCTGCAGTGACTCACCTCCTGTTCCTCCTTCAGTGTTGCTCTCAGAGTGTGTTTGTGACTTCTGCCTGTGTCCACTTTGTCAGATGCGATACATAATAGATGATCCCCTGAATCTCTCTGTGAGTGCAGGCAGAACAAGCTCAGAGGCCGATATCTCACCACACGCATCACTAGATACCGTTACGTGAGTCAAACCATTTGCTATTGGATGTGCCCACCTTTGAACCACTTCACTGGCAAGCAGAATGAATACAAATATATATATATATATATATATATATATATAACATTTAGCTGACGCTTTTATCCAAAGTGACATACACTAGACACAGCAACGGTGAGCAATTAGGGTTGAGTGTCTTGCTCAAGGACGTCTTTAGACGGGAATCGATTGAAAGACAGACCTGCTAACCACTGAGCCACAAATATACATGACATATTCACCTTTTCCAGATTGAGTCTAAAAAGAAAAGACGTTCCCATGACCCCTGCCACGTTTCCTGCTGAAATCTGCGTTCAGCAAACCGACAAACATGAATAAACAGCGTGTGATAGTGAGCTCTGGGGCCAGTTTGTGAGTGCTGATGGTTTTGGGTGGGGAGGGGAAGGTCAAGCTCCACCGCTGGGCGCTGGGCTCGGTGTGTCAGAGTTGCTGGCGGTGCCGGGGCATCGCTTTGGCCTCTTCTGGGCCTTTTGGGAGGCAGAGGCTCCTGGTTCAACGGCCCCAATGTGGAGCTGCTGCAAACCGCCCACTGCGGGGCTCTAGCTCTGCCTCCCAGGACCAGTGAGCCGTACCACGCAGTCACAACAGTTCACCTCACTTCACTTTAAATACAGGCTCCAGCGGGGAGCCAGGTACAGAAAATGGAAAATGTTTTTTTTCATTAATCTCTCCCTGGCAGCAGAGACCAGGCAGACCATCCCTGGTTGTTTGTCCTGTTAAAGTGCTCTGCAGTATCAAAGTTAACTTATATCTGCCAGTGTAGGATCCGCTGGCTATGGAACGAAATAGAGTAAGAGCAGGACATGCACAACTCACCAGGATGGTCCGAGCGGCAGGCCATTTTTATGTGTAACGCATGCTAGCATGCTAACACATTAAGCTACGATGGTGGACACGGTACACATTAACATCACAACATTGTCATTGTAAGTAAGGTGGCATGCTAACGTTAGCACGGCTGCAGACTGTAAACCTCACACCAATTGTGCCCCTGTTTCCTGGACTGTGTCGTCCATCTTCTGAGTCTTCCTCTTCCTCTTCGTCTCCCACCAGAGACCACTACAATGCTTCACAAGAAGAAAAGTTGCCGCAGTAAGAACTCAATATGACGTTGCTTCAGGCAAAAAGTTCCAGTGGTCTCAGCAGCAGTGTTTGATGATTATAGATCCGACCGGCCTCTTCATCTCCGAGGACGTGCTTCTCCTCATCCTCTCGGACAATCAATCGTCTTTTCGCATTCGTACATCCAATACTTTTGTTTTGGGTCACTTTGTCCATTTTTGTTTTTATTTTGGTCAAGCCACATTAAAGCCACATGGGACTTTAAATCTGTTGCACATCAATATGTTGGTTGACACTTTGCTCATCCATCATATTTCATCAAATCTTTTTGTTTTGATGCCTCAAATTTCTGTTCCCATTCATCAAAAAAAAAAAGAATCTTGAGAGCAGCTGCAAGAAAATGCTTCACAGTGCCTGATTATTAAGGGATATTTTTGTTATCATTTTTTGACTTCTCCCCTCCCTACAACTGATGACATGACTTCTCGGCTTAATGGCTGTATTCTGTGCATCATGTGTTCATAGCATCACTTATTTGTCATATTAACACCAATGGCATTTTACTAAAACATTAGGATGTGATATAGCCGTCATGTTTTGTTAGTAATATAAATCAGATTGTGAATCCCACCCAATCCCCCAAAAATTAGCCTACAATCACAAGTGAAAGTACAGCCTCAACCTTTTGCAAATTATAAACCAGATACGTTCAGCCAATCAACAGGGAAGCTGACACTCAAATGTTAACAGCGCTGTGGTCTCCCCATTAGATCCGCTCCCTGCTCTCCTCAGGCCTCTTTTTCAAGCCGGTGAACAGGCCCGGATCACTGGAGTGGAAGGACCCAGGAGGGGAGGGCAGTCGATACATCACCCCCCCCCCCCCCCCCCCCCCTCTTTTTACATCATTACCGTACAGACTCCCAGTCTGGGTCGCCATGTACATGAGGTGCAGCCACTTCCATCTGTCTCAATATGAGAGCATCCAGCTGACTCCGCTGTTGCAAGCGAGCCTAATAAACACGGTGGGGAGCTGGGAATGTCTGGAGACGGAGGCGAGCGGTAACTCGCTCATAAACACCTCCAACGGCACGTGCACGTGGACATGCATACAGGTCACAAACGCATCAAAGATCAATATATCTCATATATATTTATTCACAAGAGGATAGAGCTGGAAGACTATCACTGTATTATTCATGCATTTGTATTGTTATGTCCTAACACCTACTTGTTAGATTGTACAGCGTGATGTCATTATCTACGTCGAGAGGTGTTTTGTGTTTTTATTGCCCATCAAAGACCAGTTGGCCCCACAGGGGGCACCAGCTGTATTGACACCGGCGTGTTTGACAGCTTAATAAAAAATATAGGGGGTGAAATGAGAGTGGCTGCTCCTAATTAAGAGCAATTGGGAGCATTGCAAACCTTCATTTTTAATTTATGGGAATTCTATTAACTTCTAATGACTGTTCTGCCCTGAGCTCTCTTAGTTTCTGACCCTGACTGTGAAGGCCAGCTGCAGGCTCCCCATCTCACTGCCATTGCTCCACTTTACTTACTATATGCATGTTTAGAATTCCTCTCCATCCGGTACACAGCCATAAGCTGGGGTTGATGTAAAGGGTAAAAGCTTCAAGGAAAGTTAAATACCATTATCCTTCACAATTAATTAATAATTTCAAAGAAAAAATAAGGTTTTAAATCCCATCACTGTTGCATTTTTGCATGAATCAAGCCAACTCAAAAGAAAATATGTAAATGAGTACACACACATGTACGCACAGTGATTATATGCCTGTTGGAGGACTACTGTGTGTACCATGCTAATGCCAGTTTCTAAAAGAGCCAATTGTAGAGCAGGGACCCGAACATTTTCATTTTCATAATAGCTCAAAATACAAATTGCGGCGCAGTAATGTGTGTGAACACGTGTGTGTGCAGCTGCATGAAGAAGGTCAGAACATTTAAAACACAGGCGCTCTCATTTCCACTAAACGGATTGTGTTTGTGGCTATTTCGGCAGTACAAAAGTTGGAACCCTGTTTAATATACAGTACAATTAATATACAACTATTGTTTATTATGCACCATTGTAGCAGTCTGTATGCTACACATTTGCTACAGTAGATTAATGATGAACACACGTTTTAAACTATGAAAACTCTACAACGAGAGCTAAATCCAACCGGTAGATGAAGACTGGTTTCAGTGCACATTTCCAGGTGCATTGTGGGTTTGGGAACACTTGGTGTTGGTTTGAGGCTTCGGTACGCGTTTGGGCAACAACATCTCTTACAGAATTGCTGCACCATGGCATACTGTGGCAGCAACCTTCATTCCCGAACCACCGGGACTCCCTTTGCTCGACTATAGAGGCTCCACAGGCTGCTAAGGTTTACGATGGAGAAGCAAGAGGAGCAGAGGTCAGTCTCTATGAGAGAAAAACAAAGACCAACTAACAGTAACTCTAACTGTACCACTGAACTCTAGCTAGCAGTGTATCTAACATAAGACATAACCCTAAAACTAAAAGGATATTTAGACGTGTAGATGGAGGCGATAGTTGTTGACTGAGGCCTGAACAGATAAAGAGAGATAAAAAGATGGAAGTATGTCATAAGATGGAAGATTATTCATATCTGTTGCATTGCTCATTTATTCATATCAAATACAAGCGCACAGCCTAAATCCTGATGTAATCATCATGTGATCACATGTAATCTATACAAACATGTCCCCTGCTCATTACTGTACACCACATGCTGCAGCTATGTACTTCGGCCCCATGAGCCCTCGGTGCTGGCAGACACACAAACACACACAAAAAAAAACATTGTGCAAAGAAATTCTGCATGCTTGCAAAAAAAAAAAAATCCCCTCCGCCGCTACGTCTCCAAGCTCTGGGGAAACAGTGTGTGTGTCATTGTGAAAAAGACTCATGCATGCAAATTTGTGCATACATATATAGGAATTAGACCGTTATAAGATTTGGGGTTAAACTTCTAGGTTAATGGCTGTTTATGGCGCATCGACTTTTAATCACGTTGTGCAATTTGGTGCAACCGCGACTTGTGTCGTCCCACAAAAAGCAACACAATGCCCCTGATGCTCACCACTGTCCATATTCATTATGCACACACGCCTCTGGAAATGCAGTTGGTGTACAGTAAATATTGAATTGCTCCAACACCGTCTATCTTAATAGTAATCTACAAGCATGAGCTGATCTCATGTACGTTCATGGATTTCTATCGGCTCATTAAGGATATTCACCCTTTTATGTCCCACAGCCGTGGAATGAATCTAGCAGAAAACTGTTTATTTGCACCAACTGTGTGGACAGGTTTGACTTCTGAGAAACGTCTTTACAGTGCAGACGTCTCTTTATTCTCTTTACTGCAAATTCACACCAGACGCACAAGGAGACCGGAGGAAAAGCTGAGAATGTGAGCGATTTGAAGAGCCAGTTTACAAAAATGACGCTTCACTACTCAGAAGGGAAAGAAAGAAAGTACTTTCCAGACACCTTGAGCTGATACAGATTGTTACATCTGATAAAAATGGAAGTGCATTTGTTCTATGACATGGATGAGTGACGGGCGCCAAAAAACACTTAAACAAATCTGCAATCTTGAGTTTATTCTGTTCTTTTTCTTCTTTCTAAATGTGCCAGTCTTCCTTCAACGGGCAACAATAAGCGGGACAATATAATAATAATAATATTTTAATTTTCTATAGCGTTTTTCAAGCCTAGGGGACTAGACTAGGGGTTAGCAGATGAAGGGTAGGGAGCAGGGGTTAGCAGGTAAAGGGTAGGGAGCAGGGGTTAGCAGGTGAAGGGTAGGGAGCAGGGGTTAGCAGGTAAAGGGTAGGGAGCAGGGGTTAGCAGGTGAAGGGTAGGGAGCAGGGGTTAGCTGGTTAAGGGTAGGGAGCAGGGGTTAGCAGGTGAAGGGTAGGGAGCAGGGGTTAGCTGGTTAAGGGTAGGGAGCAGGGGTTAGCTGGTTAAGGGTAGAGAGCAGGGGTTAGCAGGTGAAGGGTAGGGAGCAGGGGTTAGCTGGTTAAGGGTAGGGAGCAGGGGTTAGCTGGTGAAGGGTAGGGAGCAGGGGTTAGCAGGTGAAGGGTAGAGAGCAGGGGTTAGCAGGTGAAGGGTAGGGAGCAGGGGTTAGCTGGTTAAGGGTAGGGAGCAGGGGTTAGCAGGTGAAGGGTAGAGAGCAGGGGTTAGCAGGTGAAGGGTAGGGAGCAGGGGTTAGCTGGTTAAGGGTAGGGAGCAGGGGTTAGCTGGTTAAGGGTAGGGAGCAGGGGTTAGCAGGTGAAGGCAAGATTGAAGAGGTGGGTTTTTAGGGCTTTCTTAAATAAAGATAGGATGGAAGCCTGACGGATGTGGATCCAGAGGAGGGTACAGCAGCTGAGAAGGCCCTGTCACCCCAGATCCGGCGCTTGGTATGTCCGAACCTCGGTAATATGTCCGAACCTGAGAAATGTTTTGAAACTGAATGGATGCAAAACCTGAACCTGTGTCCCGTCAGTCACCGCAGGGAAGTCACCTGGGGCAGGAAGCAACCAGCTTCCCTTTCAAACTCATCTACTTCCTTTCAAAATGTTTTTCTTATTCCGTAATCTGCAGGCAGACACATTAAAAGCATCCTAACAGAGTGCAGCGCTCTGTCACAACACACGGCTCATCGTCTGAGAAACTGCTCTGTGATTTATGTAGATCTCATATTAAAGCCCCACTGTGGAGCAGACCTCATGCATTATTCACAGCAGCGGCCGTATGTGTGTGTTTGTATGTGCTTTATAAATCTGAGTGTGTGTGCAGAACTCTGTAGCATCTGTATCCGACTCATCTCAGGCACACAGGATTACTAAGCACAGAGACAGACAGGGACGGAGAGAGAAAGCAAATCTGGAACCAGGCCGTCAGGCGGAGATCATCTCGCAGGGTTTTGGAAAGACGTAGATGGAGAGCGGGATCATCATGGCCATCTTTGTCACTGTTCACATAGCCGACCTAATAATTCGTGCTACTTTTATTGGAGCGAATGCCTATTTTGCGCCTTTATTGCTCATTAATTGACTATATAAAACCACAAAACATCTGGGGCCTGACGGATAAAAGATGATGCACCAAGACAACAGCCAAGAAGGACACGTTTAGCCATTTCCAACACAGAAAGGGACATTTCCAAAGCAAAAGTTTTGGAATTTTAAACAAAATTCAGATTAATTACTTTTTTCACACTTTGTTTTATTTACATTGACAGCAGCATTATATTCCCCCGTTTCTATTTGTCTCCTTTGCAGAGTTAATTTTTTAATATTAACGCTGCTCCTTGATGTTTGCTGATACCGAGGCAATTGTGAACATGGATATTTCTTTCTTTGTGAATGCAAAGGAGATTTGAACCTGCTGTGCCTGACGTTTCATGCATCTGGCCTCTGGTGTCAGTGTGTCTTCACAGGAAATGAAGATGTTTAATACATCGGATCTGTTGCGATAACAATATGAGGAAGAGTTGGTGCAGCAGAAATAAATAAACAGACGCTAAAAGGTCATCAGCGCCGAATAAAACAAACAAGCTGTTGGAGCTGTAATAACTAAGCATTAATACGGGAGTAAAACTATATAAATAAACACCTGATCCGACCATTTGTGTTGTGTTGTTTTGGTGAACGCCTCAGAGTCAACGTTTTATCCTTCCGTTTTGGTTCACTTAGACTAAATGCACTCCAGATGGGGTGAACAAAGGTTTTTTTTTTTTTTTTACTAGAAGCAAAGGAAGAAGGAGTACAGCTGGAGACCATGCAGATTGGAAATGAGTTCAAGTGACTCGACTTGCCAGCACTGTATTTTGTCGCTATGGACATATGTCACACATGCTTTTTCATGTTGATACCCAACAAAGGAAAGTGCACTCAGTCCGCCAGATGTGTGTGAACGATCACTGCTGTGATATTTGACTTCAGGAATGCGTATCAGCTGTTTTGGCACAAACTGAAGAGTTTTACTTCAAGCAGTATTTTTCCGACAACATGTGGTCTACAAATGCGATCCCAGACAGAAGCAGTTGTCTATCGCTCGCGGCCCTGACCATTTGGCTAAGAGGAGTGAGTCAGCAGTCAATGATGATAAAATATTTTCAACGGAAAAGGAATTAACCCAACCCACGAGAGGACGAGAGGTCCTTCAGCATACATTCACGAAGGGGCACAAAGAAATACGAGTCGAGTAGTATGCCAGATTAGCTGTGGACAGACAAATAGGCTGACACACACACACACACACACACACACACACACCTGAATGCATAATCTCCCCAAGGCTCATGCCTGGCAGGCATAATTACATTTGCAGGGTCCAGAGGAGGGATTGTAGACATAAAACCAATCACAGCTGCAGATGCATGAAGTCCACTAAAGGAATGACTAACATGAACCTGCAGGGTACTGACTCTAATGAAAGTTGTGGATTATTGGACAGTTACAATGACTCTTTGCCTATTGATTCAACACACACCACATTACCACCTGCATTAGACACCAATGGGCTGTAAGGGGTTACTCAAAAAACATACCATGTATGCAGGCGATCGTTATGAAGTAAGGGTTAGGGTGGTTGGATAGACGTACAATCAGCTGGGTTATCACAAGCGGCAACTACCTCTGAATCCAAAGCCGGTTCAGAATAGTGAGTGAGGAGTCAGCGGGCAGTCGATGGGAGTATAAAAGTGGCCATAAAACGGTGTTTTGAGAAAGTGTGATTCACCGAAACCACGAGAGGTTCTTGAGCAATCAGCCAGAGCTGGCCGCCCAAAATGAGCGGTTTGCTGCAGCAGAATGGGGGATTATCCTCGGAGAGACACAGCGATGCACATCCACAGTCACTCACAATCCCATGATCCTCTTGGCAGAGAGAGAGGAGCCATCAACACACACACACACGTTAAGATCCCATGTCAGATATACAATAAAAGGCCGACTTACTATGGTGAAGTTCATGACCTTGAGGATCCAGATAGTTAGCGCCAGGTTGATCAGGATCAGGATCATCAGCAGCAGGACGAAGAAGTAAAGGCAGCGTTTCCTCCAGCCATATATTCCCACTTTGTACACTTGTGGTTTCTCTGAACTCTGGACATTGTTCCTATGAGTGCACTGTTCTTGGGTCATCTGAGAGGAGACACGGGGAGAGAAGAGGAGGACATTATTACACTTTCTGTCAGTCTTTCTCACATTTTGCAACCTGGTTTGCACTGACTGTTATTTAATTACGCAGTTCTTTTTTTTTTTTTGGAGTGTGGGAATTGTTTCTTTTGAGATCTTGAAGAGAATATGTTGAAAAGATAAAGCTGCGTTTTTTCGTTTCTTGGCAACACAACATTGACACAATGTAATTTTATGCCAAACATGTTAAAAGATCCAGTAGACACAGAACAACAATATTCATCTTTTTTTTATATTCGTCTCCGGAGAGAAATGTACGTCTCCTCCGCCGCTAACGTCCCACTGCGTTAGCTAGCGCTTCCTCTTGTCTGACTGTTATGTGTTCAGCCGTTATTAAAACCATTTGGGCTCCGTGGAGGCTCGGAGATTTGTGATGCGGCGACTGTGTCGACAATGACCTTAAGATAAGAGACGGGGACACATCTGAGCATTAGTACAAATAGCATGCGATAAACATCCCCCCCTCACACGCCGCACTCCAACACTGACCGGCCACTCAGTTCGGCCACGATGAAAGGCAGTTTAGTTAGCCATCGCATTGATTGATGGCCCCATAAGTGGTCTATAACTCCATTATACCCCCTCTGCCCCATTGATGTGCTGATAGTGCCGATTAATGATGATTCTAATTGTCTGTCTGTGAAGACGAGGAGGCATTGTTCACTTCAAGCGCCATAATAATGGCCTAATAACTCTGTGGAAAAAATACAATTTACTGTCCACCGTGCTTTGGAGTGCGCGCCTCAGACCACCGAAGCCAATTGTTTTTGACAACCGCACACATTACGCGCTAACTGAAACAAATGGCAGCAGACAGGGGCCCGGTGAGGAAGTGCTGAAAGCTACAGAGGAGACTCCAAAGCACCAGTCAGCAAAAGAATACATAATAAATAAATAAAAACGGGGAAATCTCATTGTTTTTGTTTGATGGGAGATGCAGAGAGATGAAGCATAGCTCTGTGAAGTCTGGGCTGACAGAAGAGAGGGAAATCAGTACTGTGAGAGTAAACAAAGCTGGCGTGAATTTATCCTAAAAATACATTAAATTAGCGCCTTCACCAGCCACTCAAGTTGCAGTTTACACCCAAGCATGTCCAAAATGTCTCCACAGACATTTGTGTGAAATTGTCATAATTACCATATTAATTATTAAGTTATGTCCCAGAAACGTTCTTCTCATCTCAATACGACCTTAACTTTTGGCGAACAAAAAGATATAGTTCGTCCATGAGAGATTGCGTTCACACAAATGGGACGCATGTACCACCTATATATACATATATATAGGCAACTTACATGCTATACAGTAGACACAGCAACGGTGAGCAATTAGGGTTAAGTGTCTTGCTCAAGGACACATCGACATGGACTAGCAGAGCCGGGGATCGAACCACCGATCCTTTGATTGAAAGACAGACCTGCTAACGACTGAGCCTCAGTCGCACATACATATCTTTATATTTAAAAAAAAGAAATCTCATTAGGGTCCGTTAGAAGGAGCAATTCTAATCAGTTTTATTGCGGGAAAACGTTTTTTTGAGGCAATTTTTTCCGTTT
Source organism: Cottus gobio (assembly GCA_023566465.1). Taxonomy (NCBI): domain Eukaryota; kingdom Metazoa; phylum Chordata; class Actinopteri; order Perciformes; family Cottidae; genus Cottus; species Cottus gobio. Next base: position 4,475,927 of record CM042229.1, on the reverse strand, counting down.
CTAATGAGGCTCTCATTCTTAATGTCTTAATGTCGCCTTTCAGTGCTCTGATATGCTCAGCTTCTTTTTCAACTTGGAAAACTCACACCTCAAACATTTCATGAGGTAGCGGCCATTGGCTTATTTAAAATCATCTAAATTGATCTTCTACATTGAGCAGTTCATCTCTATTAGAGAGAGAGAGACCTAATATGCCATTAAAGTCTTGACAATGCTAGTCATCTTCTAAACTACCTTTGGTGTGAAGGTTGTGCTTTAGGAAAGCTGATATAATGTCTATGAAGGACCTGCTGTTGGTGCTAAAGGAAAGGTTAGGGGTTTGCTGAATGATCCTCTGTGGACCATGCATGTGTAAACACATGTCAATATGCGTGGTAATCATCTCAAACTGAATCCAACACGTTTTTTTTACCTAATTCTGAATTAAGATCAACACGTTGTTTCATTGTCATTAATCCCCCAGAAGTATCTCAGCTCTCACAGTTGAACAGCAGCATCCTTCAGGTTGTGTGTTTGGTTTCGACTCCGAATACAAACATTAATAGTACACAAACAGATGTATGAGCCCAAAGTAACCAGGGCTGTTTGATTAGCTCTTTGGCAAAATCCTCATAAAGAGGCGCAGCCCGTAAGTGGGGATTATCAACGGCAGCTGATCCGGCATCGCATTTTCTATTGTTTTCCTCCTGCAACCACCTGCCACAACACAGACCTTTCAAAATAAGGGCGCGAGTCGTGGCAAGGCAAGTTTATCTGTATAGCACATTTCAACAACAAGGCGATTCAAAGTGCTTCACATAAAACCATTAAACGCATCAAAACATAATGTGGAAGAAAATAAGATTTAAAAGCAATTAAGAACGTTCATTAAAACATTAAAAAACAGTTAAAAAGCTAAAAAATACAGAATCGGCATACACACAGTACACACTGCTGTCCTGTTTGAACAGGATCCACTTCAGCTGACAGGGCTACTCACATGTGTTTACAGCAAGGAGTTTGATAATGAAAAACCACACCCCAGATTCAAAGCCTGACAGCCCAGGTTTTCCATTTCCTCTGTCTGATTTGGTTTTTGGATATATTTTTTTCAGGTTTGGCTTGACAAGCTCAGATAACTGACCCTGAAACTAATATGGAACTAAAACTACACATTCATGTCAGTAAAATGTGGTAAGCAGAAAGAGCAGCGAGGAGATTAAACAAAGTTTTGAACAACAGTGTTGAATAGCAACCCTAATTGTCAAAATAAAAGTGAAGATATATATAAACACAACCTCAAATTGGAAGTATTTGTAATTCTAAAAATGTATTTTTTGACAGCCTTGGGAAAGTGGAGCTGAATATAACAACTTGCCGGTAAATACTTTTTAGTTTCATATTTTATGTGGCATTTTGGATGACAGAAGTAAGTATGCCAGTCAAATAATACAATTAATACAAATGGTAGCACAGTTCTTATTTAGAAAATATATTACAGTGTAATTAAACATGACATATATCTTGTATAATAGATTTTAAGTGCTATAAACACAATCTCAAATTGGAAGTATTTTGTCATTCTAAAAATGTATTTTTTGACACAGCCTTGGGAAAGTAGAGCTGAATAATAATGATGTGTTTACTATCACAACTTACTGCTAAATACTTTCATATTTTATGTGGCAAACAACTGTGGTATTCTGGATGACAGAAGTCAGCATGCCAGTCAAATATAAATACAAATGGGACGCGTTTTCCAACACACACAGTGCATGCTTGTGGCACCAGGAATACTCACTATAACAACTGTGGTATTCTGGATGACAGAAGTCAGTATGCCAGTCAAATAATAAATACAAATGGTAACACAGTTCTTATTTAGAAAATATGTTACAGTATCATGTATAATAGATTTTAAGTGCTATGTGAAACCCTCAACTAATTGGTTTCACAAAATTTAAATAAAGTAAACTGAAAAACGTCCTTGACGAAAGGAAATGGGAAAAAAAAAAAAACACAGAATACTGCAGAAGCTGCCAAACATCTCCAGGTGTTGTGGAGACGACGGCATTGGCGGCTTGGCAGGAAGGAAACACTCACGGTGACACCAACAAAAGTGTCACCTGCTCACAAGTCAGATGGAAGTGTGTGTGTGTGCTCAAGCACTCATGTGTAAATGTGTCACTTCTCAGGTAAGCCTTTATATGATCCACACACACACACACGCACATAAAGTTTAGTAATAATTTAGTGGTACTTTTCTACACGTCCCTTTGTGTTCAGAGTACAGTGGTTTGAGCTGCTTGGCAGCTTCCCTGTCGGAGAGTGGGTTGTGCGCACTCCCTCAATGTGTCATTCGTCTCTGAGATGCAGTGAAATCCACAGGAGATAAATGCAGTGAGGTCAACAGCAGACACTGAACAACCGTAATTAGCTTTAAAAAATAAAAACTGTGCTGCCATGTTCATACATCGTTTTGCAGCCAACGCGATGATCACGTCACACTGTTAGCTGGAGGCCGAACAAAGGAATGACTGCAGGCAAACAGGAATTACCTCACAATAATGGGCTGAAGTCACATCCAAATGACATCTTGCTTTGTTCTTGGGTGGTAAAATTAATTTTGCATGCATAAGGGGTGATAAACTGCAATTTGAGGCTGTAATATTGGCAAAGCGAGACAAAATGTTGCTAATCAGCCGTCTGAAAGCTAAACTGAAAGCTGCACCACAGCAGGCTAAATTATTAGAAATGTTGCCAATAGGCTGTTGGCAATTTTTTTTTTCCTGTTACCAGTGTTGTTTAAAAGCATAATTTAATTAGCAACTAGTCGGCGGCTAGCTACTTAGCTAGCTCGCTCATTCTTCCATGCTTTCATGCAACACTGGTAACAGAAAATGCTCTGAACTAAGATGTCACTTGTCTGATGTTTCCTTCACTTTGACAAAAGTTTGAGGATGAAGCCTTAAGCTAATCAAAATTAAATTTAGCCATGAGCAGGTTAGCTAGCTACCTTGCTATTTCAACCAGGCTTTAATGCTACTTGGGCTTCAGAAAATAAACCCAACAGTGGGTGTAAAGGTCCCTCTAACTAGCTAACCAAAAACTTATATTTGGTTTATATCATATTACAGTCCTCTACAGTAGCTTTACCAAAAATCCAAACTCAATAACAAATCAAAGATAGTTTTAAAAGCTTTACAAATGTATTTTTGGTATGATTTGTTTCTTGTTTCTACACATATGCTGTATTATACTGTGGATCTACCTTCCTCTTTAACAAATAACTGCAGTAATGCAATGTAACTTGTCTCTCCTGTGTTTTCTACAGACAACCCTGCAACACACAAAGAGTTCTGGTAGCATTCCAGTAAGTGCTTAAGCTACAAACCTACTGACAAAGGAAAATGGTGCTTGGTTACAAGCTAAGTAATGGCCACTCTCATAAGAGTGGAGGTGTGTGTTAAGAAAGCGGAGTTGAAAAGCCGGGGAGGAAGAAAATAAGTGGAGAATTGGAGGCAAATCAAATCATTGGTCCTTTGACTCCTTTCCCCTCCACTGCTGCCGTCCAATGGTTCCTCTTGTTCAACTACTCATTCAGAAAGCCTGAAGGAAACCCAATGGTCCAAAAACAAATTCTGCCTCTGATTAGAGGGAGAAATGAGGTTTTACAAAATGTTATTGGTTAATTCGGCAGCCAAAATAGCCAGGCAGCTCCCCATTAGGACTTTTATAGACAACATGTGGATCGGTACCAGGACCCGTCGGCTGCTGCCAATGGATTCGCCATTACTGGGGCTCACACGCCTCCAAATGTAGGGAGATACAAAATGGCCGACAGCCAGAGGCAGTTTATTGGCCTTTGCAATGTGATCGTCTGACTGGATGGTTTCTAAATATTTCACAGACTGTAGGTTTAGGGTAAAGACAGAGGTCTTAGGTTTTATTTGGTTGTAGTGAGCTAATAAGCATGTGTCGCTCCTTTAATTAAACACGACGTGTGTTTTTTGAAATATGTCTCTGTTTGTTGTTTTTCGTTGTGTTGGTGTTGTCTTTATTTTGTGCACCCGCCTCAGCCATTAACCAGGACCGGAGAGATCCAGTAGTTACTGTCCTGCCCTCCACGACTCCTCCATTTCTATTAACTGTCTTGTTCCTTCGTCTAAAGAGCCCCAAGAGCAATAGTTTTTTTATTGTATTGTATGTTTTTCTTTTTTTTCCCCTTTTATTACCGCTCAACAACCACAACAGAGGGAAGCACTGAAGCAAGGCAGGCCAGTGGAGGCAAGGAGCAAAAGGACTCTGAAGAAACTGTTACGAAAGCAGCCTCCCCACCAAATCTAACGTTAAAAACTATTTGTCAATCAATTTAGTTGTTTTTTGTTGCATTTTTTTGTCTGACATAAGCAAAATGTATCTGGTTTCCTGTTTTGAAATGATATGCTTTTATTCTGAAGGCGGAAAACAGAGTTGAAACGGAAGTCGCATAGTGTGCAGTTTAGAGTATAACGTTACGGTATTTTAGATAAATTAAACAAATGTAATAACTGTGTATGTTTTATGGTAGTTAGCATAAGTGTTGTCTATGTATGTATGCTATTAATGGTAGATGTGTAAGATAATAATTATAATTTTTTGTGCCTTACACATCTCTTACTTATCAGTCAAAGTGCAAGATCATCTTTCGGAGGGGTAACCAGAGGTTATCCAGAGGTTTACCCCTTCAGGAGACGGAGAACGGATCCCATTTTATAACAATTGAATATGCATTTTGTTAGTATTTGCAAAGTAAATTCTAAGTCTGTTTTTATTCTACTATTATGGAAATTACAGTATCTTGTGCTTTCTCTTCGACTTTATTTCTCTCCAAACAGTAGTACTACTACTACTACTACTACCACTACTGATAGCGATGTTGTCTTGTCCCCAGATCTTAGAAGTCGAATGCCAGTAGGAATAATGGCCCAAATAACCAGGCGTATCTTTTAATGTTTCTTCACCAGAGTCACTGAGATAAATGCTTGTGAATTTATCGCACTCAGTAAATAAAGTTTTTTTTTTTTTTAACCTTACTCTCATTACCATCGAGGCCACATCTTCAGCGCAGCCCCACATCGCCGTGCGCTGCAGATGCTTACTGGCCCATTACAGATGAGACAAGGGTGGCTATTACGTTCAGATACTGCAAAGGTCAGAGAATAACAGTAAACAATTTAATGAGAGCTGCAACCTGTTCGGGATTTGACAAAGCTCCTTTTCAGGGCAAATACATGACAAAGGAAGAAGAAAACATCCAATTTTTACTGGTAAACTCTGCAGACGTGAGGCCATGCAGGCCCGAGGCCAAGCCTGACTGGATGGCATAATGAACACTTAGACAGCTGAGTAACTTTAGGTTTCCTCCCTCCTCCTCTCTGCTTTAGCATGCTTGTCAACAGTACTGTTGAGCACATGATTAGGATAATTTGGGGAAATCTGTGCTTGTAGTGTGTGTCAGATATGATGCTGAACCAGAGATGAGGACAGAGGAGTCACATCCTGGGCTGTTAACTCATGTTTTGAAGCACTTTTTTATTTTTCTTTGCAGGTCATGTCAGCAGTGGAAAGAGCCTGGAGGCTGAAGAAGCAGCCCTGCCACTTTGAATATTAAAGTGTGTGTGTGTGTGTGTGTGTGTGTGTGCTGTGTGTGTATTTTTAACTTAAAATACATTTCTGCTCTATTACAACTTAAGTCGTTATTCTATGCATATATTTGGTCTTCATTTATATCGGTTTGCGAAACGTTGTACTACAAGTCATCACAGGTCCAGTTGGGTGGTTGTATGTGGGCGACTGTGGGTCAGTGGTTAGCAGGTCTGACTTTCAATCAGAGGATCGGTGGTGCGATCCCCAGCTCCGCTAGTCCTTGAGCAAGATACTTCTTACCGTTCTGGAAAAGGTGAATATGTGATGTATATTTGTGGTTCAGTGGTTAGCAGATCTGTCTTTCAATCAGATGATCGGTGGTTCGATTCCCGCCTAAAAACGTCCTTTAGCAAGACACTTAACCCTAATTGCTCACCATTCTGGAAATCTGGAAAAGGGGAATATGTGACGTATATTTGTGGTTCAGTGGTTAGCAGATCTGTCTTTCAATCAGATGTTCGGTGGTTCGATTCCCGTCTAAAGACGTCCTTTAGCAAGACACTTAACCCTCATTGCTCACCGTTGCTGTGTCTACGGTCTACTGTATAGCATGTAAGTCGCTTTGGATAAAAGCCTCAGCTAAATGAAATGTAATGTAGTCGAGAACTGATCAGGGATCAGAGTCAGCCCAGGTCCCATGCAGCCTGATCTTGTCAGGTAGGTCCTTGTGCTGTTATTATATGGTTCAAGTTCTGTTCATGTCCATATATCCAATACCCGAGTGGATCCGAGCTGACTCTCTATCAGCCTGACAGGAGAATAAACTGTGAAGTGGAGGAGAACTTGCTGCTGGACTACTCTGAACAAACACCTTTGTAGCCACAAGTCCACCTCATGAAAAGCTTTATCACCTCAGACCATCAGGAAGATGAGTGATAATAAAAATATGCACTTAATCTTAGTCTGTTTATTACTATTTCACAGCCGCCTTCGAGCACATCCTCGAGAGTACGCCAACTCGTGCATTTCACAGATAATAAGTGATGAATACATCTTTGAATCATGTTTTCCATCCAGGACCTCAACAACTACACTTGAACCAGAATGCTGGTTTGTAAACATTCATTTAAAAGCTCATCTCTGTTCTCTCCTCTAAATTAGCTTTTAAACTATGTCACACAAAAAAAAACATGACTGCTCAGAGAGACTACAATGTCACCATTTATGTTAAATACATGTTTTTCTTCAAAGAAATTAAATTGACCTCCCTGTTTTACATTTGTGAATCTGATATTTGGTTCTTGCTCTGTGTTTTGTACCCTTTTGTGAATAATGACACAAATCACTCTTTCAATCAAAGTGTTTATATTGTTGTTCAATCATACAAGAAAATGGGAGAAGATGGGGCAACTGTGGATCAGTGGTTAGCAGGTCTGACTTTCAATCAGAGGATTGGTGGTTCAAACCCCGGCTCAGCCAGTCCGTGTTGTTGTAAGTCGCTTTGGATAAAAGCGTCAGCTTAATGAAATATAATAATAATGTGATAAAAGAAAATATAATGATTCAAGAAATTAGGAAAGACACAATTACACAATAAATACAAAATAACGAGTCCCCTTTACAGATTTAGGGAGATATAGCTTATAAGAAAAAGTACGGGCTCTTTAAAATAAGTAAAATAAATCCAAATAACGTCTGTAAGGCTGGAAAGAGATGTGAAGAGTTCTCTTGGATCCGACCCAGCCCGGTGACAGGGCAGCAGAGAGCTGCTCGCCTTTATCCCGGGAGAGAGACAGTGATGCTAAATTGCCTGTCTCCCTTCCTCGCTCTCTCACTCCCTCTCTTTTTATTTCTGCTTCTCTCCCTGTATCTCCCTCACTCTCCCCCTCACTGCTAACATCTTAATCATAATTGTGTCACGAACCATAAGCACTCATACGCTTGGCTGTGGAAGCGGCCTTGGTGGAAGTAATGGTGCTGAATAATAACAATAACTTTATTTGAAGAGCACCTCGGCGAGATAACTTTTCACAGCTTATTTGTGTTTGCATGCGGTGACGGACGACGAGGCGGCGATTCAAGAACAGGAAGGATCCCATTTCAGAAAGAGTTACGAGAATTATTGAGTTTTGTACAGATTTTGCAAATTTCTTGGAACTGCAAGCGATGAAGCTAATAACCGAGCGTGGACTATTTCAGCTTTAGTCTGAGGACTGGCCTTAATATATAATTTGACCAATTTATTCATAAACATTTAATCAAAATGGCTATAATTTAATGGTTTGATTCTGCAAACTGTCTTTTCAACTTTGATTTTCACATCAGAGAAATTTACATTACATTTAGCTGACATTTAGCTTGTGGAATATATATATATATATATATATATATATATATATTATATGGCCTGTGACTCCTAGGTGAACTTTCCCTCATTGATTATGACTTGTGTATGAACTTTCACCTAATTATGACTTATGTCCCTTATACAAAGCAAGCCAGTTAGGAGTGAAGGGATCTCTGGTATCTGTATGTTCCTGATTAAAGACAAAACCCATCATTGTTCATTATATGAGGAAAGTTTCAAAAACGTCATGAGGGTTCTTGTGACTGTGTTTCATTGATATAAGGGAGAACTTTTGGATCTGTTCTTCGAGCAGACTTGGATATGCAATTAGTAAAATAACACGTTGTATCTCTGTCTCTGCTCCTTTTTTTTTGCAAAAGAATAAATTACCGGATGATATGACCACCAAGACCCGGTGTCGACAGTCACCGTCATGAATGTCTCTTCAGAGAACGTCTCTTCTCGTAAGAGAAATTCACCGGCGCTGCTCTTAATGAAACACTTAATGAGATGTTGTTACTGAGCGTCAGAAATAATTCAGGAAAAAAAAGTAGAAAAGGTGATGTAGCTCATTGTAGTTCCTCCAGCAGATCTCAGGAGAGAGTGAGTCAGAGTGAGACGGTGGACCGATGAAGTTGCTGAACTAATGCTGCACTTCAGATACAACCCTGTGAGAAACTCTCCAGTAAAAGAACGCCTTGATGTAGTTTTATTCACTTCAGCCTGTGGAATTATAAAGAATTAAACAGTCCCGCAACCAAATGCAAAATAATCCTCATTCTGTCATCTTCTGATATTAGTAAAGAACGCTGTACCAAAACAGAGTTACGCTACACAACTTTTATGTTTCACCCTCTACCCTTAAATCCTTGTCAACCAAATTTGATTATGCAGCCGGAAAACTGACATCTGAGAACTAATAGCTTGCTGAAAGAATAAATATTCAGACTATAAACAATCAATATTTATGGACATGAAGGGGAAAATATAAGGTTGTTCTTGCATTTAAAAGGTTGCAGTGCAGCAGCCGCCTCTGCAGTGCAATGATAATGTCAAGTCGAGTCAATTTTGTTTGTATAAACCTTCAAAATATGTAAAGATTGATGACCTAAACCCTGACATCATTAATTAAAATAAAGGGTTCTGTACTTAAGTAACAGCACTTCTGTAGTTCTTGTAACCCAAACCACTGTGTTTCCCTTTACTAAGTAGTTATATTTGCAAAACCTAAATTAGTATTTCACAATCTTATCCTGAACCTAACCAAGTAGTTTTGTTGCCTAGACCTCATCTAGAAGTTGTCTGAAAAATGGAATCTTATAGTAGATCAATATTATTCTAATGAGTTTAAATGTGGAAATGTTTGAATTTAAGGTAAAAAGTACTATGGATTCCAAAGTATGTCATAGTTTTAGGCCTCAGGAGGTATATACATATACATATTTGCTCAGCTCTTTTTTTAACCACCCTGAATGGGGTCATGTTGAAATTGCTCTTTGAGTAAAGAGCAGACTATTCCAGTAAGTCAGCTTGTGTTTTAAAGCTATTTTTAACGGCCGTGTAAAAGCTCCAGGACGCTACTGTATCGTGACTAAAACTACATCCAGATGCAGTTGCAGGACGAGGGGAAGTTCTGCTCCTTTCTTAGTGTTCTCTTAGTATTACACAGGCATTGATGGTGATCCAGAACATATCAGACACTTTCCACTGGCTTAGATGCCTTTCCGGTTGCAGGATCTTTCCGCCTATTGGACAAGTCTGTGGGGGTTTGTGGATTTTCTGTGGCTCAACCAGATGGCATATAACTTTGTTTTCCAAAACCACAGTAAATACATATTAATCCCACAGCCAAAAGCAGCTTTCTGGAAACAGATCCTTGGAAGGACGCCTGTGGGGTTTTCTTTTGAGGTCAGCCGGGGTCTACAAACCAAAAACACTCTCTCCAGCTTTAAATCACCCATAATCCCTCAGTGGAGAACATTTTTGCATATTTGATCATCATAATTGTTTGATGCATTTATTAAAGACAAATGCAAACAGATCATAACTTTGTTTCTTGAACAATTCCAGTAATCAATATACAAAACCATTCAGGCTCCACCCATAAAACAGTGATGACTGTCCGTATGAGCAAGAAGTCCCAGTTTACGGTTTGTCAGGTAGTTTAGTTACTTGATGAAGTTTGTTGGGGAATTTAAATATCTTATTATTATATGACATCATTAAAGTCGTGTTTAATAAAACAATCACAAGCTAATTGACAGAGAAAGGCCAGGTAATTTCATTCCAGCTGTCTGGATGCTATATAGGTTTTATATGGCCATCATCTTGCTTGTGAATAAGCGTTTGTTTTCTTCCTGACACACCTACCAACACTAAGTAGAATCGAATAATCAGCATAACACCCATCTCGGTGCAACTTTGCAGAAACAATAAATCCAGCATAGGGTTAACTTTCAGTTAACAATGCATCTTCTGCAAGGAGGCTGCATTCCTAATTTTTGAATTGGTTGGTGCTACCGGCCAATCCTGCAGCGAGCACTGCAGGCGGCTGCAGCTGCTCCAATATCATCGCCCAAAAAAAGGAAATGGTTTGCAATATGACACAGTCAAATAGATAGTTTAGATGACTAAGATCATAAGGACATTGTTGACCCGGACTAGATAATCCAATTTACGATCTGATGTTTCTCCAAGATCGCTGTTTTTTAAATTGATACGAATGTTCACTGCGGGTGAAGAGCCAACCGCTGTCAACTGAGGCGGCAAATAGCCCTCTGCTGCCTTCGGTAAGTGCTCCCCATTGGCCAATTGAGAGTCTCCAACTAAGAGCTGACTATCAGCATGGTGAAAAAGAGAGAGAGCTTATTCTCTGATGAAAGAACAGACCTTAGAAGTGTCTGGAATGGTTGTATGACATTTCTGTTTGACACACTATAGCATCATCTGCATAGAATAGTATCTAAATTAAAGTAGTGAACAATACGTAATCCAATGAATTCAGAACCAGGAGAACGTGTCCAGCTGAGGAGACCGCTGCACAATGTAGCTTTGCACAACCCCGATACAATCTTGAACTGTTTATTTTCCAACGCAGCAAAGCAAGACTAGTACAATTACAGGCGGACACTCAATTCATAAACTGAAGAAAGTGTCTGAAGTGACACACTAAAGGTATCGACCGATATCAATTGGTCAATACTTTTCTCCTGTGACGGCATGACAGTACATTCCATTTATTTTCCGAGGATGCTTTTTTAAAAGAGCACTTTTATCTAAAGTGCCTCAGAGTGAAACGAGTCCTTTGGTTTTCAGCGCAAGTGGACACACATAAAGAAGTCCGTGACCCTGCAGTGATGCACAGAAACCGAGGAGGAGGAATTCTGTACATGTCAAAAGGGAATATGGTGGTTTGCAATGGGGTTGGGCAATCACGCTCAAATTGTGGTTGCTTGACATGGCCACTAGGGGGGTGTAAGGCCAATGCACATCAGAGAAATTTACATTACATTTCATTTTGCTGACGCTTTTATCCAAAGCGACTTACATGCTATACATTAGACACAGCAACGGTGAGCAATTAGGGTTAAGTGTCTTGCTCAAGGACACATCAACATGGCCTAGCGGAGCCGAGGATTGAACCACCGATACTCTGATTGAAAGACAGACCTGCTAACCACTGACCCACAGTCGCCTGTAAAATTTAGTAGTTAGAGTTAGAATTATCGACAGCTTTCTGAAAGTAATACAGTTAAGAGTGAACATTTTATTCCAAAAACATATGGGTAGAATATGTTTATACATATTTAATAGTGTTTCCTGTACTCCAACAAAGGCTCTCTTTTAGAAATCTGTGTGTTCGTGCAAAACATATCCCAGCAACATGTACATTCTGCATTAGTATCACAATCCAAATTATCATTAAGTATGAAATATAAATTAAAGGCACGATGAAGGAAATAATTTAATCGATGTTCGGACAAGTTAAATAACTATCCAGGAAATAGTTGTGTGTTTCCTAACCGAGAATAAAAGAGGAGCAGGCTTTGGCTTCAAGGGCCTAAAAAAAGCAGCTTAGGCGTAAAAAGGGTCCATCGGGATCTCAAGATATCTTCAGACAATGGTGAGATGCTGGCGTTGTCTGGGGATTTTACCTCCCTGGGTGACCATCGTTTGAAGTTTCAGTTCAGTTTTAACTGAAGGTTTAACCAGGTTGAAGATTATGACACGTTGACATGGGATTGGTAGTGTGAGGATTTGTCTGCTTACTTTGAAGCTGTGGAGTGGAAATGCGCTTTGAAAAAGTTGAGTGGGAGAGGATTTAGTCAATCTCGGCACCCAGAGACTGGAAATGTGTTACCTGTTTCACTTCCTCTCTTGTAAACTCAAACACAGGAATGGAAGGTGTTTCATCCTACTGTGTGGACATTCGTATTGCTGGCATTGACTTTCTTAAAGCTCGAGTGCGGGGCTTTTACATATACATGGGTGTCTGTTACGTTCCAGCCTTTGCCAAACAAGTTCAAATCAGGCTGTTTAAGCTTATTTTGCATTATTGGGAAAACTCTCACAGACTAGCGAAGCCAAGATTGAACCACCGATCTGGTCTGATTGAAAGTCGGACCTGCTAACCACTGAACCACAGTAACAACAACTTACATGCTATACAGTAGACACAGCAACGGTGAGCAATTAGGGTTAAGTGTCTTGCTCAAGGACACATCGACTAGCGAAGCCGGGGATCAAACCAACGATCCTCTGATGAAAGACGGACCTGCTAACCACTGAGCCACAGTCGCCATAATGGGACGGTATTACGTTCGAGCAATGGGGTATAATTAAATTCAGCTAAGTCCAGTTAGAGAGATTTTCCTCATGCAAAGGTCCCATATACTGTACATTGGAGTAGCCAACAGTTGTATTGACGTCTGTAAATCAAACTGTGAAATCAAATAAAGAAAGTTCAATTGGATAATATCGAAACAATATCTATTGTCAGATTTCAAATTGAACTAAGTCCGAACTCCCCTATTTGTGACAGTCTGAGTTAATGGAAGGAGCTAAGTCCAAAAAAGGAATCAATCGATGGTGAGGACTAACGCATATCACCATTGGTGAAGTTTTTCCTTGTTGGAGAGCGCTGAAGGCAGTGAAGGGACTAAGGGCGGACATGGATGTGGCGGTGCTTGACAAGTTCAGAGTGAGGCCGGGTTATTCTGACAGATGCTTCCCACTCCGGGGACTGTTGATGAGATTCAACTCGTGGTTCAACATGTGCACCTGGAGCTGGAACTAGGTCAACGTCCACGATGTCCAACTCTCCTCGCCTGCGTATCAGGATTTTTTATATAACATATAGTTTAATTTTGGTCGAAACCTCTGAGCATAAATTACCTTCGGCCGTCAATTCACAAGGTGACTGATGACGATTCGGACTTCTATGCAACTCAAACACGGTTTCCGGTAAACATCTGCAGCATTTACCGCAAGCGTTCGCATTTATAGGTTCCTCCGGCTGCAGTTGTCCGTCTTCTCTGATCACATTTATTGGTATGCACGTCAATGCGTTGTTAGGGAGTCTAGGACTATTTAGAACAACATTTTTTATGATAAGTGCCAATCGGACATGCCACTTTCTATTAGGGATGTTGTAAAAAAAAGAAAAGGACATAAGTATACAGAGAGAGAGAAACAGAGAAATGAGAGGCAAAAGTGGAAGAGACAGATGGAGTTGCACAGAGAGAGAGAGAGAACTTGCAGAATGAAAAAAAAACGAAAAAAGGAACGGAGGGGAAGAGCGGAGAGCGAGTGCACTTTAGAGGAGAAACCATGAGACAAAATGAAAGAGACAAAGAGGGAGATATAAAGATAAAAATAGAGAGCAATAGATATCCGTGTGTTCAAGAGAAAAGGGGAGAAACAAAGAGACCATGACCTTGAAGCTGAAACAACTTAGTCTGGATTAAACGCCAGCAACGATAACACAGAAAGGGAGTGTTCAACAAAGAACGGCGTCACGGAAAAGTAATGTCGTTGCGTAAGGTTAACCCCACGAAGGACGTGACCTCGGCCTGCACGTCAAACACCATCTTCTCGCAATATCGAGACAAGCAGTAGAAAACGTGGACTTTGTCGTCCAGTCACTAGGAAACGGAGACAACAGTGACCATGATGACCTTTGACCTGACCTTGATCAGTTCATCCGTGAGTCCAAGTGGACATTTGTGCCAAATTTGAAGAAATTCCTTATTTTTCAAATAATCTGCATGTACTAATGGATCAGAGATTCATGAGCACTGGAAACATCGACAGAAATCCCCCAAAATCACCTCTCTGAGAGGACAAACTAGCCCCCGAACAACTGTTGTTCGCTCCTAATTAGTACTAAAATATGACAACCACCTTGCCAATTAAAACAGGCCTGAAAATCCCTCTGCCGACTAAACTGTTGATGCAATCAGCCTCAAAGTCGTGTAAACAGCAAATTCAAGTCAAATCTCCTGAAATGTTTACTTTGTCAAAAAAACTATCCATCCATCACACTTCACTTCCCGGCCGTGTAATTTGTAATTTAAAAAAACGGAAGAAAAAAAATAATGATTTACAAAGTGGGACCTTTCTGATGGCAAGAGGCATTCTTACTAGAAAATCACCAAATCAGAGCTTCCTGTGTATTAGTAATAACACATTTTTGTTTATGTTTATGTATTGGTTACATGAAGCATAAAAGTGTTTCATTATGTTGTTTCTGTCGATTGAAACCGACGCCACAAGCCCATTTCCATCATTGTGTCAACAACCAGTCAGACCTTTTCAATTTGTGTTATTTGTCTTATAAACAAAAAAAAATATGTCGGGAGAGTGAAAAAAAAGAAAAGTTTGTGAACATTAAACTTCCAACTTTTAACATATGAGGGCTGCTTAATTATGACGATGGGAGGGGCTTAGGGGGGTGTTTTAGAGACTTTTTGTTTTGTTAAATACATGATTTAACCTTTTTGTGGTTCCAATCACAGAACTCACGCTGTGCGCAATCAGCAAGGTAATAAAATAAGTGTTTATGTGAATGTAAATCAACTTTTATTGTGAGGCGTTTACACTGGGGACTTGAACTGGCGGCTCTTCGGTTCCCCTGGGACCGTGCTACTGCCGCCCCCTGCTTTATTTATCTGAAAATAAAGCAGATGAAGCTCCTTGAAACACACTGAATGACTGTTTGCTTTCCAACAAAGATGAGAAAAAGTGTAGTTTCCAACTTTCGCCTTCTACTTACTTCTTTTTGCATCGATTTTTTGGAGGATCGTGTACATTTAAAAGCAGAAACACTGATTTATAAGCAGACTTTAATTATTTTAGTCCGGGGGGGTCGGAAAAGGCTGTAATGATTTGAAAACACAGTCCGCCACAGTAAGAACGTTCCCTCTTAATTGACCTGTCCGATGCCTGGATCACATTGAAAAAAAGAAAACAAACACTAAGAAGACAGTAATGGATGGACCCCCAGGTGTCCACGAGTAAAAACCACAGAAAGGGACTCAAAAGAGGGTCGGTGGTTCGATCCCCGGCTCCGGCAGTCTGCGTCGTTGTGTCCTTGAGCAAGACACTTAACCCCTAATTGCTCACCGTTGCTGTGTCTACGGTCTACTGTATAGCATGTAAGTCGCTTTGGATAAAAGCGTCAGCTAAATGAAATGTAATGTAATGTAAAAAAACACATCGCAGATGTAATTGCGCCGCGTTGTTCTTCTCAAATCGCCCTTCGTTCGAGGGGGTTTAGGCGTTATTTACCCCGCAGTGAAAAAACAGCCCCAAACAGCGGCGACGGGGGGGGGGGGGTCATGATTTCCATGGAAATAACTCCGCAGTCGAGCGTTTGTGGAGAGAGGGGTCGGATCGGCTCGATTCCTGCTTTCAAAGTCTAATCCTCGAATTATCACTCACTCAGCAAATCCTCCCCCTATTCTGTCTCACCCCCCCCCCCCTCTTTTCACCTCCTCATCTCACTCATCTGCCTCGCAATTTTCGTTTTAGCCCCTCCCCCTCCTCCCCGCCACAGCTCTATCTATTCATCTATCTGCAGGAGGTGGAGAAAAATAACAGAAACACTGCATGGGAGTAGACTTTATCTGTAAAACAAATCCCTGCAGATGTTTCAACGGATGCCATTATGACTCAAATTCAAACTGAAGAATATGCAAGTTTTAAAGATGGAATAAAACAAATGGCAACTTATCTAATGGCGGGAAAGAGTCTGGATAATAACTTGCACAACAAAAAACGGTTAAAAAAAAAAAACTAACCTTACGGTGGTACAATGTGCTAAAAGATAGCACACGCATGTAAATATGTTTTGTTTTAACACACAAAGGCTCTGCCATTTATTTTATTTTTTTACGAGGTGAGAAATGAATTTATCATGTGTGTGAAGGTCTTTACACAAATAAACAATACGGAAATGCAAAACAGTCGCCTGCAAATATTACATGTGTAGCGCTTTATTTTGGAGGGGTGGATCTGGTCTTCACTGTGTTTGTCAAGACTGAAAGGAGTAATAAAGATTTCCCATCTTGGTTCGTACAACGGAGCCTCCTTCGTGGTGTTTTATAAACATAAGCTTTAAACTAAACCAGATTCATAAGGTCGGTAAATGAGAAGGCTGGCGATAAATAGTCCAACACACATGGTTTGCTTCATAGTCACCGTAAAGACACGAGTAGCATCTCCTCATCTCACTAACAGAACAAATAGGTTTCGTTCATAACATGTCCAAAAAAAGCTGCTTCAGCTGATTTTCTTTTCTGGCCAATTTCTGTCAATCAAAGTAAGTTGAACCAACCCCTCAGTAGAGTTTGACAAGGCCGGCCTCAGACCCTGCGTTGGTCCCTCGTCAACAAGCCAAGGTGTCCGGCAATTCTCAGTAGCGAGGAAATGAAAAGGTTTGATGAGTCATTCTTCACAATTTTTCCAGACCCGGGTGGTTTTATGGTTGCAGAAAACCTCAAGTACGAGTCCTCAAGGCAAGTTGCCAGCTGTTAGATTTACTGCCGTCTATGGGCGGCCATACTGCGAAGAAGCAGTTCTGAAGATGAACGGTGACCTTGATCAGAGTCACATGGGGTTTCTCTCACGGCCAGAGGTACCGTATCGAACTCTGCAGACAGCCACCGTATTGTCTGGCTCAATGTTTGGAGGAACTGCAAACTCTGGGATTTCCATTCCACTCCGGCATCTTGTGCAAGACTCAAATGTCTGAGCAACTGAAACGACGCCACAGCTGCAATAGTACGTTTGTTACCATTTCCTTACCAGCAGGATGCATATTGAATATGAGGAATTTGGAATACAAAAAAAAGGAGGCAGTACTCTCAACCTGCAGCCTGCATAAGAACACCAGAAGCTCTACCTGAGCCTTTCTGGCCTAAAACCACGACTACATCATCCATTATAAAGTGGGAATACTGAGTCATAAGTACATAACTCTACATATTGGGGGTGTGATGAATAAACCACACAGAAATGCAGAAATACTGCCCTGCAAATAGTATATGTCTCGGGCTTTTATTGTGAAAGGTATAAGCGGGGATCTGGTGTGTCTGGTGTGTCTTTGTCAAGATCGAAATGGCTAATAAAGTTTGCTAATTTGTTTTGTTTGTTTGTTGTTGCATTTGGAATACAAAAAAGGAGGCAGTACTCTCAACCTGCAGCCTGCATAAGAACACCAGAAGCTCTACCTGAGCCTTTCTGGCCTAAAACCACGACTACATCATGCGTTCCTACATCCATTATGAAGTGGGAATACTGAGTCATGAGTACATAACTCGTGATGAATAAACCACACAGCAATGCTAAATACTGCCCTGCAAATATCATATGTCTCGAGCTTTTATTGTGAAAGGTTTAAGCGGGGATCTGGTGTGTCTTTCTCAAGATCGAAATGGCTAATAAAGTTTGTTCAGCTCAGAAAGAGTAAATGATGTTCACGGCAGCTGTATGTGACCTATTCTGGGGTGAAAAACCAGCAACAACAATGTCTGTGTGAGCACAAGCAAGCTGTGCTTGGAAGATAAACCCCGGTGTTATCTCTCAGAAAGACAGTATAACATATCCATGCTTCCACTGTGCCGTCTGCATCCACACTACGCAACGCAGCTGGTGTGTTTTACATGATTAATGAAGCTAGCTAAAGCTTCCAAAGACATCATTCTGATTTTCAGCAATATTGTTGCTTTGGCTGTGTTGTGAAAGCGTAAAAAAAACACACAGTACGATCCTTTTAACTCTCTGGCACTCTCTCGCTCTTTCCACGTTTTTTATTATTTTCTCGTCACGGCATACAAGAAATTAAAAAGCATGCAATTTTTATAGTAGCGATAGTGAATAGGAAACACATTTAAGGAACGCTGATAATTACAGGCTGACTGGTGTCTGTCCTTTTCAGTGGAGCGGTGACAAACTGATTGCAGAGCTGCTGGAAGGATGCTAAATGTGGATCAGAAGAGAAGAAAACTAATATTTGGGAGTGTGCCACAAAGATTTGTTGGAAAAGTAGAAGTCCACTTCACGGGAGGAGCGGCACATCAGGAGTTAAAATGTCTGCATGCATTCATTTTACCAGCTGATAGCGGCTTATTTTTGTAAAATCACGGAGCTTTCTAAATTAGCCTATGCTTTTATTTTGTTAAAATTTTGTTGTTATTTGGTGAAATAAAAGGTTTGAAGTTGCAACAATTATCCTTTGTCTTCTTCATGAACAGGATATTGAGTTATAATGTCCTGGTCTGCTGTGTGCACAGCATTGATTTAAACCAGGACACTGACCCGGGGTCATTCTCAACCATCTCAAATCGGCTTTTTTTTTTACCCTACATTTCCAAAGCTTCTCATACCGTACGAAGCAAAACTGAAGGTTGGCAAAAAATGCCAGCGTCCAGGCAAAAAATGGCCGTTAAAATAACACAATCTATGGTGTGGACTCACTGCAGTTTAATTATTTTGTGTTTTTTGGCTACGATCAGAAATTCATCTGAGGCTTCTTCCCATTCGACTCTTTTCTTTCCATTTGTGAAATGATTATGCATATTCTTGTTCACTGTAACTTTTGGATTCGTGATAGACATCAAATCCAGGGTGAAAATCACATTCCACCTCTCTATCTTTTGGTCAAATTTAAAATAATGAGCCTTGACTGCAGTCCATGGAAGACACCGTCCCAGTAAAGGTGTTAGAGAGGTCTCACTCCTCCGGT
The DNA here is from genome assembly GCA_023566465.1 of Cottus gobio. Lineage (NCBI taxonomy): Eukaryota > Metazoa > Chordata > Actinopteri > Perciformes > Cottidae > Cottus > Cottus gobio. Next base: position 4,456,728 of record CM042229.1, on the reverse strand, counting down.
TATTTCAACGCTCGGGCCAAAAGCAGCGCCGCTTGTACACGTGTTGATTCTGTCTGTCAAACAGAGACAGAGAGCCGGGTCCGGGGGGGTCAGCGGATATTCGGAGCTCGGACTCTGTTCCCGATATAACTGTGTGTGGCGCGACAGCTGCTGTGTGTCCGGGAGCAGGTGGGCTGTGTAACGTGCCCGAGTCACGGTGGGCTCAGGAGTTTGCTGGTGGCAGAGGCTTCTTCAGATGGATGAAATCAACGTAGAAAACAAAAGCGGAGGCCCAAAAAAAAACGGCTGCTGGCTGTCAGCAGCACGCAGAGGCTGCTGCTAATTTCCTTCCTCACTTCCTGCCCATCTTTGTTTTGGAAGGGAAGCGTCTGGTCAGACCGATTTCGCACAAAAATGGGAAAACTCAGCACTGGTGTCGCAGGGAAGGTGGTGTTGTGTTCACTGCTTTGTGTTACCTCACCTTTTTAAAAAAAAAAAAAGCAACACATCACACCATACAACGTTTTGTATGATATAATATGAGAAGTTCCTCCTCATTTTTCATGCTTTTTACTGTGAAATCCGGCAACTAGTGTCCATTTCCGCCCAAGGTCTTTTCAAAATAAACTTCCATCTTCACAGATGGCTTAGCGGAAAAAAGTACTTGGTTTGGTTTAGGAAAATATATTTTTGCTTGGGTTAAAGTAACCATACGAAGGAGCTGATACCGAAGTACGCAAATTACGTGATAAATAAATCCACGTTGACTTCTTGTTGGGCTCCTGAGTGAAAAGATGGTAGTTTGTTGGGCGTTCTGAGTTTTGATTTGCAAGAAGTAACGTTTACAGAGCTTGAGATGCAAAAGCCTCAACAAGCAACTTCTGTCTCGTCACTCTCACGGAGGTCTGCAGAAAATTGAAATAATGAGACCTTGGCAGGACCTGAGGCAGCGCTTTTGAGTTTGAAAAGCCTTCTGGAAAAGACACCACTCATTGGCTTTCTGTCTGGATATAAACACGTTCTCAGTAGTGCAATTATAAAAGAAGAAAAAAAGTAATTGAACTTTTTAAGCTATTAGAGCAAAGGTGGGGGCTCGGAGGTACACGAACCAAAGCGTGCTGACCTCGGCAGTTTTTGCATCGTGGAATCAGACAGAGGTGGTGCGTTGAAGCCATATTCAGGCAAAGGCAGACATGTTTGGATCACACTACTCAAATGTGGATTAGGTCTGTGAACCCAAGCAGACCACGGTTCAAACCCAACATTTAACCAGAGCTGCACACTTGAGACTTGGACTCTGATATAAATCACCAAAATCTGCACTTGAGATGAATGATATGGCCTCAGAATGCAGAGACTATAAACAATATCAGCATATTTGAAAGAAAAGTGCATATCAAACACATCAAACATCGAGTGAACTCTGTAATTATGTCATTTTTGGATCAAGATTTAACATTTGAGAAATTTGGCTTCTTATGTTAAATAAAAAATAAAAAAGTTGTTTGTTTGGTATTCTGCTCAAACACAGGCTCCGAGTAACTTGAGACATTCCTTGATTTTTCCCCATAAGATAAAAACAAATATAACAAGACACGCCCCTAAGAGGTTCATTGGTCAATATCTCCTAAACGCAATAATATATCAGAACTTTTTTTAACAGTTATGATAATATAGCTCCAATTATGATGCACGACAGGTTTGGTATGAATCGGACCAAGCATGTCGGAGAAAACCACAAAAAGGGTGTTTTTCACATAATTAAAAATGGCGGAAAATCTAAGTAGGCGGAGCTTAGGGGTCTGAGAGGCTTTTTTGTAGAGCAGGTGAAGACGGACATGTGTGAATTCTTTCAAGTCGATTGGACAATCTGGGCGAGGGGCGCCGCCGTTCCAACTCCTAGGGGGCGCTAGAGAGCCATTTTATTTTAACACATTATCGACGCCTATGTCGGATCGCTATTTTCGCCGAGCCCGACAGGCGTGCCGAAATTTCGTGAGTTTTCGTGAATGATAAGTACCCCAAAAATGTCCCCAAATGTAGAAAAATAAGAATCAGAAAGAATCCGAGCAATTACAATGGGGTCCTTGCAGTCGCTCGGACCCTAATAAGTTTACTCCAGAGACCAGGGCTAAAAAAAGACACACACACACACACACACACGTGTCCTTTCACTGCAGCTGAGCCCGCCGCTCTCCCCCCTCCCCCCCAGACTCATGCACACCTCCTCCTCCACAGTGGAGCCCTGACAGTAGGCTGCAGTCTGTCCACACTCAGCTTCTTGTTACTTATTTATAGCAGCTTGTTCCCCAGAGGAACAAAGTAATTGAAACCAAATGTGTTGCCGGGGACTGATACGGGGGGGAAGTCGGTCTGCCGGCCTGCCCACCCACCCCTCTCCTCCCTCTCTCTCCTTCTCTATACACAAAGATTGTAGAAAAGGGGGACGGTTTAGAGCAAGCAGCCTTGGAAAATCACTTTTCTTGCAATTTCGTTTCTGAAAGCAAAAAAAAGAAAGGAAAGTTCCCGAGCTCCACTTCTCCCCAACTTCTCGGTCCACGACAAGTAAATTAATTCAACTGCTTGAATCTCGGGGGCTCCGAGTTTGTAAAGTGGTTATAATGTTTGTTTCTTTTTCTCGGGCCGGTGACCACAGAGTGGGAAGACAAAATAAAGAATAAAGAAATTAGAAAAATTCAAAAAATTAAAACTTCTGCTAAGAGAAACAAGCAGACTGCAAACGACAAATAAGGAACTCCAGCTTTAATTTTGCACATTTATTTTTAGAGGACTAATATAGGGGCCCCTAAAGCCCACCTCAGCCACACTTAATGAGCGTGTCCAAAACAAGGCGGTGAAAACCAAACTCACCATGTTTCTTCCTCTCTTCTTCCTCCCCGAGTATTCCTCTCTCTTCACTTCCTCTCTTCCTCTCAGTGACGGGCCCCCCTGGTGAGCTCTGCAGCTAGAACTGGGATAGAGTTGCTGCTAAAAAGCTGCATGAGGCCTTCACTGACCAAAGTCAAAGTCAGGCAGCCACCTCTCTTTCTTTTCCTCCCCTCCCTGCTGCCGCCTTGCTCTCTTGTCAGCTTTTCCAATAACAAACTGCTCCCCGCCTCTTTTGGCCCGGTCCCTGAGCTGTGGGCTGTTTCCTGGACGCGTGGTGGACTCCTGTGACCCGCCTGGATCCCTCTTCTTTTTTTTTTTTTTTTCCTTTCTTTTTAAGGCTCTCGCTGCCTCACTGAGTTGCAGCCCTGCCTTCCTGCCAGATTTAGAAGCAGAGGCATGTGGTTTGAGGTTTAAAGAGGCGGGACATGCCTGACATGACGACCCCTCCTTCTGCAGCAGCCTGAGCCCGGGCACGCCCCCTTTTTATGGGCCCCGAGTATGTAGGGTGTGTTCGGATGCCTTTTCCAAATGTGTGTAGTTTGTGATGTCATGTCGAGTCATACAGGAAGTCTACTGCACTGTGTGTGATACGCGTGAGGTTCAGCTGTTTGACAATTGAGTATTTGTTGTTGTTGTTGTTTTTGGTGTGTTTGTAATGTTTCTTGTTATGTTGCTTGAGTTGCTCATTTGCAAATCAAATTCAAATTATATGACAAAAAAAGTGCAAGACCTTGTTTTTTTTACATTTGTAACTTTTTGCATTAATTATAACTCCATATACTTTTTAAAATGAACTATTATCATGTTTTGATTTATAAATTCAACTTTATAAAGTTCAATCAGTTGGTATCGGAGTTGTGCGTCATCGTGTGTGTGCGTCTCTTCCACTCATCTACGCTGCACGAAGCCATGTGAGTTCATGTGACATAAACAGAGGTTTCGGATCAGATAATGCTTTTATATCTAATTTCCTGTCACGTATGCATAATTTAGGAAGGCACTCTCTCATCAGCTGCTGTGTTTTGTTGCGTTGGTTTGACATTGTGTTGTGTTGACATTGTGTTGTGTCGGCTGCATTCAGCTCATCGGACTCGTCCGAAGCAGGAAACATGGACCTTCTGGAGGATTAAAAACAGTTACACTCCTCCTTGTGTGTGCCACATTTCTCACAGTCAAAAGTTTATGAATATTGCAGAAGGTGCTCTGGTACAAAAACAATGGCGCCATGGGAATTTCAAAATAAAGGCAAATCCGAATGATGACAATATTTATTGATGTTTTCACAAGTGATATTGGATCAATACGCCCGGGGTTATGCATAAGCGCCTTTACTCAACTTCATGGGCTGAAGTTTTCATATTTAGAACCTCATGTTGCCGTCACTCGGTTTACTTTCATCACATGTTTTATGAATCATCGATAAAGCCCCGTACCTCCACTGACTCAGGACATTTTCTTACAGTTACACACACTTGCACACCTTACACTTGTTTTAACATACTGTTATGGGTTTGTCTGCCATATTTTACCGTACATTTCCAAATATGCTATCTTTAAATTATGTCCCATACGGTTGCATTGTGTATTTAGCCAAATTCCTTGCACGTGTGAGGTACTTGGCAATGAACAGTTCTGATTCTGAATCGGATTCTGATGTGCGAGTGCACGTGCATGACCATCAGCATGTGAGCTCAGGAGAGAGAGGAAGGGAGAGAGAGAGAGAGAGAGAGAGGGGGGGGGGAAGAGAGAGAGAGAGAAAGAAGCGATTTAGAGAATGCAAATTCCTCTCCTCCACTTTAACGTTCTGTGGCCCGACAGCGAGGGAGGAAAAAAGAAGCCTCACAAAGCTTCTCCTACAAAGCTCCACTTTCTTTTCTCTCCTCTTCCTCCCTCTCTCTCTCTCTCTCTCTCCCTCGCACGGCCACACTGATCCCATTCTCCCTGCCTGCTTGTTTGTGGTGAGACTGATTTCGAAGGTTCGGGGAATACTTCACACTTTGATGTTACATCCAACGGTTTTCACAGCGCCGCTCCTTTGATAGGAGGAAGCAAGGTGCTTTATTACGAAAAGAGGTTATTAAAAACCTCTTTTTGTGACTGTAAAACAGGTTAAGGTGCTGATATGTCCACCCCCCAAATTCGAAAACGATTTTTTTGGAGCCTAGTAATCTCATTTTTTATTTATTTTTTTCTTCTATTTAACTCAAACTCAAGTCATGGGGAGATCGCTGCCACTCTCAGTAGCAGCGGTGGGTAGAACTGGAAAAAAAGAATAATAGCAATCATTGTCTAACAAGCGAGGCGAGTCCTGAATCGTAAGCGGGCAGCCGGGACAAAGGCTGCAGACGTCAGGGGGACCGCTCCGTTGGTCCCTGGGCTCCGGCTAGAGCGACTTCATTATGTGTTAATCAATAAATAAAAGGGGAAATCCCTAATAGGCCTGCGGTATAGAGAGGAGGAGCAGAGAGAGGTCCAGGTCTCATGATGAAGATGTAGTGGACGCAAATACGTCTCAGACTGTGGCTCAGTGGTTAGCAGGTCCGTCTTTCAATCAGAGGGTCGGTGGTTTGATCCCCGGCTCAGCCAGTCCATGTCAATGTGTCCTTGAGCAAGACACTTAACCCTCATTGCTCACCGTTGCTGTGTCTAGTGTATAGCATGTAAGTCGCTTTGGATAAAAGTGTCAGCTAAATGATATTTAATGTAATCTCATAAATGGGCAGATTTTTAAACAGCAGTTTAAAAGAAGATGGAGGTGTAGGGCGGAGGTGTAGTTGGAGAACGAGGCAGCTGAGCCGAGCTAATGTGGACGCAGAGAAAAGAAAGACTCTCGCCCTCCATTTACTCACTAAAAAGACTCACTGAGTGTTGAACTTTGTCCGAAACGTCTGAAATCATCAACCAAACCGACAGTTTTCAGGTTTTTTCACTGTCATAAATACATAAATGCTTTTTGATTAACTTTGAAGTACGTCGTTTTATTATTTTTTTGTCCTGCAAAAGGTTAAAGTAGATTTGTAGCGTAAAAATTAAGATAAGTATGCAAGTTACATGAAAAAAGCTTCGGCGGGATATTATCTTGTATGTATCTCAGGGGGAGGAGGAACGCACACCAGTGCAGGAGAAGTGTTGCTCATGTACAGGATGCAACAAAACTCATTTAATAATTCACCAATGTTTTGACATGACAGTCGTCTTCAGGGTGTAGCGTGCAGTGGCTACACCCTGAAGACGACTGTCGTGTAAATTATGACGCTCCTTTTACGGACGGATCGCCGTTAAACGTGATGCAAACGCTCGCGGTCCCCCAGAGGATGAACCCCGATGTGAGGATCCTCTTCTAGCAGAATAAAACGTCTTCGTGGTATTTCCTTTAGGCCGCACATTTAAATACGTCCAATACTCAAAAACACTCACCGAGCGTGTAAGCTTTTGTAAGCTGTCAAAGATAACACATTATTGATAAATGCAATAAGTCCAGTGCATCTTAATTATTGAACCGGAGCAGCGCCTCTCTGAGAGTTTCTTTAACTGAAGTATCATTCACAAGAAAGTAGCGCAGATAATCAAAATACATACACGGGTCCGCCTGGGTTTCTAATAGCTTTCTGCCCGTATCCATCAAAGTCAGATCCAATGCCTGAGCCCTGCGTCTTCCAATGTAGTTCAAGCCGAGTTCACGCCTTTCCAAAGATGTGATTCATCCAATTAGTTGGCGTCCGACTCTGTGTGGACCAGAGACCCCGCCGAGGTCATCACTCACCGCTCTCTATTTCGTCCGTCTGTCAGCTCCAGGTCGTCCATCCGTCCGCCTGTCGCTCCGGGTGTGCGCGCTTGTGTGCGCTCACTCCCGTCGCGATGCATAATGAACGCCGCTGTTTTCATTGTGTCGGCGTGTGAATCACACCTGAGGCTGAACCGTCCACCACCCGGTGCCCCCCTCGAGGCCCGAGGGTCCGGATCGTTCCCGACCTGCCTTCAGCCAATTACAGGCCAAATGAAGGCAGCTCTGGTTAAATATGGATTGTGTCATGAATAAATAAGGCTATTTATTACCCATTCCACTTGTTTGTTTACTGTTTCTGTTCTCCTCCTCCAGGTAGAAGTCTGACTCATCGTTCTGCTTTCCATCCGTCATTGTTGTAATAAAACAATGAACTCGAGTTTGTCATAAAGGCCCGAGAAGGATCAGACGATGCCAGATCACTGAGAAACGCAGCGAGGAAGAGGAGATTATCATAATACGATGCGAATGTTATGTGGAAATTGATCCTGAACGCCTCTTGTGGGGCCTTTTAGTTTCACTGTTCAAAGAGGTTGTTTATTCCAAAAGTATTTCCATTTGGGATGAGAAATCATTGCCTCATATACCTTGCGCCATATATTTCATGATTCTTGAAATGGTTGTATGGGCTTATCGGAAAACCACAAATATATAATTATGTAACAGGAGTTTGTTTCTCCTGAAAGTTGTCCCAAGATTCACAGATGACTAGTTTTTGCTACTCATGTCTTGAATTTGAGACATTTTCCTAAACTTTCATCCTTAACCCCAAAACACTAACGTTAAAAATAGTCACACTAACTAAAGTCGGGTATATTTCAGCCGATATAAAGTACCTGATAAAAAATACTTCTCATCAAAATATATTAAAATACAACAATACAAGGCAAAAAAACTCTTCTTTTATTTTACCCTGTAGAACTTCTCATGAAACTAAAATCAGGTATCATGTGGGGACCCTGAAAAAAGGCTCAAAATCGGGTGAAAAATGAGGAAATCGCCAATAAAACCTGATTAAAAACATAAATAATGAGCTATGAACTTGTTCTCTGGTCCACATGTTCCTGGGACATGTGAGCCTTGTCCTGTGAAGGAAAAGTCTCCTTCAATGGGAAAACCATCCGGAATGTTTTCACCCTCTATCACTAACGTAACACGTGAAGGTTGAAACAACCAGGGATTGGAGCAGAGAGACACGCCCACCTTCAAAAAAGACACGCCCACCTTCAATAGAGACACGCCCGCCTTCAATAGAGACATGCACACCTTCAATAAAGACACTCCCACCTCTAATAAAGACACGCCCACCTTCAATAAAGACACGCCCACCTCTAATAAAGACACGCCCACTTTCAATAAAGACACGCCCACATGCAATAAAGACATGCCGACCTTCAATAACGTCAGTGAGCAGCATGAAGCTACACAAGGACTCACACAACTCAGACAAAAGCAACTATTTATTAAAGTGGAAAACCTAATGATGTTGAATCCAACAGGCTGGCACAGCTGTAAAACTTCAGCTCCTGTATGAGCGAATCTATTCAGCTCTTCTGTTTTCCTCTCACCGCCTCAAGTTCATTTCCCCGTTAATTGGCCATTTTGAAAGTCACCTCACCGGAAAACAAAGTCCTGATTGGCAAAATGTCACAAGAGGACAGAGCTCACCCTGGAGCTGAAGAGAAGGTGATTATATTATATCCTTTTAGCAATTATTATATTTTCTCTCAATTGCTACCTCAAAGACGTTACATTTCTTAATACAGTGGTATTGATCCCTTTGTAAAGCTGTTGATAAACGGAAAGGAAATTTAATATCCCTTCGTTACTGTGTTATTAACACAATACACATCTTTCCCTCTCTCTCTCCTTCTTGCCTTCCTCTTCGCCCAGAGGCAAGTCTTTTTCCATCAGAGGAAGCGAACTCGCTGAACTCACCCAGAGCGATCTGAAATCACTAACAATCAATGGAGGCGTCCGTCACCGCCGGCCGATGCAGAGCCCGTCCACTCCAGTTGTGTTCCTACCCGCCTGATTCGCCTTCAATATTTCTGCAACACTGGGATTTCTTTCCATACAAGTTACAGTTGCAGTCGTTTGCACGGCTTAGAGGGGATTCCTGCTGTATCGCGGCTCCACAGAAAGCAGTCGTCTCCATTCTGTGTGCCGTGTGCAACCAGCTGCCCCACCGTGTCGCCTTTTAAAGGATTGCATCCCTAAAGTTTCCACACATGCATTTTTAATGAGTTACAATTGCCTTTCCTCTGGATGTGCAATTTAAGCAGAAATGCTCAGTAAGTAATCATAATGAGTTCTGTTCCATACTAAACCATGCTGATGAGCAGTGAACAAGGTATTTTAAAGGGTCAACACTAGCATTAAAATACAAAGAAGACTTTCTTATGTGGCGCTGGGGAATTTGTACACATACAGATGAGACGGGGACCAGAGCTTGGGTTATATTCAGCTGCACCAAATGTGCTTTTAACTCGTTTCCCATTCAATTCTGATTAGCGGAGACATTCCCCCGCTGCAGGATCAGAGCTGTGCGAGTAATACATATGAAGACTGTCATAAAACTGTCCCAAACGGCCATTTTTTTAATACGTCGGAGAGTCTGGGGAAGTTTGGACGTTCGGGAGTCGGGAGGCGGGAGTCAAATTAAACGAGACGAGGTGCATGTCCAGACGAGCCCAGCAGGTTAACGACCGCCGGGCTGCGGCCATCTGGTTAGCTTGTAATGGAGGCTGTTCCTGCTCAACACACATGAAGCGACGGAGGAGTTATGGAGGTAATTTGGTGACAGGGTGGTGGGGATCTGGTGGAGAACGCTGATTAAATCCAAGAGAGTGGGCGCGCGCTCGCCTCCAGATCATCGAGATACGGGCGACAGGTGACGATGGCGCTAACGAGGACGGCGGCGTCTTCGGCTTTTAGCGAGCGGAGGCTGACGCCATGACAGGCAGCGTGTTTTTTAAGGGGTGACCAGTCTGAGAGACCAAATTCATCTTTTGGGGTGTCACATACTGACCTCCATTTGATGTAAGTACATGAAGCAAGGTGTTGTACATTCACCTCCTCCCGTCTCCTACATCCTTCAGTCACAATGAAGAACGGAGAGATGATGCAACTTGTACAATCGTGTGCCGACGAAGCTTGAAGTTGTCAAATTTGACTAATTTACTCTGCTTCACTGCTTGTCTTCACACGTTTCTTTCCTGGAACATACCTGGAATCGCTGGAATTCAAAACCCTGATCCAGAGCTGAAAACACAAACAATCTGACAGCTTTCTTTTTTTGTCTTCCCAAGAAAATCCTCCGCTCCTCAGGAGGAACGGCCGCTGCATTTTCCAGCCGCGTCTTCCCTTCTTCATCTCGATCCATCTCGCATGCCAACTTTCCTCACCCTCACCCCCCGCCTGGCGTCTCCGGCTCGTCCGCCCACGTTGTTTGAACAGAGACAGAAGAGAAACATATTGCTCCTATTATCTCCCGCCACCGTTTGGTTTTTCCATAGAAAGCAGTGATTGTGTTTCCATCGGAGCGCGGTGATGTAGATGATGGCCTTGGCAGGCGGCAGACAGGCCGGCTCTGATGAGCGAACACTCCGCTGGAGGAGAATGGGATGGGGGGGGGGGGGGGGGGGGGGGGGTGGCAAGGCATGAAAAATGGCGCGGCGTTTAGCGGCGCTTGGCACCGCCAGCCGCGGGGTTCATTGAGTCAGAAACGAAGAGGCCGTCTTTGTGGGGTGTGACTGTCACTGCCGGATGACAGATTGCATTCTGGGTCCTCTGAGAAAAAAGCAAAGAGGATGAGATAATGGTTATGAAATAAAAGTCTCCCAAACTGTGAGAAGAGAGGAAATGCACAGGCTGCCAGTTTTGAAGTGAAATATTCAGCGAACGAAACCCCCCCCCCCCCCCCCAAAAAAAAGAAGCCGGCATAAAACAAACGCCATCCCTTAGCGGTGCATTCACACAATTTCCACCTCACATCGCTGGACATATTGTGTTTGAAACGCCGTATTGATCCGTAGGCAAATGGCATTTTTGGCACGCAACGCCGCCGCTTGTCACTTCGGGGGAACGAGCCGCCGACCCGGCCTCAAGGAGTCAACGGACTGGTTTCCACGAGGGGCCAAACACTCCCTCAGATTGGGACATTATGTGATTGCCGTTAATTCCCTCGTCTCATTGTCTGGTCTTCGGAGGGGGATTTGTCGGTGCTTTCAAATCAACGCAATTCAATCTCGTGAGTCACAGAGCGAGCTGAACACCTCAGTGGTGGTGCCCTGGTTTCTTCTTATGAATGCCATAAAGTAAGTGATTATTATACAACCAAAAGGCTGATAGCACTGTGTGGCGGGTGATAATTCTTTCCACTTAATTTTACATAATTTACATAAGCAGAACTATGCCTGTTGGGCTGTGGGCCCACCCTAGAAAAACCTTCATAGAGGCAAATAAGGTGGTGGACAAACACCTCCATCGACTGTGGCTCAGTGGTTAGCAGATCGCTCGACCTTTCTCCTCTCATTATTTTAAAAACATAATTAAGATTACATAATTTACATAAGCAGAGATATTTGACCCCAAAAATATAAATTAATCGAGCTTTAAAAAGTGAATGAAATCATTATACTCAGCAACCCAGAATGAGAGCAATGCAGAGAGGATGGAGGAACTTCTCAATCTAAAAACTGCTGTCAGACTAAACAAACTAAACCAAAGCAACCAAAGGGCTCGCTTCAAATGTTGCATTGACAAACTGTGACGAAGACGATGGTCACAGTTTGTGTAAGTCAGTGAAAGGGGACGAAGGACACGGGATGAAGGAGGAAAAAGAAGAAAAGAAACATCAAATTAGAGCAAACTTGTGTCCTTTCTTATGGACTTCCCCTTTAATTCGTGACTCCGTCACAGACTTCTACCGTCTAGACGCACTAAACGCAAGTAAAACTCGCCGACTGTGGCTCAGTGGTTAGCAGGTCCGTCTTTCAATCAGAGGATCGGTGGTTCCCAGCATTGGGCATTGGGTTTGACCCTCTGAGACTGATTATACCAATATACCACTAACACATATATGGCCTTATTATCTATCTTTACAAGGGTTTTCTGTATATTATAGCTTTTTTAAACTTTTCAAATAGACCTAATCAGGATTTAGTATGAAAAAACATTCGCAATTTTGGCTGAAACATGATTGGGGCGCATGAGGTGAAGAGGATGCAGAAGAAAAGCGTTGGAAGTAACATTTCTGTGAAGCAAAGTGATGCATTAGACCTCGAATGCTGCGAGGAAGAGGACATACAAACAGTGGTGTGATTCTGCTGCTAGCTTCCCTGAATGCGTCGCCTCTCTTTCTAAACATTTTGCCCCCAGCTGGGTCGTCCACCTCTTTCCTCATTACAAAAACACAGCGTTCCACAACACAGGGCCGGAATAGTGGCAGCAGTAACCGCTTGTTAAACAGCACCGGGGACATTTATTGTTCCGATTTCTCTGAGCTACACTTGTACACAGTGCAGGTGGGGGTAGGGTTCAGGGAGGAAAGGAGGGCTGACGTGTGTTTAACAAGCTGGGCTCGGACCCGGTGCAGCAGAGCGGGGACGCTGTCCATCAATCCTGCGACGAGAAGGTCAGCCGTGTGGTTTTAAGGGACGTTAAGGATGGAAATGTGAGCCTCTGCTGCCAGGTGATCAGAGAACTCTGTTAGATGCAAGTGTCTCTATGAGAGCGTCGCAGAAAAACACATCATTTAAATGCCAGTTTTCTCAAGGGGGCGGTTGCAACTCATTGGGATGAGTGGTAACCACAAAGTAGGAGGTTCGATCCCTCGTACCTGGAGCCCGTTTTCCCCTTGGAGCTCCTTTCCAAAGCAAAGCCAGGGGAGTAATCAATACATGTTATATGTATTATATAAACCTGCATTTTATATATAAAGTGCAGGTTTGTGATGTGATGCTATACCTAGTCACCTGCATGACAGTCATGTGCTACACGCCCATCCGCCGCCCACTTCTCACCGCCTCCTGCATTAGTACCGGATGTTGGCGTCCAATTACGGAGCGATTCCTCCGGATACTGGGCTGGAAAGAAGGATCGTTGTGGACGTACTAATAATTTGATCTCAAGTTGCTGCTGTCAAATTATTAAACATTAAAGATTTAAAGCGCTTGTTAAGTGCCGTTTGGCTGAATCACTTTTTTTTTTGTTTTACCTGTGCGATGTGACAAATTGAGATTCATTTATATGCAAATGTGGACATTTCTTGGAGAATTAACGCCTTCACACGTCAGACGTCTTTTACACAGCTATGATTTAAAGGTACGCCAGAGTAGATTAAAACCCTTTGGAGATCACAGAACCTACATATCTGAGGTTTTCATATATATACATAAAACATATAAATCACAAGCAAATATATTAATGTTGCACATCAAATTAAACAACAGAGCCTGTGTGCCGTATTCATTTACTCTTAAATAGTAAAATATTGTCTGATAATTACATATCTGAACAAAATCCCCCATTGTACTCCTTTATTATAACACCAACATTATTTAAATAACCCTAGCGGTTGCAGAGATACACCATTTTTAGTTTGGGGATGCATTTTTTCGAGCTAGAGGGCTAAAAATAGTTTGGTTATTAACGGGTTAAACACCTCGTCTCTGAGAAGAGATCCAAGATCAGATTATTTGTTTATCCAACACAAGACCGCTGTGTTGGCCACAATCACACAACCACATTGTGCGACTCGTTGCATACAAGCTGAGAACTGCATCGAGTGCGATGAGCTGGGACCAAGAAGAAAGAAATCAGGCCGGACGTCCTCGGACTGGAGTGAGCTGAATTTATCATATAGTGAAATAAACAACATGGCTGAGAGTACAGACGTGTGCTGCTGGCTGCTGCTGATAAGTACAGTGTGTGTGTGTGTGTGTGTGTGTGTGTGTGTAAGCCGTGTATCTGCTGTTTGATTAGTGTTGTTGGGATTGTTGCTGCCGGATGTCAAACACTTCTATGCAACGCATCAGTCGGCAGCTGCAGACGGATCGGCGCGTCCCGTGGATGAGCGGTGAGTTGTATTGGTACTTGAGAGGGCATCGAACACAGAGAGAGGAACGAGTCCAGTGAGGGAGAATACAATGCGGCGCCAAGCTACTGAGTCCATCCTGTATTTCATAGAATCCTATAGCTTTCCAGTGATATTCCTTATGAATCTTATTTTCTTGCTCTGTTTTTTATTTTATTGTATTTATTTTTTCCCTTTAAAAAAGCCTCCTGTGGACAGGTGTTGCAAATTAGCCTTTCACTACAAACACAAAACACAGTGCATCTAGTTTTTGTGCATAATTCTATGTTACAACACTAATGCCGCTGTGATGTCCATATCAAATAAAGTTATATAAAAAATCTTCAAATTTCTTCAAATTTATAAAGTTATAAAAAAAAATCACATTTTTCAGATTTCAAACATCCACATTTTGGTCTAAATACAGTTTGGAATAACGTTTTAGTGTAAAAATGCCATTTTCAAAAGCTCTTCTAGAAACATGCATACTCACATGCATCCCCACAGTCAGTGTGTGTTACATAGAGAGACATAGTCCCATTGACATGCTCCCAGTTTGAAGAACCAGGATGGTGTACTGGTCCAGAAGCAACATACTGCTGTGGAAGCTACGTTTGTTCATATTAAAAAGACACAAACAGACTAAAACAGACTATGTGTGTGACATAAATGTTTGCTAAAACAGAAAAAAGATCATTAAATAAGAAAACAAAAACTAAGCCATTTGTGAATTTCTTTACTTTTTTTTATTGAAACTATAAAGTCAGTAAATCCACTTATACATCATTTCTTTGTCATTATCAAGACTGAATGTACACGAGAAGGGCTGTCTGTGTACGTTTGGCCACTTAGTGCCTAATTATCCCTTTGCACGTGGGCTTAAATTGGATTATTCCGCCTCAATGTACAATTATTATTATCATGTCAGAGAGAGATTGTGTGTGTTGTGTTTACGACGTTCAGAAACGCCTTCCTTTCATGAGGATAAAAGCTCGGGAGCCGTGTCACAAATCTCCTAGCAACCCTGCCTGCAACCATCAGCCAAAATAAAGCTGCACTAATTAATAAGAAATGTACACGATGACAACCAGAAGCTCTGCAGCTCATTAGCAATGAAGCTGCTGATGTGAAACACACATGCTTCCTGTTCACTCGCAGGTGGCGGAGAAGAGATGGAAAGTTAATTGCAAAAAAATAAAAAATATGGTAGAGAAAAATGTATCTGTATAGAACATATTTCGTAATAAATTCTGCATTGCTCAAACAAAATGAGAAAAAAGTAAGAAAACGCATAAAGCTAAAGTAGCCTAGTATTTTACATCCACCCATGAAGTTAAACATAGAGAAATAATGCTTTTATTTATTGGAGCTGTAACAACAAATTGAGCATAACAACCTTTTTTGATGTTTATAAACGTGCATTCAAAAGAACAATATTCCAAAATGTGGTTCCATAATTGCAGAAAGCTTAAAAGTGCATGGACCTGAATCTACCTGTGAAAAACAGGTTGTATAGAAAAGAGTCAGATCCATGAAAAACTTTATGAAAAAAAGTGGGATTGTGAAATATATTCTATTTTTCAGTTAAAACTGTGTGGTGATCTGTATGACTCCTGTATGAAGGTGACTCCTTCGCGAATCGCCACCTTAACGCGGTGAAGGAGTTTGAGTGGCTCAATGATCCTGGGAGCTATGTTGTCCGGGGCATCTGCCCCTGGTAGGGTCTCCCAAGGCAAACAGGTCTCGGGGGAGAGCCCAGACTAAGAGCGGTTCAAAAAACCTCGATGATAAGCAGCCCAAAGACTGTAGCTACCTCGCCCGGACCAGGGAAACCGGGGCACCCTCCCGGAGCCAGACCCGGGAGGCGAGCTCGTCGGCGAGCGTCTGGTGGCCGGGCTTTCGCCCATGGGGCCCGGTCGGGCTCAGCCCGAAGAAACATCATGGTGCAGCCACCCTGTGGACCCACCACCCGCAGGGACAGACATCGGGGTCGGGTGCTATGTAGACCGGGCGGCGGGCCGGGCAGGGGGCCTGGACGAGCCGATCGCCGGCGACATAGACTAGCTCTAGGGACGTGGAACGTCACCTCGCTAGCGGGGAAGGAGCCGGAGCTGGTGAGGGAGGTGGAGCGGTACCAGCTAGATATAGTTGGGCTCACCTCCACGCACAGCGCTGGCTCTGGAACCAAACTCCTGGAGAAGGGTTGGACTTTGTTCTTTTCTGGAGTCGCCCAGGGTGAGAGGCGCCGGGCGGGAGTGGGGATACTCACGAGTCCCCGGCTGAGCGCCGCCGTGTTGGAGTTTTCCCCGGAGAACGAGAGGGTCGCCTCCCTGCGCCTACGGGTTGCGGGGAGTAAGGCTCTGACTGTTGTTTGTGCTTATGCACCAAACAGCATTTCGGAGTATCCGGCCTTCTTGGAGTTGGTGGGAGGGGTCCTGGAAAGGGCGCCGCCTGCCGACTCCATAGTTCTCCTGGGAGACTTCAACGCTCACGTGGGCGACGACAGAGAAACCTGGCGGGGAGTGATTGGGAGGAACGGCTTGCCTGATCTGAACCCGAGTGGTGTTTCGTTGTTGGACTTCTGTGCTAGCCACAGTTTGTCCATAACAAACACCATGTTTGAACATAAGGTGGCTCATAAGTGTACCTGGTACCAGAGCACCTTAGGCCGGAGATCAATGATCGACTTCGTAATCGTATCATCTGATCTGCGGCCGTATGTTTTGGACACTCGGGTGAAGAGAGGAGCAGAGCTGTCAACTGATCACCACCTGGTGGTGAGTTGGATCAGATGGCGGGGGAGTCGGCCAGAAAGACCTGGCAAGCCCAAACGTATAGTGAGGGTGAACTGGGAACGTCTGGCGGAGGATCCTGTCCGGGAGGTCTTCAACTCCCACCTCCGGAAGGACTTCTCACACATCCCGAGGGAGGTTGGGGACATGGAATCCGAGTGGATCATGTTCAAAGCCTCTATTGTGGACGCGGCCGCTAGGAGCTGTGGTCGGAAGGTCATCGGTGCCTGTCGTGGCGGCAACCCGAGAACCCGGTGGTGGACACCGGGGGTGAGGGAAGCCGTCAAGCTGAAGAAGGAGGCCTTTCGGGCTTGGTTGGCCCAGGGGTCTCCTGAAGCAGCTGACAGGTACAGACAGGCCAGAAGGACTGCAGCTGCGGTGGTCACGGATGCTAAAACTCGGGCATGGGAGGAGTTCGGGGAGGCCATGGAGAAGGACTTTCGGTTGGCCTCAAGGAGGTTCTGGCAAACCATCCGACGACTCAGGAAGGGAAAGCAGGGCCTTCCCCAGGCTGTTATCAGCGGGGGAGGGTTGCTGCTGACCCAGACAGAGGATATCGTCGGGCGGTGGAAGGAGCACTTTGAGGAACTCCTAAACCCGGTCAACATGTCCCCTGAACAGGGGGCAGCGCCTGAAGACTTGGGGTTGGATGAACCCATATCCCTGGCAGAGGCCACTAAGGTAGTCAAAAAGCTCCTTGGTGGCAAGGCGCCGGGGGTGGATGAAATCCGCCCTGAGATGCTGAAGGCGCTGGACTTTGTTGGGCTGTCTTGGCTGACACGCCTCTTCAATGTCGCATGGGGGTCGGGCACAGTGCCCATGGACTGGCAGACCGGGGTGGTGGTTCCCATCTTCAAGAAGGGGGACCGGAGAGTGTGCTCGAATTATCGGGGTATCACACTACTCAGCCTCCCGGGAAAAGCTTATGCCAGGGTGCTGGAACGGAGGCTCCGACCGTTTGTCGAACCTCGGATTCAAGAAGAACAGTGCGGGTTTCGTCCTGGTCGTGGAACAGTGGACCAGCTCTTTACCCTTGCAAGGATACTGGAGGGGTCCTGGGAGTTTGCCCAACCAGTCTACATGTGCTTTGTGGACTTGGAGAAGGCTTTCGACCGGGTCCCTCGGGGCTTTTTGTGGGGGGTGCTGCGGGAGTATGGTGTGCCGGACCCGTTGCAACGGGCCATCCGGTCTCTGTACGCCTGCAGTAGGAGCTGTGTTCGTATCCTCGGCAGTAAGTCAGATACGTTCCCGGTGGGTGTTGGCCTCCGCCAGGGCTGCCCTTTATCACCGGTCCTGTTCGTGACTTTCATGGACAGGATATCTAGGCGCAGCCGTGGGGCGGAGAATGTCAGGTTCGGGGATCTCAGGATAGCCTCTCTGCTGTTTGCAGATGATGTGGTCCTGTTTGCCTCCTCGGACCATGACCTCCAGCATTCACTGGGGCGTTTTGCAGCCGAGTGTGAAGCGGCGGGGATGAGAGTCAGCACCACGAAATCTGAGGCCATGGTGCTCTGCCGGAAACCGGTGGATTGCTCCCTCCGGGTGGGGACAGAGTGCCTACCACAAGCGAAGGAGTTCAAGTATCTCGGGGTCTTGTTCACGAGTGAGGGTAAAATGGAGCGGGAGATCGACAGGCGTATCGGTGCGGCTGCAGCAGTAAAGCAGGCGTTGCACCGGGCCGTCTTGGTGAAGAAGGAGCTGAGCCGAAAGGCAAAGCTCTCAATTTACTGGTCGGTCTACGTCCCAACCCTCACCTATGGTCACGAGCTTTGGATCGTGTCCGAAAGAACGAGGTCGCGGATACAAGCGGCCGAAATGAGTTTCCTCCGTAGAGTGGCCGGGCTCAGCCTTAGAGATAGGGTAAGGAGCTCGGACATCAGGAGGGAGCTTGAAGTCGAGCCGCTACTCCTTCGTGTCGAAAGGAGTCAGCTGAGGTGGTTCGGGCATCTAATTAGGATGCCTCCAGGACGCCTCCCTTTAGAGGTTTTCCAGGCACGTCCAACTGGTAGGAGGCCCCGGGGAAGACCCAGGACACGCTGGAGGGATTATATCTCCCAGCTGGCCTGGGAACGCCTTGGGATCCCCCAGAATGAGCTGGTAGATGTTGCGGGTGAGAGAGAAGTCTGGGTCGGCCTGCTTGACCTGCTGCCTCCGCGACCCGACCCCGGATAAGCGGTGGAAAATGGATGGATGGATGGATGGATGGATGGATGATCTGTATGAGCTGCAAGAGATTAATTTCCATCCAGTCAGGTATTCTTTTAGTTTAGTTGTATGCAGACTCGTTTCCCGACTTTGGCTAAGAACAAACAGGTGGGAACCGGTTCTGGGAGCCCCGCCCATCTCCCTCCTCGCCACTCTGCAAAGGTGCGCCGCTCATCGGCATGCGGCGCCGGTCATGCCGGAGTGAAACAGAGCGAGCCAAAAAGCGATAAAGCCTCATCCCAAGTGAGCCCTTGGGGAGGGACAAGGCAGACGAACTGGCACGGAGCCGGTAAACAACAAAGCAATCAGTTTCATTATCTTATATTCATGATATAAATATATACATGCCAAGGAGATGGTAATCTGCATGAGAAAAGGAAGAAAAAAAAAGAAGAAATTGGCAGAGTTTGATTAAGAGGATGTCACACTTCTGATGTCCCCCTCGAAAGAATAAAAGACACAATGATGAATGCGACAAAATGGATATTGACACTTCATAGTCTCACTCGCTGCCTGGGGAGCTTAATTGTTCCTTTGCTCAATTTGAGGTGAAAGCAGCAGAGAACAACACACTCCCCAGACTCATGCATGCACAACCTCGCCCTGCAGGAACGTGATGTGAGAGCAGCGAATCAAAGGAAAGCTGCCGGCCCAGATGGTATTTTGGAAAGGGTACCGAAGGAATGTGCAGGCCAGGTATGCTGTGCAAGGTCTTCCCGGAAAACTTCAAACTGTCCTGGTCTTAATCCATCATCCCACCCTAACCCTCCCACGGTCTCCCTAGTTGTCTATGCTCGTATTATGCCTCAGTATTTGAGAGGATGGTAAGTGATTAACGATGAATGTGTGTGTGAAATTGATTAACTTTCGAACACTAACGTTAGAAAAAGTCCTCTTCTATTATTTTACCCTATAGAACTTCTCATAAAACTAAAACAGGTATCATGGGGGGACCCTGAAAAAAGTCTCAAAATCGTGTGAAAAATTAGGGAATCGCCAATAAAACCTGATTAAAAACATAAATAATGGAGCTATGAACTTGTTCTTTGGTCCACATGTTCCTGTGACATGTGAGCCTTGTCCTGTGAAGGAAAAGTCTCCTTCAATGGGAAAACCATCCGGAATGTTTTCACCCTCTATCACTAACGTAACACGTGAAGGTTGAAACAACCAGGGATTGGAGCAGAGAGACACGCCCACATTCTATAAAGACACGCCCACTTTCAGTAACGTCAGTGAGAAGCAGGAAGCTACACAAGGACCCACACAACTAAAAAAAAAAACACAATGAAAATAACGTAAACACAATCGCTCGGGTGAAAATCACCCGACGTTTGTGTTCTAGGGTTAAACAAACAAACACCTGGAATTGGGGTTGATTGATTGTCAAACCTCAGATCCAGGAGCTGTTGAAGGGTCAGATTTTCCCAAACAGGATCATATGGCACAACCGGGGCGGAGAAGAGTGACCATTTTTTTGGACCTCAGCATTTTTTCTCTCCTCTTTGCAGACGATGTGGTTCTTTTGGCTTATATCGGACAGTGACCTTTATCACACACTCGGGCGGTTTGCAACCGAGTGCGATGCAGTGGATTATGAGTCGGCACCTCCGAGTCGGAGGCCATGGTTTTCCTGCCAGAAAATGTGAGTGAGTGAGTCACGGCCCCGAGTGAGGGAGTTCAAGTATCTCTGGCTCTTGTTCGCGAGTCGGGCTGAAATAGAGCCGGGGATGAACTGGTAGACTTTTATCTGGACAACGACAGAACGAATGAGATCTCTGGTGCATGTGGCTCAAAGGAGCTTCTTTTGTAGGACGGCTGGGTTCAGATTGAGAGATACGGGGTGTATATAGGCTGACACATCCGGAGGGAGCTCAGAATGGAGCTATGCTCCTTCGTGTCCAGAGGGGCCGGCTGAGCTTGTTTGGGCATCTGATCAAGATGCCTCCCGGACACCTCCCATTAAAGGGCAGGTCCAACTGGCAAGACGCCACAAGGTCGACCGAGAAACGTTGCCGGAGAGAAGGACGTCTGGAAGTACCCTGCTGGCCCAGCGACCCAGCCCTGGATAAGGGATGGATGAACGGGTGGATGCATAAGCATGCATCTGGTGGTGGCAATTTAGGCATCCATGTTTCTGAAGGCAGAAAAACACTCCACAGGCCTTATGATCATATAAAACTCCTCCAATAGCTACATCTCACCACCGCCTCTCCCCTCCGCCATGATAATTAATGCTGCGTGTTATCACCGCGATAGCGTTCCTCAGCTAGAGTTTCGCGCGGACATTTCCTTAAAAGCTCGACAGAGATTGCACTCCGCACTTCTCCCTCAGCAGAGCCAAGGCGCTGGCTATTATTTAACATTTAAACCGCAGTTTAAATAATGTAACAGGGATTGATAGATGAGGGCCGGGGTTATGGAGAGGTGGGATCTGATAAGTGAGCCGCTGCCTGTCAGCAGAAAATGATCCGGGATGAAACTCTCAGCGAAAATGAAACGGGTCTTTTATGGACAAGCAGGCGAGACGATGGAGCGCGGCGGGAAGTCATGTCACGTCCAACCACTCAACTGTAGCGAGAGGAGTGTGTGTGTGTGTGAGTGTGTGTGCGTCAGAGATATAATGTGTGTGTGTGTGTGTGTGTGTGTGTGTGTGTATAATCACGCATTTTCTCTCTAACTCGGTGATTGTTTCCTGCAGAGGAGAATGAGGTAGAGGACGAATTTGAAGGACTGCAGTGGCTTGTTGCACGATGCCACTGGGTTTGAGCTTGTGATGTGAGGAAGGGCTTCGATAGATCACACAGAGAGGACGGCGACGGACGGGAACATGAACTTTTGAGACGGACAAGACCGGTAATGACCTTTTGAACCGTCGGTCTACGGACCATAAAAAACATTCACAGGGCCAGCAGTTATATTTTGCATTCTTTTCTACCGATGATTACAAAAAAAAAGCCGTTAATCTTTAGACTGCCTGGTGAAATAAACAGTAAAATGATAAATTAAACAGTTCTAACATTATTATTTGAGACGCATGATTACTTAATCAAATGGATGCTCAAGCAGGAGGAAATTTAAAGGCTGCGATGAAACTGAAGATTGATTTTAAAGGTTTCTCTTCAGTGTCACTGTTGAATCAATAGCTGGCTCCCTGAATTTACCCAGGATGCTTGTTTTTTCTTTTCTTCTTTCAGTTAGAGGTTTTAATCTCTATATATATCCGCGGCCGCTTGTATCCGCAACCTCGTTCTTTCGGACACGATCCAAAGCTCGTGACCATAGGTGAAAAGCGGCCGAAATGAGTTTCCTCCGTAGAGTGGCCGGGCTCAGCCTTAGAGATAGAGTAAGGAGCTCAGACATCAGGAGGGAGCTTGGAGTTGAGCCGCTACTCCTTCGTGTCAGCTGAGGTGGTTCGGGCATCTAGCCTCGGGATCCCCCAGAAGGAGCTGGTAGATGTTGCGGGTGAGAGAGAAGTCTGGGTCAGCCTGCTGGACCTGCTGCCTCCGAGACCCGACCCCGGATAAGCGGTGGAAAATGGATGGATGGATGGATGTATATATATATATATAATGTACAGAGTACGTGTCCGAAATTGTTCCCCGCGGCAAACTGAACCCTCACCCTTTGGGGTTGTTTCATATATTATTGAATCCACCGTCTTCTTTTTCTCTGCGCTTGTTTTGTTGGATGCGTTTGCACAGACCCATGGGACAATGATCCATATATAATTAATATGTCTCTTACCTGTTAGAATAGTGTTTTTAACTGGGCAACATCCCGCTGGTACAAACAGTGCATTTCCTCCATTTAAGGCTCTGGGACTTTAAACTAATATTGACTAATGTGCATGCATTATGAAAACACACTGATAGATAAGCTTTGAGGAGGTACTCCACTTCTTGGAGGCGGTGTAGTGGTCGTCCAGGGGTCAGCGGAGTCATCGTCTGCACACGATTGCAGCGGACACACTACAGAGCTCGTGAAGATCTCATTTCTCTCTGCAGCTTAAGGCCCGATCTTCAGCGGCCTCATTACCAATCACATAAATACATAGCCGAGGACCTCGATTTGTTCAATAATTCAACCGCAGACTCCCTCCTCTCTTGGAAGGCAGCTGCCAAAGGCGAGTCTGGAGGGTGTTGTTAATGCTGAGCGGGGAGTACAACTCCTGTGTGTGTGTGTGTGTGTGTGTGTAATAAAGTTGGGCCATTGGATGAATACATCAGTAATCACCAGTGAAGTAAATCCATTGCCGGGGTAAAATTCCTATGCTTATACAGTGTTTTTTTTGTTTCTAATTACCTGGATATTTGTCAATATGAAAAAAAAAGAAAAAAGTTATGGATGTCCCAATCTTTAAGATCAGTATTATACTGTTTAATTATGTTGTTTACCTAATTTGGGAGCACTCGTTTCATTTCAGTGCAGCTTGAGAGTCTGTATTGCGTTTGGCTGGCGTCCATTGTGCTTCATCTCCTCTGCAAAGAAACCCTGATGGCAAACTGTCATGTTGACAAAACACAAGATGGTGCAGTAAACAGATTGACCACACAAGAGTCATCCATCATCCGCATAATTAACCACTAAGGCGCTCCTGACATGGTGGCCCACTGAGCAGCGGCTTCCTGTTGATTCAACGCATCAGAAACAGAGAAAAAACCTGTTCGGCATCTTGTTTGCTATGATGATGATGATGATGATGATGATGATGATGATGATGATGATGATGATGATGATGATGATGATAGCCCGTGACCTCAACTCATACTCCAAATGAAGCTGGAGCTGAAAGATCTGAATTCCTCTGGCCTCTAATCATTTTCTTTCAAGAGTTAGTGTGATAATAATGCCTGATGGTTATAATACAGATTTCTGGCCCATTGAAACGGTTTCTATTTCCTTTCTATGTCCACATATTATTCTGCTATACATTTTTTTTTGATAATACAAACATGTTCTCACAGAGTTATTCCAGCAACATTAAACCACTTAATAGAGTATTCAAAGACAAGAATGGTCACAATCTCTGCAGCAGAGGATGAGATATGAGTTTTTGTCTATTGTATGAGTGAAGCCCTGTGAATACTACATTTCCCATAATGCAACTCAATAGCATGTTTATGTATACTTTCTATGCCACTTTCGCCACCTGATAATTGATTTGGCAAATTAAGCACAAAAAAATCTACTTTGTTTAATCACACCTCTTCAGACTTCACATTATTTGTGTTGTTGTTGTTGTTGTTGTTTACAGCAGTACCAGGGGCCGAGCTTCTTCAGACTTGGGCAGCTCCTGATTCACTCTATCTTCAGTCTCAATGGATCACGACGCGTTCAAGTCACATGGCAGTTCACATTCACTCCGAAAATACAACTTTAGCACATCCGAGCTTCCCAGTTCCACCTGTTCCACAATCCTTGTAATGCCGGATCACGATACCATCCATGTGTTTGTGTAACTATTACCGGCCCACGCTGGACAATTTATTCTAGTACATCATGGAATTATCTCTGCAGAGCTTTCTTATTACAACGATCTCGTCTGCCGATATCGGATCGGGCGGGACACTCGCTCAGAGACACACCAGTTTGTTTCTCACCCAGACTTTCATTTCAAATCTTTCCAAGATAATTAAAGTAATAATGCAGATGCTATTTTTTTTTTTCGTTATCGAGCGGGACACTGGATGATGCTCGAGGATCATCGAGGGCTCTGGAACCCGGAAAACGTGGAGAAGCAGGACTCCTAAAGCCCTCCTGCGACTGCGTTTATCTTTTTGAGATTCAAGCCGGTTCATTTGTTTCTTCTTCGCCGACTCGAGGCGACGCCACCGACTTGTGTTTCTACTCTCCTCGCCCCGTCCTTTTTCTTTTCTCATCCTCTCATCCGTTAGTCTGGATGAGACTCGCTGTGCTCTCCCTCACGGTGGCGTTTTCCCCCTCCATTTCTGCTTCTTCACCTATCCCCGATCGGGTCACTAATTTGCTTTCTCTCGTCATCCTTCAGCCCCTCCCACCTCATCTCTTTGCCCGCCTCTATCTGACCTCTATCTGACCTCTAGCTGACTTCTATCTGACCTCGTCTGTCCTCGTCTCCCATCTTTGCCTCTCAGTGGCTTTGCTTTTTGCCTCCCTAACTAACTCCTCCCCTTCTAACCACTTGGTCTCCTCACTCCTTTCCTTAACTTTCTCATCCCTCCCGCTTCCGCCGGGCCTTTTCCAGATGGGAACGGAGCTCGGCCGTAAATCCACCGCTGAACTCCCACTGCATTTATATTCTCTAATCTCGTGACAAACGGAACGAAAGCCATGGAATGGTGCCTTCTGGGAAAGGTCAAATCGTTAACTAATCTGCCCCCCCACGCCCCTCAGACGTCCCTCGACGCCGCTCTCCACTCCGTAAGGAGCCTGCTGTGTCAATGCACTCATGTCTGGAGGTCGCTGTACGCCGCAGAGCGACCTCACAAGTTTTCTGTAGCAATTAATTACCGTCACCAAGGCTGGCACATATGGGCCTATTATCATAGGGCCTCATGGGAGGATATTTCCTGCAACCATTATTCCGTGGGAAGTGACAGGGAACATTTTAAATGCCAACAGGCTTTTCTTTCACTCGTTTTGTTGCCCATGAAGTCGGAACAGAGACACGCACAGAGGATTTGTTAGGGTATTTTTAACAGCATCTCTTCTTTACAGACGCAGCGGAGACAGGAAATAAAGGTTGTTTTCTCATTAGCATTTTCAATCTCGATAAACCTGAAGCCGTCGCGTTCTTTCATTTTACAGCGTGTTTTTGAAAAGCCTGGTAAACAAAGGCACCTTCAGAAAGGTCACAGATTAACACGCTTCTTGTGTTCACCTGAGTCACCTGCAGGGATAGATAACGGATAAATAAATCAGTTTCATGATTTAATCCTTCAGATTTTCATTATATTAAACCCATTTTTTTAATAGCATCTGTGGTGAGCATATTTTTAAGCAATCACAACTCAGTTATGGTACGTTTTTACTGGTTGAAATAACCTTGGACATGAGATTTATGGAGCATGTACTGGGCATACGATGGAAGACGTAAGATGTTTGTGTCATGGTGGGTCT
The DNA here is from genome assembly GCA_023566465.1 of Cottus gobio. Classification (NCBI taxonomy): domain Eukaryota; kingdom Metazoa; phylum Chordata; class Actinopteri; order Perciformes; family Cottidae; genus Cottus; species Cottus gobio. The sequence goes on along the minus strand of CM042229.1, from coordinate 4,430,900 downwards.
GCTTTATTTTGAAGGTCTGACACAGGGGTGGTCTTCCGATGACGACACATACATAAAGCGTAGCTTCGATTCAGGACAGATATTAGAGCTTCTTATTCATTATGGATGTGTTTTTGATATGCAAAGTCCCAGAGGAACAATATTTAGACGTCTTAAATGTCTCCAATGAAACAGAATACTTGAATTAAGTTAAAAGAGGGATTTGAATAAAATCCACTAAAAAGTGGGTGGCTCCACAAACATTTATTTTATAGCTACACTACACTGATGTAAGCAAACATATTTTGTCAACAGAAAGAAAATGTTTGGGTTTTGATATAAAAAACACAAAAACAATAGTTTCATGTCTTTTTTTGTTTCATTTGTTATAAAAAAAAAAACATGTGATGTGATGTAAAACCACTTAAAACGTCCCAGATCCCTTTCAGCACCATGGACAGCGACACTGACGTTCACTAAACAGAGTCGTCTGTTCAGAGAATGTCGCTGTCCATCAGCTCTTCGTGTTTCAATGTCAACCGACCTCTCATGTTTGCTGCTACATGAATAAAATATATAAAGAGTAGCGTTAAAGATCCATCTCTGACCTGTTTGATCCCGAGGGGATCCTTCTTCAGGGGGCTGGGTCCCCGGTTTACTTTTACACAGGTCCTCATTTCATTTGATACAACACTTGTTCATGCTGCTTCTATGTGGGAGGCAGATATCAAAAGTATAATTGTATCCCTAAATAATCTATGTGTTATAGATGTCATGTCATTTAAAAAAGAACAAGCTGCAAGCTCTAACTGTTGATTACATTTAGTCATTTCGTATGAGCTTTTTGATGTATTTTAAAGATGCAAAATGCTTCCAGTACGATTAATTTGCCAAGATCCTTCAAAATCATTTCATCAACCCTTGACCCAAACCCAAAGCGACTTACATGATATACAGTATACATTAGACCGAAGACACAGCAACGGTGAGCAATTAGGGTTAAGTGTCTTGCTCAAGGACACAACGACATGGACTGGCTGAGGCGGGGTTTGAACCACCGACCCTTTGATTGAAAGACTGATTTGCTAACCACTGATCCACAGTCGCCCCGAAAGAAAAAATCTTTATCAACAATGGAGCCCCGGACAGAGACGTCCCAAACTTGTGCCTCAAATCCCACAATAATCCTTATTACCTTGAGAGACACGTGTTGAATGCAGTCCTCTGAGAATATGCCAGCTGTGAAGTCATAACCGGTGTGTTGCCATGTTTGATCAAGTTTATTTTGGGCACAATTTCACTGTTCAAAGTTCGAGTCTGAATCAAGACGTGACTATAAACTTTCAAATCTGAGCTTTATACAACTGTATCCATACACTGGGGATTCAGGCAACTTTTCCATAATTGTATTATTACGTCTGAATGTTTTACATGAAACGCAAGGCATCAGGGGGTACTTTTAATTTGATGAGGTCTACGGGAAAAAAAATGCTCATTCCTGCAAATTGAGCTTTTCCCAGCTGAACCACCAGAAAAAAGAAAGAAAAACAACTTTTGCTGCTTGATTTAAATGATTCAGTGTTCTTTGTTTGTCACAGGAGTGGCAGCAGTGAGAATTTGGAGTTCATGTTTTTGTTTCCCTTTGTTGCCTTTCCCCCTGCATCCCCCTGTGTCCTGGCTGAGCATCTCTCTCTCTCTCTCTTTCCATATTTTTACCCCCCCCCCCTGTTCTCTCTCTCCGGCTCTCTGCCTCCCTCCCTGTATTGTTGGCTCCGCTAACGGGCTTTTACGAAGTGGCCTTCGCCGCAGGGAGTCTTTTGGAGACGTGCCAGGCCGTCATATGGCCCTCTCCACTTCATCCCACTGCCACTTCTGCCTCTCCTCCTCTACTCATTTTAATCTATTTTTCTTTCTCCGCCACCATCCATACGTCCTCCCCTCCGTCCTCACTTCTTCACGTAGCTCACCCTCCTCACTCTTCTGCATCTTTTCGCCTGTCAGCATCTCCCCTCCGACTTCGCATCTTTTCATAACGTCGCTGTTTTCCTCGCAGTAAAATCACTGTTCAATCTTTCTTGAACATTATACTGTCAAAAACAAAATTGGGATTTCATGAAGCCAAACTATAATAGCCCTGCACTAGCTGCTCTGCAATGTATTACTTATAACTTTTGACAACCAGGTTTTTTTTTCTTCTTATAACTCCCAAGAGAGGGCAACCAAACGCCACACTTGTGGAGCAGTAAAGAAGTGTAAATAAATAAATTAGAAAAGCCTTAAACTTTAAGGTATACATGTGTTATGACTATAGAAGTGTTCATAGAAACATTGTATACATGACAAATAGGATTATTCTTTTTTTCTTTACAAAATGACTACACTGCTATAAAAGCATTTTGGGAAGTGTAGTATCCAGTGTTGTTTTTCTTATGTTGAATGTGCAACCTGTGACAATACCATACTCATGCACAAGCCTATAAACAGAGACATGCGAGATGAATATAAATTAGTCAATATGTCAATATTGGCCTCTGACGCCAACAGAAACAATGATTCTGTAACGAATGTCAGCGTGGGCGGCTTTCGTTGGACGCTGTCGCGGTTCACGTCCCAGAGAGAGCGAGCTGTGTGTGCATTACTATGCATGAAAGGTTCCCCTCCTCACACAGTGTGTGTGTGTGTCTGTGTGTGTGTGTGTGTCAGAATCAGAATCAGCTTTATTGGCCATGTGTGTTTACACTCAATAGGAATTCGACTCCGGTTACACGTAGCTCTCGTTGTACATATATACACATTTACAATAAGCAAGATAAATATAAAAAAAGAAAATATAATAAGAAAGTGTGTGTGTGTGTGTGTGTGTGTGTGTGTTTGGGGTGGAGGGGTACAGGTATTAGAGTGGGGTAAAAGAGAAACTTCTATTCAGTGGATGTACGTTTTTTTTTAGGCGTAGACATATTTATTTATTTAGTATATTCATCAGACGCAGTCACCTTACCGCTCGTGTGCAATGCATGCTGGTTAATATAGGCATTACCAGCCGGAGAGCACATTCTGTCAATTCATTATTTCTTACCATCAGCACTGATTGCCCCTATTTTCCCCTCAACTATCGAGTATCGCGCCGATGCAATTTAGCATTCGAGCTAGAAAACCTCCGCTCGCCGCTTAATGGCCGAGGTCCCATCTGATGCGCGAGGCGGTCGAGCTCCCGGGATCTTTATCGGCCTCCGTTGCCTTGAACGATATTGCAACGCAGAAGCGACCTCTGCACTCTACATTCACGGTCTCATTAAAACCGACTCTAATCCGGGGAGGAAATGGGCGGCTCGGCTGACCCGGACTCTGACCCGCGTCTTTGTCCTCGGACTGAAAATAATCCGAGCAGCCTCCGTTCTTACAGCAGGAGAGGAGATAAGCTACCGAACCAATTAGCCGCAACACACCGAGATGCTGCTACAAACGCGGAGTGCATTCACACTGCAGCTGACATGCTCGTGAACAAACATCTTTTCTGTGAAAGTCATTTTTTTTTCCATTTTTTTTTTTCATCTTGGCGGCAAAGTAAGCCAAGCTGTGGATATTTTTTTTTGTTTAACTAATAAGAGCAGCAATTATTTTATTCTAAGATTAGTTCAGCTAAACTGGGTTTAAGACGAGTAAATCCAGATTTTAAATTCAAAATTCAAATGAAAAACTAACCTTTTGAAACTAATGGAAAATGTTTGTTCAAACCAGAAATAGTTGAATAAATATGGAAATGCTTCCCAACTTAGAATAAATACATAAATAAATAAATGGGTGCTGTCGGTAGCTCAAATGTTTCCTTTGAGAAAAACGTGTTGACCGAGTTAACGGAGCAAAACGGACAATAACAGAAAAACAAAGTCAGTAAAAACTTTTTCCACAGGAGGGAAAAAGGGTCCAATCCCCCTGATAAACATCGTATTGTCAACAAATCCCAGACTAACACGTATTGTGTATATCTAAAGTCTGATATGTTTTATTCCACTATTCCATAGAGTCCAAAAACTATCACAAGTGACTCACACTGTTTCCTTCATTCCCATAATCACAGTTCTGTTAATACCCGTCTGAAAATACTCTCTATAATAGCCCGATCCACTATTTCCTCCCAAAACTACACCGCCATCAGCACTGCTTCTGATTACCAACGCTGGTGAGTAAAATGTTGAAAAATAATAATCGTATCCGTCAAGTCTAGTGATCGTAGCGCCGCTAACGACTCCGGCACACATGCATGCAGACTCCATGCATGCACAGGTCACAGACTCAAACACACACTCACCTCAGTGTATGAGTGTGCTGATTCGGAGGTTCTGACAGGGTCCGGGGGATTTCTCTAATCACCTGAGATGAGGAGGTAGAAAGATATGGTCAGCAGCATGTGAAGGATGGGCCGCCTCTAAGCTGATCATCCCTCGCCAGGCCCGTAATATTATTTCCCAAGTTTCTCCAATTAGGGAGTGCTAATGCGGGATCAGCGCACGGATCTCCCGCCGTCATCGCTTTCATTACATGGAAGGGGGAAGGCGGAGATCGGGAAGAACCGAGGGGACCGGATCAGCAGAATTCCTCCGAAGATCCTTCTCGAGTAAAAACTTTGCGGGCGCACGCGGAGGTCGTTTCAACTCTCTGAGCCCTCGTTGCAGGTTAAGCGGCGCTGTGTGGACTTCTGCTGTGTTTTGGTGCAAAATCACTGCCGGCATGTGCATATTAAAAGATTTGGGGGAAAAAATCAATGAATCGCCTGCAGTGCCTTGTAGTGTGTCGATGCTGCTGGACAGCATTTACTTCACTTTACTATTGCATTTAAGACATCAGCTGGCAAGTGGCCTTATTGGATATAAGAGTCAATATTTATTGTGTAACTGTCCTTTAATATGGTGCGACATGTTAGCATCTATCTCACTATAAAGCAAGGCATTGCTGATGTGTGTTTGTGTGTGTGAGACCTTCATATATCTCATGAACCGCACAATTCAACCCAAAGGGAGTGTTGCAGTGTCAAAGTTGGTGCAATATGGCTACATCATCAATATTAAGACACTTCGAATATACACATCAAGGCTCCGTGGACGGAGTCGAGCGGTCGTCAGCAGCGAGGCCTTTACGGGTCGAGGCTAATTGACTGCAGCCGCTGGATATGCTGCGAGCTAACCCTCGGGTCAGCGGCGGATTAGCGGCTCTCAACAACAGCACTCGGCCCCGTTCTGAAGAGGCCACGCCCCCAAACGATCTGTAAACTAGTGAGAAAAAGGTCACGACTAGCTGATTTTCCCAGGTTTTGTAGTTCATGATGGACGGATTTCTGCATCGGGAGTCAGTCTGCCTTCAACCAAACATTTACATCCTTCAATAAACCAAAAGATTTCAATAACATTGTTACAACGAGGGTCTAAAAATAGTAACGAATGAGCCACAATAATAATATATCACTGAGTGCTGAGGTCAACATTTTAAGAACTTCTGAAACAAGAACATGTCCAAATTAAACTCATTTCCCCTGATCAGAATAAATACTGCTGCTATAGACCAGTGTGTAATACGACTACATGAGAGTTGGTAGATGATGCTTGGAGACAAAAATCTATATCTTGAGAATATGATGCAGGTTTATTATGTTACCAGTGATTCATAAGCACAGTACAGACTTGAAGGAATGATGCAGTGACGCACTTTGGGCAAAACAACAGCAGTCGGAAGAAAAACAAAGAAAAATGATCAGTAGACTGTCAATGCTATGAAGAAATTCATTAAATATTCATCATCCTAGTTCTTTTTCCTTCTCCTGGCAGATGCAGCTACATTTAGCCATAAATTCTCCCCAACATTGTTAATAAATGCAGCAGAAAGTGCGGCTGGCAGCAGGTGGGAGACACCTTGTGTATCTGAGTACCTACAGCAGCAGTATAGTGACACTTAAGCAGGATGAAGGTGAGAGCTGCGAAAAAACACATTTTCCAATCAGCAGATCCAGTGTCAGCGTTCGGGGCTGTTATTGACACCGGTGACACACCTGGACCGAGTCTTTAATGATTCCCTTCTAGGTTGGGGGGGGGAGTAAAAAAAAATACCGTTAGAGGAATTAGAGGCTCAGTGGAGCGGAGCCGCCATATGGAGCTTTAAAAAAAGAAATGTGGACGAATCAGCAGCTTTTACTTAAAAGGCGACTCGTGAAAACGCTTTGACTCTTATCGAGGGTGAAAAGCAGGTCTGCAGCAGTCTGCAGGCATTTGCATACGTGATGTATATGTAAGTCAGCTCAGTTCTTATCCCATCCCACCAGTTCTCACGTGTATCATCACATATATGCAACCTGACCACATGCTTATATTCACCATATTCATGTGCTGTGACTCTGTTATGTTGATTCTGGTCATGTGACATCTATTGCTTCTGTCCATCCGGGGAGAGGGATCCTCCTCTGTTGCTCTCCCGAAGGTTTCTTCCCTTTTTTATCCCTGTAAAAGGGTTTTTACTATTTTTTGGGGGGGAATTTTTCCTGATCCGATCCCAGAACAGGGATTTCGGGTGTGTACAGATTGTTAAGCCCTCATAGGCAAATCTGTATTTGTGATTTTGGGCTATACAAAACAAACTGAATTACCTTTAGCTGACGCTTTTATCCAAAAGGAACTTACATGCTATACAGTAGACACCGCAACGATGAGGAATTTGGGTTAAGTGTCTTGCTCAAGGACACATCGACATGGGTGGTGCCGGGGATCGAACCACCGATCCTCTGATTGAAAGACGGACCTGCTAAACACAGAGCCACAGTCGCAGTCAAATTGAATACTCCATTTATATATAAATCTGTCATCATGATATTTTGTTCATCTGGTCCCTCCCTCCCAACTCTTCAATGTTGTCGTCTGTGGGGATGCTGGGCGGACGGGTCAAACAAACACAGGACTTTCACCCAGGAGGCCACTGTTTGAGTCTCCTGTGAACCATTGTTGACTCATTTACGTTCTAACAGAAATAAATGAAACTCCAAATAAATGTGTACTAATCATCGGTGTGTCATCTGAAACAACGCCACCCAAAACAGACGGGAAGCTTTTAGCAAACTGCGCCGCAAAATATGAAATGCAACATGATAAAAATACATTACTACATTAAAAATACTGTTCCCACATTCTCAATATCTAATTTGCAGCTGCTCAAGCAAAACAGATCACGCTGCCAATGCAAAACACTAATAGCCCTTTTTTTGTGGGTCCTCTCCACTGATTCATTTAAACTGAGAACCAATTAGGATAAAGAAAAATGTTAATTCAACCTCACTGACAGACAAACAACAACACTTACTATGTTCACTCACAAAGAGGGGAGGAAACACATTTTCTATACTCACTTATAGTAAATAAATGCAAATGCTAATAACGGTGACATCATGGCTTTAAAACGGGAACTTTCTCAGAAGTATTGGAGCGACTGCAGCAGTTTACCCGACGGCAACGTAGGACACATTTGGCTAAAATGGCTCGAGACACTTTAACCCTAGAACATGAAGAGAGCGATTGTGGTTACGTTATTTTCATTGTGTTGCTTTTTTCTGAGTTGCGTGGGTCCTTGCGTAGCTTCCTGCTTCTCACTGACGTTATTGAAGGTGGGCGTGTCATTATGTAAGGCGGGCGTGTCTTTATTGAAGGTGGGCGTGTCTTTATTGAAGGTGGGTGTGTCTTTATTGAAGGTGGGCGTGTCTTTATTGGAGGTGAGCTTGTCTTTATTGAAGGTGGGCATGTCTTTATTGACAGTGGGAGTGTCTTTATTGACGGTGGGTGTGTCTTTATTGGAGATGGGCGTGTCTTCATTGAAGGTGGGCGTGTCTTTATTGACAGTGGGAGTGTCTTTATTGACGGTGGGTGTGTCTTTATTGGAGATGGGCGTGTCTTCATTGAAGGTGGGCTTGTCTTTATTGAAGGTGAGAGTGTCTTTATTGAAGGTGGGAGTGTCTTTATTGAAGGTGGGAGTGTCTTTATTGAAGGTGGGCGTGTCTTTATTGAAGGTGGGAGTGTCTTTATTGAAGGTGGGCGTGTCTTTATTGAAGGTGGGAGTGTCTTTATTGAAGGTGGGCGTGTCTCTCTGCTTCGATCCCTGTTTTTTTCAACAGGCATGTGTTCGGGTGATTTTGACATTGACATGAGACTTTTCCTTCACAGGACAAGGCTCACATGTCCCAGGAACATGTGGACCAAAGAACAAGTTCATAGCTCCATTATTTATATTTTTAATCATGTTTTATTGATGATTTCCTCATTTTTCACCCGATTTTGAGCCTTTTTTCAGGGTCCCCCCATGATACCTGTTTTTAGTTTTATGAGAAGTTCTATAGGGTAAACTAATAGAAGAGGACTTCAATTTGCCTTGTATTGTTGTATTTTAATATATTTTGATGAGAAGCATTTTTATAAGGTACTTCATATATATATGAAAATCACCCAGTCTGACTATTTTTAACGTTAGTGTTCAGGGTTAATGACGAGGGGAGTGAACCGACAACCTTCTCCCTAATTGTATTGCTCGACCTCATGGCCTGAGCCGTGCTTGCATCACTCTCGCCGATGCCACTTTTTTTGTCCTTTTCTTTTTCGGTCCTACACGTGGATCCCACCAACGCAGCACCCATTACACACACGGCCGCCCAATTAGAGCGGCAATGTGAATTAATGAGCAGGTCGGGCCGGGTTAACGAAGGGTGACGCCGATCTGCTGAGGGCTGAAATTAAAAACTGTATCCTCCGTCCGAAAGAAGTTTCACGGAGACAGCCGCACCCTCTCCGACTCGCCGTTATCGTGTGAGTGCTGTCGCGTGTGTTTGCGGTATCAAACCACCGAGCGGCCGCTGACGTGTCATCTTTTATAGGCCAGCGGGGCCGGCGCCTCCTGACCTTGTTTTAATTGTGTCACAGAAAGTAAATTAATTAAACCGACGAGAGCAGAAAGAGAGGAGATATAAAAGGAGCAAGTGATGTTTGGAATGAATTTATGATTGTGTTTCTTGGAGAATTTTATTGGATTTACGAGTAATCTAATAGTTGTGTATCAGTTCAGGCGGGACACTATCAACCCCTTGAGATGATTTAATAACCTGGAAACACACGGCCAAAGAAATCTCCGTCCTTACGAGCGCTTTTGATTCGCAGAATGTAAATATGGAGGAAATAAACGCCCAGTTGCAAAATATAAAATGTGGTCTCTTATTTAGAGATTCTTACTGCTGAATATATATATACTATATTCAGTGTGCGTGTCTTTATCCATCTCCTATACGCTTAGAATTGATGTCACATTGATTCAAAGTTTGAGTCGAGTTTGGTATGAATATTAACTTTTGTACCGATATTTCAACCCCTTCATTAGTAATGTCTTTTTACCTGCATATTAATTAGCAAAGCTGTGCTTACTGGACTGGCTCGTGTGTCGTGTTCAGACCTCTTCAGCCTCAAAAGTCGTCCTGAACGTCAACAATTGCGGAATTTTTCTCCCGTGGTTATGTTTTGCCCAAAAAAAGAAAATCCGCCTACTTTCTAACCTCAGTGACTCGCTGTACCTGTTCTCTTGAAACACCCACTCCCCTCTGGTGTCCACACAACCTTTCCGTGTTTTTGTATATTAAAATAGTGAGCTAAAATTACATCCACGGTTTATCCGAAAGGTTTGGAAAACATGTAATACCTGAGTGGGTCTGCAAATAAGTTTGTCTTTTCATCTTTTAGTTATTTTAATGAAGACTTTCTCTTCTTGTAATTTTCAGGGATCAAAGTAATCCATGGAAGAGAACCGGCGGTCTGTTTGTAGTTATTGGCTGTTAGCTGGATGTCAAATATGATTCAGGATACCCGAGCAGAAAAAAAAAACACATCCCCAAATCCTCAGACTCGCTCGACAGACAAACAGTTGCATAACAGAAACAAACCTGCAAACCCGACCAGTTAAAAGAGAAAACGCTTCCAGCGGGAGAGTCTACATCAGCGGGGAAGGGTTTGATTTTAACTGCGAGAGGACTGTTTAACCAAAAAAATAAAAAAAAATAAAGCAGAAACCTAACTCTTTGGGGATAATGAAGGCTTCAATTTCCCAGGCAGCCAGCAGAAGCAGCGGCTGACGGCTCACGGGGCTCAAAAGGACTCAGGAAATCTGAACACTGCAAACATCCTGCGAGCGCCGCTGAGAAACGAGCTACTGCAAAGCAATCAAGCTGCACTGAACCAACACGCCCTGAGCCTCGCACGAGGAGAGGGGAAGGCTATCATGTCGACGGCACACACACACCAAAGGACACCTGATAGCAGGGACGGGAAGAGGCAACGACGGGAGGCCTGGTTGGCACATTTTACTTAATACATTTAGACTTCTTTTCTCTCGAAACCCCCCAAAAAATGAAAAAGTGAGGATCAGAAGACACAGATTGATACGGGAGTATGGTTCACAAGCCCCAAAAGATATTTGTTTTTCATTTTCATGTTGACTGAATTTAATAATTACTAAAAGAGGCATACAGGGTGCATTAAACTAATGAATGCTGGGTGGAATAAGATAAGCTTGGTTACACTTCATACTGTTCCAAATGTCTGAGGCGGCCAAGAGTTGTACCTCAAATAGGAAGGGAGGAGTTTATTTTAAAAAGGAAGACAAGTGAAGGAAGGTACAGTAAAGAAAGGGAGAAAAAAACAGATAAAGAAAGCAAAGAAGAGAAATAAATGGAGGAATGGAAAGGACAATCACATGATCTGTGTCGTATCAAAGACACTGACACAATTTCATGTCTGCCCTGATTTCCTTTGAACCTCTCTTTTAAGTTTCCTCGCAGCATTTTTCCTGCTTTATTCCAAGTCTCTCGGTTTCTGGATCACTCTCTCCCTCCCTCCATCTCTCTCTCTCTCTCTCATCCATCTCTCTCCAGCTAAGAAAGATTAAAGTGGAGGCAGAAGTCACGTTAATGGCCATCATCTCATCCTGTGCAGGCAGTTCCCTGTCAGAGCCGCCTACCTGCTTAATTAGTCCAGAGGCGAATCACTACCAATGCACCTGGCACTAATTGCACACACACACACACATACACACACACAATGTCCTTATGAGGACCTTGTATTGACTGCATTCATTGTGTAATACACCCATTTCCAGTTGAATACTTTTGTCTCATTGTGCATCACATGATGATAAACCTTTGAGTCTACAGCTTTTACGTCTGCTGTTAAAAACACTGTGTCTGGTTATCACTGTAATACCCAGAAACATCCCTTTAAGTTGGTGGCCTCACTCGCAGCACCAGGAAGCTGCACACCAGAAAACTGATCCGTTGAATCAATCCTTGAATGGATGAAATTTGAGCCACAACCACCACGGGAAAGGCAAACTATGTAAGGCATGTCTTGAGCAGAGGTCAAGTTGTCCCGGAAATCAAAAACAAGTATGAAATAAGTATGAAGCTCCTCTTTCATTTCTTTAGAAGCGGATCAGTGGCACAACGGGCTCGACTACTAGTCGACGAAATTACAGTCCGGATCAAAGTACTGGCCTGGCCAAGCATCCCTAGAGAGGCATTGCCATTGCACATGAAATGATGCATCAAATGCTCCTCATTAACACATTAACACGGTAGAAAGCATGTCTCACAATATGCTGTGATTCTGTCATGTTGTGTTGTTGCTTTAAAGATCTTTGTGTAACCTCAGCCTTGTTGGCCCCAGGTCTGTTTGTCTCTATGTCAGCATGACTATGGGAGCTTCCAGGCACTGCTTAATGCATCATTTTATCCCCAAACCAATGTCCTCACTTGGATAGTCTAAAGACCTGGTCCTCACCAAGATAGGAATACAGGAGCACACACACACACACACACACACAGCTTCCCACCTTCACATGCATCAGTATTTTTGTAATTAGTCCACAGGGCTTGTAGGTTGGAACAGTGGGTGAGATATTAATAGCCGGATCCTTTCCACACTTTTAGCCTATTAAGTAGTACATATGCCAGTGTTTTGTTTATCATGCTTTATATAATGGTTTAACTTAAATTAAGCTGTTGGTTTATTTTGCAATTATCTAGTTAGTGTGTCATGAAAAGCATTCATAAAAAATGTATAAAGATTCAAATGTATACTCAAACTTTAGCAAATCAGGGAGACAAATAATCTTGCCAATTTTTTTTTTTTTTTACTGTGACCTCAAAATTACATTACATTTCATTTAGCTGACACTTTTATCCAAAGCAACTTACATGATATACAGTAGTCAGTAGACACAGCAACAGTGAGCAATTAGGGTTAAGTGTCTTGCTCAAGGACACAACGACATGGACTAGCAGAGCCGGGGATCGAACCACTGATTCTCTGATTGAAAGACAGACCTGCTAACCACTGAAATGTACATTTGGCATTTTGGGTCAAGACAATGTTTTTTTGTGTTTCTTTTGTGTTGCTACATTGGGCATCATCGTTTCTACTTCGTAAAATATAATCAAAGGGAGACTCCACAGATTTTGCACAATAAAATTAAGTTTGCAGGTGTTGGGAAGTACTAATACATAATCAACACAAGTTGAATAAAGCCGTTTGTAGTTGCAGAAGAAGTTGTGGAACATCTGATAAATGTCCTTCAGTGAAGTCCCTGAAGGGAGCATTGGTTGGGTCTGAAGACTACAAATTAAAAAATTAAATAAAAACAATTGAGCTAGAAAGTAGTGAGTTCACCAGATCTTTGTATTCTGCTCCTCATCTTCACTGCAGGCTAGCAGCTGGAGGCTAGCAGCTGGAGGCTAGCAGCTGGAGGCCACATTGTCTGCTACTGACATGACAAACCTTAATCTGCTGACAAGCAAGAAAAATGATATGGAGAAAAAATAAGACATCTATGGTTCAACATTTTGATACTTTTTGTGTTTTATCAATGAGTCTTTGCAGGTATGCAATGATACATCACTGTGCTTTCAGAGGTTAGGGTGTACGAGAAGGTCCCTGCCTGGACATGTGGAACCTTAAACTCTAAATGAAATGGGGAAAAAGCCTCTTTAACACACCACCCTGTCATAATGTGTACTTTACGATGTATTCAAAATAAATTACCAAAAAATATATATTACACTATATCAAAATCCAATCATCTTGTAATCCAGTAAAACACAATTTGACATGTGCTTATATCAGCAAGAATCATGACATGCATCCATCAATAAATCTGAATCTTTAGCGACAAGAGAGGTGAGGGCGGAGCCAAAAGTCCTTTGGAGCTTCGTATTGCACTTTTTAGCACTCCTATTAAATGCAAAACCAATTATTTGAATTCCTCATGCATCTGAACACTGCTCAAATATTCAGTTTCACTGAGGAATACTGACAGTATGGAAGCTAAAGACGACCTAACTTTTGTTTCACTTGGACTTCAAGGAACGCTATTGTCTGTATGATGCATTGGATCTTACTTTAAATTCCTTTATTGTCCTTTTTTAATGAGCGCATTATGTGAAATTATGTCTGCAGATAAAACCTCCCCAGTGGGACACTATAAAGTCTTGAACATAACGGATTCCCACCACAGGGACACATGTACATGTGGGTGATGGTGTAAATCCGCCGGTGAGGCTGTTGTTTGTGAGGACAGGAATAATAAAGCTTCCTGTTCCTTCAGCTCTCACAGCACTGATGACTTATTACCGGCTGTATCAAAGATGAACACTGCGCTACAGCTCCACAGAGAGGAGGCTCGGCCGGGTTTACGACCACACGGTGTGTGTGTGTGTGTGTTTGTGTGTGTGTGGAAGAGGTCTCAGAGCGAGTGTGCTGATGAGCGTTTGTCAGCACGTGCCTATTAAATTAAAGACAGATAGTAAGAAACTCTCAGATATTTTATTACTGGACGTCACACCAAAGAACATGACATTTCAATTTGCAGGCTCCTCCGACCTGAACTACAGAAGTTCCTTAGTGTCTGTTCCCAATTTTAAATCACACGAGTTAGAAATTATCTCTGGAGTCCCACAGGGTCAACTCATGGCACACACATGTTTAATGTATACATGGTGACATTAAGTGATATCATAAACAATCATAATATATCCTATCAGTCATACCCATGTGACACACTGCTCAGTATCTCTCTTTATCCCAGTCGCCAAAGACCAATTGACACACACACACACACACACACACACACACACACACACACACACACACACACACACACACACACACACACACACACACACACACAGCTGTGTAGTGGACATGCAAGATAATTTAGTTCTCCTCTGACCTTTAGCTGGTAATGTAAATACCCAAAAGATATCAACTTATCAAAATTGTGTCCTTGCGTCTTTCTGTGTGTGTGTGTGTGTGTGTGTGTGTGTGTGTGTGTGTGTGTGTGTTTGTATGCATGGGTGTGGGATGTAGGGTGGATCTGACTTATTCACACTGCAAAGGATCTCATGTATATTCTCAAATAGAGGTAAAACCTGGTTAGTATGCTGAACCCAACACCATAATGTGGAATATGGCCGTGTATGTTTTTAAGATGTTGTTCTCATTCTCTACACTTTAAGCTGCATAGGTTTTTTTTGTAAACAAGAATATAATTCCAAAATCCCTTCAGCTGCCCCTTTGAGTCTCCGATATTTATTCATTACACAGTCCGGGAAAGAATTAAGAATGTTGTTGGCAATCTGTCATTCGATTATGAAAACAAATTGAGTTCAAAGTTGGCATATTGTCCTGAGGGTGGAGGAAAGTAATCTGGGCAGAATGGACGTGTTAAGCAAATGTCACGGCGATCCTGCCTGATAGATTACAACGTCGCACGAGTGAAACTCTGGCCTCATGGTGACGCTGCAGTAAAGTTTAGAATAGTAAGAGATTCAATTAGAAAGGACAGGGTGGCTCAGTGGTTAGCAGGTCTGTCTTTCAATCATATGATCTGTGGTTTGAACCCCGGCTCTGCTAGTCCATGTCGATGTGTCCTTGAGCAAGACTCTTAACCCTAATTGCCTAATAATTTCAACCAATTTCAAAATTGATGGGAATCTCAGTCAACACACATTTCTCTGGATTACAATGTGAAACCGTCGGATCGACCATCATTGCGTTCCCCTCGCCGGCATCAGACATGAACTTCACATCGAAAATGTCAGGCTGCAACTGTGGAGCATCCTCCGATGACACATTAACACGCTGGAGATCTGCCCAGTTTGGCTTCTGATGGCGGAGTGTGGTCGCCAACAGAAGAGACTCTTCATCAAAGGCAACAGCTTTTTTTTGGCTTTTTTATTATTATTATCTTTTTTTGGCTTTTTTGGCTTTTTTGGCTCGAGCCAAGTTGCTACTGCATTGAAAATACTTTAATTACTTTAATTTCTGCAGAATATTCATTGCATTCATCCAGTATGCACTGATTTGGGGATTCAAAAGTAAAAAAAACAAACATTTAAATTAATCAGGGCGAAAGTGACAATTTTTGCTTCAACAGCATTTAAATGACAATCAAAGTAAAGCAGGCCATGACTCCATTATGGAAATGTAGTCATTGAAATGCTGTTGAGGTATGGAAGCCAGACAATTAGACGATTATATTCTATCTGTATCAATCATTAGTGATGCAAATGTAGAAAATGATGCAGTAGCAATTACAAATATTTTAAAAAACAGCCA
This sequence comes from Cottus gobio, assembly GCA_023566465.1. NCBI lineage: Eukaryota > Metazoa > Chordata > Actinopteri > Perciformes > Cottidae > Cottus > Cottus gobio. The sequence goes on along the minus strand of CM042229.1, from coordinate 4,415,247 downwards.
TTCGTCAGACAAGGGATGATAACAGTTCATTTCAGGTACGTGAGATTCCTAAAATGTGGATATATTGTATGAATTAGACTGTAAAAGTATGAGTTTTCAACAATAACTTTCAACAGTATTTTTGAGGCTGGCAACCAGATGCCAGAAATATGGTTTCCATTTTTAGTCACCATGTTCTGAGTAATTAAGATCGCATGCAGTTGTGCGCAAGCTTTCTAATGAAAATGTCACGTTATTCACGCTGTGCCGTATAATTTCCTTTCCCTTTTTGCTTCACATTCATCTGCTTCTTTGTCAGTTCAATTTACATATTTTCGTGTGATGATAATGCGTTCGTCAAACTTCTCACCCCACACAACGTAATTTGCTTTGTCAAAATTGTCTCTTAAGACAGAAGCCTGTCCGTGCGCGAGTAAACACACATTGTGCAGAGTTCTCTGGTTCTGACTGTAAAATTATATTTTTGTATGTAATTAATGCAAATAAAATGGAAATAAATAATGTATTCTGGGTTGCACATTTTGTCTGTTGTCCCTATTCGTTTTTTAAATGTTCATAGGTTTTATATATGTATATGGTATGGTTGCCACTGACGGCAATCAAAGGCCAATAATTGGTTGCCAGTTTCTTAACCATCCATTTTTCCAGAATGCTTTTTATCTCATATTAAATCCTGATTATTCCCTCATTCACAAGGTCTATGTGAAAAATTTAAAAAAGCTATAATATACAGAAAACCCTTGTGAAAATAGATAATAAGGCCATACATGTGTATCTTAAACATATCAAATATAAAATAGCTCAATATTGTAGGAGTATCTGTGTGAAGTTTGGCTTTGATTGGGTGAAATTAAGTATTTTTAATAATTATTTTAGTTCAGACATGTCGAGAACTCATGTTAACTCCGCTCAAGCTAGAACGTTCCCACAGTCCTCGGTGGTCCCTGAACGGGGCTCGTTTCACTGCAGCAGGGTGCTCCATGGCCTTAGCTGTGAGGAGGGAGCAGGAAGGCCTGGAATATTCATATTTCAGCCATAAGTAAGTACATTTTCATATTTTTTGCTGGACACAAATTACACTGTTGTGTGTATCTTTGCGATGCTTTGTGTAAGAGTTTTTTTTTCTTATATTTTGTTATATGCTCAGTTCCAGAGGCTGAAACCCATTCCTCCAAATTTAGAACTGATGGAGCTTATAAAGTTTTGCAACGGCAACCTGGTAACCTCCACTGTCGATCCCCGATTGCACCAAGACTCGAAGCAGAAAACACACAGTGTGTTACAGTGTGTGTCGTCTGCTAAAGTCAGGGAGGTTAAATGTAGCAGAGAGGCGGGCCATTCATCATTGTTGCTTGTCAGTTTAACCCCTATCAGTGTTGTCATTGATCCTCTGTGTACGTCTGTTTGGGCATGTCCGCACATGTGTGTGTATGTGTGTGTGTGTGTGTGTGTGTGTGTGTGTGTGTGTGTGTGTGTGTGTGTGTGTGTGTGTGTGTGTGTGTGTGTGTGTGTGTGTGTGTGTGTGTGTGTGTGTGTGTGTGTGTGTGGATTATCAATGAGAGCACAGAGATCAGAAGGGCAAAGAAAAGTAAATCACGAGCGCGAATGGCAAAGGTTAAACACAAAGATTTGACAAAAGATTAACCTCGATGCCGCTCGAGCTCCTCACACACCAACACACAGACCCACGAGTCAGCGGCGGCTGGCAGCTTGACGGCTGCTAATCTGCCCTGAATAGACAGTGACAGACAGAGAGCGGGCAGAGAGCGGGAGAAGGGAGTGAATGTAGAAACCCCGATATGACGGAGGACATGATGAAATGATGAGTTGAGGCCCGGAAAGATAATGAGCCGGAGGCCGGGGGAATGAAACGATGAGCGGAGGAGCCGAGGAGCCGAGGCTCGAAAAGAGACGCGAGAGGAGTGAGCGGAAAGAGGAAACCAAAGGAAATGAAGAAGCTTCTCCGTGTCTCTCGCCGAGGAGATTACCAAAAATAAAGAAATACGCCAGCTCTGCTGCGTCTCGTCTCCCACACTCTGCAACAGTCCCAATCATGTCCCTGCATTGCATTGTGGGAAAAAGGTGGATGAAACCACCCTCTTTTCTTCCCCCGGTGACCTTTAAGATGTTCTGTTGTTCTCTCCTGCTCTCCAGCGACCTATTCACATGAGACAGCTTCTGTTCACTGTACCAGAGAGGCAATATTCTGAAGCTTGGAGGTTCGCCACTTTTTATTTAAATATAAAATAGCTCAATATTGTAGGAGTATCTGTGCGAAGTAGCAGGAGAGAGAGATACGAGGTCCACAAGTAGGCATGCGAAGTGATGCTTATCTGCAGGTGAGAAGAACCAAATCCTAAAAAGTGTGTGGATAGTAAAATGTTGTATAATCGTTTATTTTAGAGATTGTTTATTTTTACAGCACATGCATTACTCACTAAACTGCAGGACCTCACCTTTTAGTTCCTTCTTCCCATTTCCATCCGCCCCTGAATGCGTCTTTTGTAAGGACTGAGCTTATCTGAGCTCAACTTTGCGAGTGAGTCGGAGTTGCAGTTGAGTCACTCTTCCGCAAACTCGACTGCTATTTGCCGTGAGCAGTATCTCAGGTAAGAGATGCAAGTCAGTGAAGAGCGTGAGCTGGATTTGAATCATAAAGGAAGAAGAAAGCTCTTTCATGTTGAGCTGCAAGGTTTATTTTTTGAATTTTTTTTTTGTCTTTGGGAAAGAAAAAAGGAGAATTTCTATTCCTAAATGGGTTGACCAGATGAATGTAGAAAAATATGAGCATTTATGGAGGAAATCATGAGGGAAAAAAGAGCTCTATGGAGAGACAAAAAGCACACTAGAGAAGCAAAAAGCCTTGAAACCCAAAACCAGTTTGAATGTGCATTCAGTGATGGTGAAATGCGTCGTGCAGCTGGTCCTCTCGGGCTTGCCGGGCTCGCTCTCCTTTCAGTATCACTGAAGCCAAAACGAGGCCTCGGCCTGCTCCGCGCTCAGAGGTTCGCTTTCCCTTTGAATGCGAGTTATTACGGATGCCAACATGTATCTGCTGGAGGAAAAAAAAAAAAAAAAAAAAGTCAAAAGAGGCTAAAATGTATTTGAAATGTATGCCTTTGGAGCTCTGGCTGCAGCAAAGTGTATAAGGGTATTATGGTTTTATCTAGGTTTAAAATACATCCTGGGGGGAACCCAGGGCAGCCATGGGAGGGGGAGGTGGGGGGGGGGCAAAGCATTAAATACGGTCTCCAGCAAAGGGCACAGACCGCTGGTCCAGGGTCCTGCCGGTACTGCAGATGAAACACAAACCAAACATTTCCAGAAGCTGCTGACTGTGGATCGGTGGTTAGCAGGTCCGTCTTTCAATCAGAGGATCGGTACTCAATTTGGCTTCGGCTGTAATCTCTAAACCTGCCAACAATTCAACCTCCGCAAATATTTGCAGATTAGTACGTTTTTTTCTAGTCTAGTCGGGAGACTGTGGATAAGTGGTTAGCAGATCTGTCTTTCAATCAAAGGATCGGTGGTTCGGTTCCCGGCTCCGCTAGTCCAAGTGTCCTTGAGCGTCACAGCTACCGAATGCCATCTTTTGGAGTTGACTTATTTCTTTAAGTCGATCGAGAGCAACCTCTACAGTTGCGTGTCTCCTACGCTTGTCGCCATTGTTCTGGCTCCGGCACAAGAAGACGTCTTCACCAGTCCATCTTTTTCTTACCTGTTGGATTTTAACCAGGTCTTCGCCTCCAAACAAGCTCCACCCATCAGAGGGTTAGAACAGCTTGTACGTGAAATCCTGAGCAGCAAAAATCCAGACCACGTAATAACAATCTATGGCGTTCCAGACGATCCAATCTTTGTGGAAACAGAAGTTATTTCGTATTGATGATGAATATTTTAGCGGTAAATGTAAATGTATAAAGGTTGAGCTGGGACTAAACTGGGACTCTCTTGTGTATAGATCAGTGGGTTTGAGAGGGAGAAGTTTTAGAAACATGGAATCTGCATAATCTGAATTGTTTGATGGGAATGATGCAAAATAAAGGCGGGGCTTATATAATACATAGATACTGAACTCTGGTACAAAAGTCATAGTATCATAGTATCTGTTATGACTGAAACTTTTAAACTCGAAAACACAGGTGAGCCAGAACCAGACCAGACAGCAGGAGAATGAGCGATGGAAGGTAAGAGGAAGAAAGAGGGAAAGAGCACAAGTGACAGAGAAAGCACAACAGAGATCGTAACCCCGCCGTAGGGGCTTCTGGGTAAAAAAAAAAAAAGCATCAATAATCCCCCACGATTTTTTTCCCCCTCCATCTCTTTTTCTTCCCTGTCTTCATCCTTCATCCTCGGGATGTTTTTCAGACTCCGAGCTCAGAGGATTTTATCATTCTTCTCCCTGAGGGACTTATTCCAGTTTAAAATCATTGATACTGATTACCCCAGGCCCTGTCATATTGATTTTTGAGATTTATTGTTGGCCGACTCCCTAGCAGAGGTCCCTGGCCCCTGTGTCCCCGAGCTGGCAGTCATTTGTTAAACACTCTCCCCTCCTGACAAGGAGCACGCCGAACCACACGGCAAACACACACATACGCAAACACACACACACACACACACACACATACAGACTGTTACATTAACCCTCTGGACCCGGCCAACGCAGAGTTTTCATTTGCACACACCCCATGAAGCTTGATCTGTAGCATGAAGTCATTCCTCAGTCCCATTTTATCTCAGTCACGCTCTTATTTTGGTGAAAGTAGTTACAGACATCACTTCTACTCAAAAAACGATAATACAAAATTTGGTATTATACATGTTTTTACATGTATTTACCATTTTAAGTATATATTGCACTGCTTTTGGGAAGCTAAGACCTTTGGTAAACCGATTTCAAACACCGGAACCGTTCGACCACCTTGTTTTCACAAGGGATATGAAGAACTTCCAAAATCAAGATTCAATTTTCCAGCTTTAGAGTCATATTTTCTGTTTACACTTTTGCCTTATGACAATGGTGCCTCATTATATAGAGAGCTGAGATTGTTCTGCAATGTTTGATGTAAAACATGGGTATGTATCTCATATGCAAGTGCTTTAAAAGGTGAATTTAAGAAATTATGTAAAATCGAGAAAATGACCTCAGGGTCCAGAGGGTAAGAAGCTCAAAAGAAGAACTAACAACCGCCGTTGATGCATTCCCATCATGAGCAGGTATAGAAATAAAGTTATAGATAGTTAATAGAAAGGGGGATCTGTTCTTTACATTTTAAAATTGGTCCGCAACTGCAGGCAGACCATGTATTTCAGGTGATTTATATTGTTTTTGATATGTTGAGCCACCATGTGACCAATGAGCTCCATTCAACACACACGACATCGGTGTCTGACGGACAGAAATCTCTGTTTATATTTATTTAAATAGCTTTTGATGAGCGCATGAGTGGGCGTTTCAAGCCAAAAATGATTATTCGATAATTATACTGGGGACTATTCTGTCATTATTCCTGTTTTTTATACATGTTTTTTGTTCCTTCGAGGAAACGCTACGAGCTGAAAGATACTTATATAGTTCTCTCGGTTATGCCTCATGATAGGGTTTGGACGCCCATCCTTTGAAAAACATATTCCAACCGAGATTGGCTGCACACATGTTATTGCACATATGATAAATGGTGTGACTGTTGAGATCATCTTCACATAACAAACTAAATATTTAATGCGCAAACTACCATGTTAAAATCCATCATAACCTCACAGGCCTCTTTCCCCCTGAGAGACACTTGGGGCGATGCAAGCACAATTATTCACATAAACAACATGGATTCAAAGAAATGTAGGAATCATGCACACACTCATTATCATATACTTCACACACACACACACACACACACACACACACACTGGAGGAGCAGCAACCACTTAAGCTCCTTTTTCTTCTTCACCTGTTATTATCCAGCTCTGACCGACGCCGTTTGACCTTCACACACGGATCAGGGCAAGCTGGTAAATTTTCCTTCCCTCATTATTTCTTTCTTCCGGCAGACGATGAGACCGAGGAAGGAGACGGAGCGCAATGAGTGTGTTCAGAGGGAAAGTTAAGAAGTAAATGGACTTCAGCATGCAGCAGCTGGGCGATCAGATGGAGTGGGGAGAGCAGTCTGGTAAGAGCTGGGGTTCAGGCAGGCTTTTGGGGGAACGGCCAGTTTGTCGTCTTGAAATTACAAAGAAGAAACATGTTGTTCAACCATGCTGTGTCCAGGTTCAAGGACTGGATCTGCCAAAGGTCACGACCCCTGAATGTGGATTCTTCATAATGCTGCGTTCAGACCCATTCACCAACAATAGGCTAACAAACATAAATGTAGAAATGCATGTTCTTTTATTTATTACAGTCATCAGAAGAGTCGGCTCCTTCTGCAGGAAGCTTTTGTCTCTCTTGCACACACTCTGAAAGAAATCTACAGACATTTCAACACAACACAGCGTCGTGAGGATGATTCCCGGGCTGGGAGTCAAGCGGGCTGCAACAGATGCAGCGGCTCCGGCTCCGTCGCCCCGATGCTAATGCGGCGTGTGAGGTCACGGGAGCATGGTGGACCTCCCGGGGGCCAAACATGACCCGGACCACCCCGCTTTGCACCGCAAACCTGCATGACTGATGAGCACCAGCAACCACCAGCCGGGCTGCGACACGCAGGCCGTTAGCAGCGCGGGTGTGAAAGGCTAACCGGTGCAACATGTGCAGCACGCTGGGCCTTCCCCATCTCCTCTCTTTGTGCTCGACAGGCTCGTGACCCGGAAATCAATATCAGATTCCTTCAAATGCGTCTTGAGGATCTTTGAGGCTTACCAGAGGAGGTGTGTCCTTTGTGGAAGTCTTCATGGCGAGACTCGACAAATACACTTTCACTGGTTGTGTAGCACCTCGTATTGATAATGCTTAAATGTATATATTAAATGTTGCATGTGTACACATGCTTACATGCTATACAGTATACAGTAGACACAGCAACGGTGAGCAATGAGGGTTAAGTGTCTTGCTCAAGGACACAACGACATGGACTGGCTGAGCCGGGGTTTTGAACCACCGACCCTCTGATTGAAAGACAGACTTGCTAACCACTGAGCCACAGTCACCCCTAGATATATATATATATATATATATGTATAGAATATAGATCACTAAATCATATGTCTCGTTAACGTATCTTAATGTACTTATATATATATATATCTATATATATAAAGGCTATGATATAAAGTATATATAAAGTATGAAATCCCTCCATTCTTGCCACATTATAATTTAAAAGTAAGACATATGTTGTCATGAATATAATTATGCTGATTTGACAGAGATCATAAAATACAGCGGCATTAAAAAGCCAATGGACCCTCGTCATGTTTAATTGACGTGGCTTTAAAATGACGGCTCAGAGGCAAAGATGTCTCAATTGTGAAATTATTGTGAAAGAAAAAGGAATGGAGGATGTACAAACTGGGAAATAAAAAATGATGCAGTTTGCTCATTGCAGGTCTGGGGGCTGCTATTCGCAGCCGTACCTCGTTAAACACATGAATTCCTGAAAGCAACTGCGGATTCCCACGTCCCTGAACTCAGCGTCGTTTACCACACGATGATGATGTAACTTGACAAGAATACATGCCGTCGACTATGTCAGATTATGTATTTTTTGCAGGGTCCAAATCTGAGAAATAAAAGCACGCCGAAGGCTCCCTGCTAGAAAATTCCTTTAATTGCCTTTTTCTTTTGTGAAAGTCAGCGTAGGTTTGTCTTGCGATGTTCAAAGTGCAACGGCACGCAGCCCAAAGCTGGCAGCGCACAATGAGATGCTCACTCAGAGAAAAAAAAATAAAGAGGAAAATACATCCCTGTTCACCAAGAGTACTTTGTTCAACACCATATTAAAATCATACTATATGGTTTAATACATATTGGCCGTGCCCATTTCTGTCATTACTGTCTTACATACCATTTTAATAAGACATATTTCATACTGTTTTCCTACAATAGGACACAATTCAAAATTCAAACGATGAGACAGAAACCAGATCAACGTGTTGGAGTCACTCGAGGTTAAGTAGTGAGGAAACCGTTTTTTATTAAAGATGGAACGCTCCAGAGTCGTGATATCTCTCATCCCCGTTATAAGAAACATGATCAAAGTAAAAAATAGAGATAAGAATAGCATATCCTCCAGTTTTCAGCTTGATAAATCCAACATCTGTTATTGAAAGAAGGAATATCAAAAGGGACCGAGTGGAGGAAAGCACTTTACATCCTGGTAAAAGAACGAGTCCCATTAAAGTTGCCTACGCGATATTAAAATCAAATATTAGAAGTGTGGGCGCATCTCGTTATGTGCAGTTCATTTCGATTCAGACGACACGTGTTTGAGATCTAATTCAAAGTCGCGTGGGGTTTAAAAAAACGTTCTCGCTAATGGCTCCGCGGGGCGGAAGACGTTAATTCGCCCAATTATCTGTGATATTGAAACGAGTACTTATGTGCCTATGATGATAACATTATAGGCCCATTGCATTATGAATTCAACGAATGCGAAAACTGTAAGCATCACACTGTCACAACAGTGAATCATTTTCAGGAAGAAGGGCTCGTTTACGATGTAAAATCCAAATTTAATTCAAAATCAAAAGGATCGGGACTGCAGCGAGATCCGAGGAGGGTTCTGTACGTCTTTGTTGTCCATCACAGACGAGCCAGAAACGTCCAATCGTGGACGATTTGAATGGAAATCATTGGATTGATTGATCAATGGGTTGAGTCTGCGTCAGCCGATATGATGTCAAAGTAGGGAGGAAGTAGAACAAAGTGTGTGGGGGAGTTTGAGAGACAACGAGTAGAAAGAAACAAAGAAACTGGAGTGACGCAGGGAGTCTAGAACAATAGACGGAACAAAGGAACGGAGAAAATAGACAAAAACGGTGACAAAAAACCCCCAGAAATTATTGTTCTCTACTCGGCCTCATTACACTGAAATAAGAATAAAAGGAGCAGAATCACATTCCTTTGGAAGTACAATGAATGCTGCCGTTTCATTCGGCGAGTCACGAGGGAATGGAGTCTTTATTCCTCGTGTCGTCAACTGATTTTGCGTTTTATCGTTCGCACCGAGGTACAAATGTCAAAACATTTCAAGTGTGTTTTGATCAGAATCTCAGTAATCACTCAGCAGCCTTTAGAGCACACTCTACCTTTAAGGCATGCTAATTCAACGTGTCACCAAGCAACACATGACTCACTTTGTGTGTCGTGATGGAGAAAGAGCAGGGAGAGGGTGTGTGTGTGTGTGTGTGTGTGTGTGTGTGTGTGTGTGTGTGTGTGGGTTAGGGTTATTCTTACCCCCTAAACGCACGATTGTCTGCAAATGGCCGACGACGTCAGCTGATTTTTTTGGTTTGTTACACCTAGCTTGAAGGACCTTGACTTATATCAGTATCCAGGGTTCATACACATGTTGACCAATGGACTTCCAGGACTTTTCCAGGACTTTAAACCAAATTTCCATGACCAAACATTTAGTGAAATCTGGGTGTTCCATGAAAAAGTGATAAAATGTAATATTTAAACTAACAATGAGGATTCCAAAGCATACAGTATTCCTTAAAGGACACAAATGAATGAGAGACAATAGTTTGATTAAAAGAATAAACATTTATAGATATACTCAGCGTATGCCTGCTTATATTTTGAGCCTCTTTCTTTTAAAAGCATATTAATTATTTCAAACTCGAACGACGAACGACATGAACACATGAATATAACACATTTGCATGACTTTTACTAAACTTTTGGGGTTTTATTTTTTTCAACCATTTTTAAATTCCATGACTTTTCCAGGTTTTCCATGAAAGTATGAACCCTAACTAAACAAAAGAACAGTTGCTGACCTCAAGGCAAGATATATTCATTCAGTAATTACAATAATAATAATAATAATAATAATAATAATACAGAGAAGCTCGCCAAATCCACACGATCATTACTCATTAGAAAACGTTAATTCTAAAAAAAAAAACGTTGTTGAGTGAAGTGTCCCTCCCTCCTGCCTACACGAGTCCGTACGCAGCTGTGAATTTCACGTCTTTTTCTGAGTGTCCATAATTTTGTAAAGTTTAAAATGTCAAGTTGTCGTGCCCGGGCATATTTGTCATCGCGGCGTGTGGCCACGCAGCCTCGGACAGGCTGATGGATTAAGGAACAAGAGGCCACGCCGGTGGTCTGCTTATCCAACATCACCCCTCTTAACTATGCATCCCCCCTGACACCTCTTCTTTTTCTCACCCTGCCTTCTCACCTTAACCCAGCCCCTCCTCCCCCAGTCTCTGCGTCCTGAAAAGAATCCAACACAACAGCATTTGGCATCCCAGTCTCATCACCTCTCTCTTCACTCCCGGCCCTGAAATGGGCAGAGAGCGAGAGGGCCTGTTAACCTCTCCTTGCCTCCAAGCTCTGAAGTGGACGCTGAAAAGAAGCCTGACTTCTCCTCGCCGCCCTGAACACTGTTGATCAAAAACCAAGCTCTTGCTTCCCCCCCATCCCTCCTGTCTTCTGACTGTGTGAGAGATAAATTCAACAGTAATTCAGTTAGATTTTCCTTCAGAAATGTCTCATCAAATACCTTAATCAGCCTGTCATTTGATTCACTTAAACTGGATTTACTTAAAACATAACACTACAACAAATGCATCATTAATAATCTGAATTTTGAGCTGTAAGGGCTTGAGTTAAAACAATTATTTACCTTTGATAAAATATGTTTATACGCTAAGCCGATCAAAAGCTGGGATTTTACAGTTAGTCTCAGTCTCTGTTGTAAAAGTGTGTTTTCAGTCACTGATGACGAAACCAACCTCTGCATCCCTGTTCTACTTCCTTCATCAATGATTTAGAGGAGACACACCAGGCAAAAACAAGGTTTATTTTGCTTTCATAGCATCTGGTCTTTCAAACTGGTGGAAAGAAAACCACCATGTAGCACCATGTAGATCCATGTAGCGCCATGTAGCACCATGTAGATCCATGTAGCACCATGTAGATCCATGTAGCACCATGTAGCTCCATGTAGAGCCATGTAGATCCATGTAGCACCATGTAGATCCATGTAGCACCATGTAGATCCATGTAGCGCCATGTAGATCCATGTAGCACCATGTAGATCCATGTAGCACCATGTAGATCCATGTAGCACCATGTTGCTCCATGTAGCACCATGTAGATCCATGTAGCACCATGTAGCTCCATGTAGCTCCATGTAGCGCCATGTAGCACCATGTAGATCCATGTAGCACCATGTAGATCCATGTAGCACCATGTAGATCCATGTAGCACCATGTAGCTCCATGTAGCGCCATGTAGCGCCATGTAGCGCCATGTAGCACCATGTAGATCCATGTAGCATCATGTAGTGTCATGTAGCACCATATAGCTCCATGTAGCGCCAGGTAGCGTCATGTAGCGCCATGTAGCACCATGTAGTGTCATGTACCGCCATATAGCGCCATGTAGCGCCATGTAGCGCCATGTAGCACCATGTAGCTCCATGTAGCGCCATGTAGCGCCATATAGGTTTTTTTAACCATTATTCACCCGGTGACTGATGATTTCTAATATATATATATATATATATATATATATATATATATATATATATATTAAGATTCTCTTTCTTCAATTGAAATGTCATAGGAAAATACAAAAAGAAAAAAGAAATCTCAGAATCTTCCCATTTTCTCTGTAACCTTGTCACACACAGTTCCCGCCCTCCACATATGCATTTATATATATATATATATATATATATATATATATGCAAAATGACGCAGTGTGGGTCAAGCTTGGCTCGTATCACTGGTGCAGAAAGTAGTCCTGGCACAAGTCGAGTTCACAGATGGTTCACTGCGAGCCATGAATATGCTGACATGAATATACAGGAGGAGACCGTAAACCCGGAGGAACAAGGTCGACAGAGCACGCCACACCTGCTCAGACCTCCAGGAAACTGTAACAATGACGTACGAGCATTTGTTTAGAGCGGTGACATAGTAAGAAAACAACGTCCTCATCGAAGCACATCCAGCACAGGGACGCGTTTCAAAATAAAAGCTTCGGAGGCGGATCACAGGACCTGGAGGACACTTGGAGACTCTGCAGGAGGGCACAGGGTATAAATCAGGTACCCGACCCACGTCTCTTATTCACGCCGTTACCATCTGGGCAGCAGCACTGGAGCATGAGGTAGCATGGGGTAGTACACATATGTCATGTGTACTACCCCATATAATTAAATAAAGGTGAATTGTCTGTAATTTTCTACTGTTATTAATGCAAATCATCACGTCATGTCGACTTTGTCATGTGGTTCCCTTTCACTAATGCTTTTATCTGAAAAGTCGAATACATTGTGAATCCAACATTAGCCCCCCTTGTTATTCTCTACGTCTCGTCTTTTCAAGTCTGCCTGCCATCAGGAACATTTTAAAAAAAAGATGCTATAATCACATAAGCACAGGAGCTTTAAAAGATAATTTCCTCTCCCTTTGTAATCCTCTGTTATTCTCTTTCTTCTGGCTCTTAATGCACAGCAGAGAGCAATGAAGCACATTAAAATGATACAAATCGCTGTTTCGCATGTCGGACCTCTTTGATGTTGCAAAATGAAAGGGAGACAAAAAGATGGACATGGGAGCGCAGACTGGTGGGATGGAGGAGGTGGAAAGAGAAGCGGAGGAGGTATAGAGTGAGGAATGGAGTGAGGCAGAGGGTGAACACATGAACTCTCTTCCCTCCCAACAAACCCAGTCACACGGTACGCTGCTGAACTCATGAACCTCCTATTTGTTCCCATTAGTGTCTTTTTGATAAATTTTACTAATTCTTTATAGCCCAAAATCAAAAATTGGCCTCAGAAGGCTTTGCAATCTGTACATATAATTGTTTTTAAAGATAAATTTTTTTTAAAATGCACTGTATAATAACACTTAGGACACTCCTTCCTTTCCACCAAGTCTTCCAAACCCAATGCAACGATCTGCTTACTCTGCAAACTGCGCAGTATTGATTTATCGAGGCAGGCTGTCAGGAAGGGACCTTGTTTGGGCGTCAAGAATAATGAAGAAAACACAAATATATGTTGACACAACTAATCACACCGTCGTGATGGGAATCGTATTGAGCTGCAGATGAGCTTCATTTAGAGGAACACTTAACGCAGTAAATGGCACAAAGGCCACAACAAGCTGGGTTCGGGAGATACAGGAGAGTAAAACTGCTGACACTGCTGTTTCATTACTTCTGGCCACATTCAGACAGTGATAACTGTCTTTAGGCGATGCTTCACTATCTTATCTCTTATTCTTCATGGGACGCTGTCAGTACTACAGTGAATAAAGCTGAGAGGGACCCGAAGAGCTGCGGAGCTAATGACTCGGAAAGACAAATAAACAGCCTCAAGGTGAGAGCGGCGTAAAAATGAATTAATTCCTTGCAGGGGTCACTTTATGTCTGTCCGTGTGTGTGTGTGTGTGTGTGTGTGTGTGTGTGTGTGTGTGTGTGTGTGTGTGTGTGTGTGTGTGTGTGTGTGTGTGTGTGTGTGTGTCAGGTAATGAACCCAACAGAGCTGAAGCGAGTGGCCCCCACCACTCTTTTACAAGAACAGTTTACAGCCACAGTGAATCTTCAAGAAAGCCATTGGTGTGTGTGTAAAAGCATATGTGCGCTCCCATAAGGTTGTGTATACTTGATTTATGTGCTGGTGTGTGTGTGTGTGTGTGTGTTTGTTCGGTTTGGACAGTGGCCTCTCATTTTACTGCGAGTAGCGACATTTTGGAATAGAAAATATAAAAGGAAGAACAATCACATAAATGTTATATAAGAACCATGCAAGGTAGAGAGAGGGATCAGGAGGAAAATAATAATTATTGCAAAATTATGAGAATGCAGCATGTATACAAGTATTTTTTTTCATCAAATGCATTATTATTAGCGAATTAATGCAATCATTTTCACCCGTTAATCACATGCTCGGTGCAGTCATTCTCTGAAGCCGTTTCATACGAGGTAATTCCCTCCAGCAGATGGGGAGGTGGGGCAAAAAAAAAAAAAAGGAGGCGCAGAAGCACTGAGAGATAGAAACACCTCGAGTCTTATGAAGATGAAAACCACCGACGCAAATCCAGAGCATGAACGCAGCATTATCCAGCTGAAAAACACTCCCGTTTCCATGTCTCTCTCTTCATTCATCCAGCGATGGAATTGCTCTCTTTTAGCGCTTTTAATGTATTGACTTAGCACTTTGCTGCAGCTGACTCTCGCACAGTGTCGCACCTGTGTGTGTGTGTGTGTGTGTGTGTGTGTGTTCAGCGGCAGACTGGAGCATCTTGTTCGAGACACTTGACTGGAGTTTCACGGTGGCGGAGAGAAAATGGCCCTCATTCCCCCCTTTTCCACTCTCGATTCCTCAAAGTGAATGTGCGTATGTGCTCACAGACTCACATATTTCACCCGCAAGAGGGTCTATTTTTAGTGCGCCCACTGATATCCAACTCAATAACACCCACGGTGAATGTGCCTCGCTACTTTCTTCCTGCTCCTGCTGTATTTCCTGAATTGAGGCACTTTCAACGCGGTTATGATAATGGTGCCCGACATCGTGCCAACAATGAAGAGTCACCGCAAGGCCGCCGCTCTTTCACAGCAGACCAGTATTATGAATATGATAATATAGGAGCGAGTGTATGTTGAATCATCGACTTGTTATCAAACAAATAATTATACTTAACTCTAGAACACGAACGTCAGGTGATTTTTCACCCGAGCGATTGTGGTTACGTTGTTTTCGTTGTGTTGCTTTTGTCTGAGTTGCGTGGGTCCTTGTGTAGCTTCATGTTGCCCACTGACGGTATTGAAGGTGGGCGTGTCTTTATTGAAGGTGGGAGTGTCTTTATTGAAGGTGGGCGTGTCTTTATTGGCGATGGACGTGTCTTTATTAAAGGTGAGTGTGTCTTTATTGCAGGTGGGAGTGTCTTTATTGTAGGTGGGCATGTCTTTATTGCAGGTGGGAGTGTCTTTATTGAAGGTGGGCGTGTCTTTATTGGAGGTGGATGTGTCTTTATTGAAGGTGGGCGTGTCTTTATTGGAGGTGGGTGTGTCTTTATTGAAGGTGGGAGTGTCTTTATTGAAGGTGGGAGTGTCTTCATTGAAGGTGGGTGTGTCTTTATTGGAGGTGGGCGTGTCTTTATTGCATGTGGGCATGTCTCTCTGCTCCAATCCCTGGTTGTTTCAACCTTCACGTGTTACGTTAGTGATAGAGGGTGAAAACATTCCGGATGGTTTTCCCATTGAAAGGAGACTTTTCCTTCACAGGACAAGGCTCACATGTCCCAGGAACATGTGGACCAAAGAACAAGTTCATAGCTCCATTATTTATGTTTTTAATCAGGTTTTATTGACGATTCCCTAATTTTTCAGCCTATTTTGAGTCTTTTTTCAGGGTCCCCCCATGATACCTGTTTTTCATTTTATGAGAAGTTCTATAGGGTAAAATAAAAGAAGAGGACTTCAATTTGCCTTGTATTGCTGTATTTTAATATATTTTGATGAGAAGTATATTTTATCAGGTACATTATCGCTCTATGGCAACGTTATGCTTCCTGTTCCAATCTGCCGAAACCCCCCCATAGTTACATTAGCGCATCTGTCCAAATTATTGGTTGGGGGGTAACCCTTGAGATAAACAGAGCCTCTTCAACGCTGACTGAAAGATGCATGATTGTTTTTCTGAACACACTGCAGCCTCAAAACAACAATCAGTCATTTGAATCAATGCCTCTGACGACCTCAATGAAACACAAAATTATCAGCTTCAGCAAAGTGGCCTTTACTGCCGAGCCCACGGAGGCGCCGGCAATGTTTTCTGTGCCTCGTATGCGCTTCGGATCCAAATGTGGCGTCTTTGTCTTTGACTTTGTCGCAGGATCACAGGAAATCCAACACCTGGACTGCTGTTGAATGTCATCCTGTCTCCCAAGCATCTCCTGACAATTTATCCTGCGAGCTGCCTGATAAAACAGAAAGGTCATTGAAGTAGTGTTAAAAAAAGAAAACAATCAGGGAAAGAGGCAGAAGCCTGCTCCTCAGCGCCGCTCTACATCACTTCAGAAGTCTTTGATAACTTTCAAAGAAAGTTTTTTTTCGATGGCAGTTGGATGCAAACAATTACAGAGGCGCCCGCGATGAAACATCCCGAGGTCATGAGGAGACCCTGTGATGAGCGGGAATGACACGGCGAAAAAGGAATTACAATTAGCCGTCTTTTTTTTATAGTTGTGAGAGTCAGAGGAAGGAAAGAGAGAGATTACGTGAATAAATGGTGTTTTATAAAACATAGTTCGGGAGCGAAGGCCACGCCCCCAACTGAACCAATCATCCGAGCCCTACGTACTTAAACGCATCAAAACCGCTGACTTCCTCTTCGACTCTTTTCCGACATCCCTCCCTCCAACCCCGTTCTTCTCTTCTTACTCATCTCTCTCTCTCTTCTCTCTCTTTCCCACAGGACTAGTGGTCTAACGGGGACTCTGCACAGCCAGAGCTTCAGAAGAGATACCCCTCCACCCACAAGTCTCCACCCCCATCGTTCCCATTAGCCACCGGATGCCAGCAGTCTCATCGCAACCCTCCAACCCTCTTCACGACCTCTTCATCCCTTCATCCCTTCACCCCTCGACCCCCGTCCGGTTCCTTAACCCGACCCTCTCTTCCATCTCGCAATAAATTATCTGTAAACTCGTATCGCTTATTGGCGTGGTCTTTGTTAGTGAATGGCAGAAATGGAAAACATGACTGACTCCCAGAGAGAAATCGAGAAGCCGTTCACTGGACCCGTTTATGTCTGATGTCGCCATGGCGACGCCAACTTCCCCTAACGAAGCAGAGTAGTCGTCAATGGTCCCAGTGGGACAAACTGGGACGAACTGGGACGAGCCTGCAGCCGCCGACACCCGGCGAGTTGCACCGAGTCTCTCTGAAGTGCAGAGAGAGCTTCATGAAGAGGTTTCAATTAAAGCAGGTTTGATTATCTTTAATAATAAAAAATAAAAATAAAATGACGCTCAGATTCAGAGATGTCCTTCGTCGGCATCCTGAAGCCGTGTGCCGCTCACCCACCGGTGCGGCGCGGCACGGCGGCTTCATTGTCCACTCCATCGCTTCCTCTTCTGTGATTATATCTTCATGAATATTCATTTCCTCAGAGGACACGAGCTGAACGCTTCCCGCTTTCATCTTCTCATTAAGATACAGCGGTATCCGTTTCCCTCAACTCTAAAGTATTAACTCTTTTGTTTCATTAATTAATCATTCGTCTTAATTATTATTATTTTTTTCATATTGTCAAATTTCTTTTGGTGTATTACAGTGACTGAGCGCCATTGTTTTTGTTCTTGAGCACTGTTACATCTACGCACTGAGACAGTTAATAAGTAAGAGAGTTATTAATCTATCTTTCAAGGGGCCGTGGACATTTCATCTGCAGCATCGAATCGTAATTGCTCCATTAAAATTATGTCGTCGGGATACATCGAGCAGTATTTTATCGTAATCGCATTATAACCGCTAAAAAAGTGCGGCACAGCAGATTCTTAATTTACAGCGATGTCTTTCCCCAGGTTGCATAATTCAGAGCGACAGTCCGACTGTAGACGGAGGAAGTCATCGCTCCACGAGTAATGTGACGGGATCAAAAGGTATTACCTTCATTTTATGAGATGAAGAATGGCTTTAAACATCTAGTTTGCTTTGTTCTTCTCTTTCCCCACTCATGTGTACAATGAGGAAAAGTTCCTCCTCGTGATTCTTTTATTTTTCCACCATTTATCTTCCTTTTTTTCAAACTTATTTATGATAATCAAACATTGTGACCACACCTGTGGTTTTCCCACCTCAGGACTAAACACTTAGTAGTAATATTTAGCTTAGGAAGCTCATGAACTAACCTATAAGGAGCCACTCATCCTTTTTATCTCATATTAAATCCTGATTTTCTCCTCATTCACAAGGTCTATTTGAAAAACTTAAACAGCTATAACATACAGAAAACCCTTGAGAAGATAGATAATAAGGCCATATATGTGTTAGTGGTATATTGGTTTAGGATAGTACACAGAAAAAAAAAGAAAACCAAATGTATTTTTCGAAAAGAATAGTTAACTATATCAATGAACACTTTCTATTTAAAAATAAAACAGCTCAATATTGTAGGAGTATCTGTGCGATGTTTGGCTTTGATTGAGTGAAGTTAAGTATTTTTAATAATTATTTTAGTTCAGACATGTCAAGAGCTCATGTCAACTCCGCTCAAGCTAGAAAGTTCCCACAGTCCTCGGTGGTCCCTGAACGGTGCTCGTTTCATATTTCAGTCATAAGTAAGTACATTTTCATATTTTTTGCTGGACACAAATGACATTCTTGTGTGTATCTTTGCAATGCTTTGTGTGAGGAATGTAACCGTTGCGTTTAGCCTTCTAGCTAGTTCCTAACTTTTTTAATCAGCATTTTTTCAAAACTTGGTGTGCATTTTGAGTCAAAATTGGCACTGATGTTGCCTATGAGGTCACATTTGACCATTAATCAGGTCTGTGATAGATTTGTGACTATTCTAAATAACATAATATCCGGAAACACCCGATAACATGATGGGATGGATTGGCCAATAAGGAGACGACTTCCCAACAGACGTCCCTCATGCAAAGAACATGTAGTCAAAGTGCTGCTGCCTGCTGCACTGGTCCCTTGAGTGAATTAAACACAACCCCTGCTTGTATGGAGAGTTGACGTCCATCAAGACGCCACTGATGTGTGTGTTTACTTTGACAACAGTGATGTATGACAGGCGCCGCATGCCGACATGCTGACGGCGTGTTTTGGACATAATTTAGAGACGCGCGTAGAAACGTGGACAGACTTCAGCAGCTCGGCGGCTTGGAAACAACCGCCGGTCAACACTGTATTCATGAGGCGCAATTAAACTCCACACTCATTCGGTTGTCTGGCAGCGGAAAACGGAAAAAATATGTTAATGAAAATAAATCATGGATTCAGAAATGGACAGTTTCCCACCCTCCCTTCTGTGTTTTTCTCCTTTTCTTTTAATTAACTACAAATGTAGGAAACCGTAGCATGTCAAGTTAAAATTACACCTCAAATGATTCGCCATGGTCATGTGGTGATATCGGTTCTTTTTTTCCCCGGTTTTCGGTTGTTCAGTATTGTTTTTTTATCTTCTGCACACCTTTTTTCTGCCTCTTTCCTGGTTAAGAATTATAGTGGCTGCATTGGCAAATATAAAAGGTTTTTACAGCATTTTGGGAGCAATTCAGGAGACTCATCCCCCTCCACAGCATGGAGAGCCATTTGCACCAGAGCAATACATCTTTATGAGCATTATAGGAACATAAACAGTGCTATATTATATCATAATATAAAAAAAAAGAAATGTTTTAATATAATTTAGTCCAGAAATTGAATATCAGCAGATGTTACGCGGAGCCTTGACATCAAACCTTGAGGGATTATGTCATTAAATAAGAGTAGAATGATCCTGTGGAAACACAGATGTGTGGGTAATTTCTAAATCGCATGAGGTCCCACTGGTAATACTGGTACAGAGCAAAGAGGGGGATCAAGAGAAAGATTGTAAGTCAATCGCTGTGGCTTCTGGTCTGTGTTTCAATGTAATGAATACAAATGACGTCGCCCTTGCTGCGGATGTTTGGTGTAAATGATTCATTTTGTATCCCTTCCACTCAAATAATTTGCATAATGTTTAATATACATTTTAATTAACAAAAAAGGATTCCGTTGCATGCTCAAGTGCAGGATAACAGCATTAAAGGGGAAGGTCACAGAACGGAGGTGCCGTGAGTTTAATGCATGGCAAAACACCAACAAATCCCCTGGTCACAAACAGAAACACTTGTCCATAGCCGAACAAATCCACTGTACGCTGAGGATGCACGAGCATGCGATCGCCATCATGCAACCACACAAACTCAGCAGCCTCCGTCCTGCCTGGATTACCGGCTGGTTGATAATGCAAGTCCCTGATTTATGGTGTAATCTAGTTCAGGGAGGGAGAGCTTCTCATACTAAAAGGCAGAAAGATCCAGCGCTGACCTTTGGTGTCCAGCTCGGCTTGTCAACAAACTCTCAGCACTACCAGAAAGAGGACAAGACTGAATTAGAATGAACCGAGCAGGTGAATAACAAAACGTGGACTCATTTCATTCACTACCTGGTAGGAATGATGATGGTGGTGGAGGCTTCTTCTAACAATGGCACTAATTATACTGTTGTTGTCATACTGGTTAATCTACTTAGAAATATACATTTCCATGCAATCTGCCATTATTATATTGCATAAACAAATCTGAGTCGTTTACTTCTGGCTGGCACTAACGTAGTCGTGGTAAAGAATATTTGCTAGAAACAAACTAGTTGATATGTGGTGTGGTACATCCTCGTCTGAAGGTGAAAGGTTGTCTCTTCCAGACGGCCAAAGTTAGGAGAAAAGGTCTTCGTCATTCATCCTCAATTAAAGGCCAAACTTTCCTGTGAGGCTCTGTGTAGAGATGCCGACTTTATGACCTTCGTAGTCCTGGTCAGTCCCTGCGTAATAGAAGGCTGGACTGTTGACAAGTGGTGATCAAGAAATTATGACAATACACATAAGGTAAGAAATGCATACAATACAGAAAGGTCAAGAGATCACCAAACCTTTCTATCTGCTGGGCGTAGGGGTGGAGCGGTACACGTGTTTTGATTTGATATGCGTCTTCTGTTCAGTATTCCCTGTGACCTAAACTGTCAAAAAAAGTAATATAATGTCTACTTCTTGCATGTGCAAAAAAATACATTCTGGAGTGGGGGTTTCATCCGTGGTTACCCGGAAAGACGTCTACGTTAGCTGCGACCGCGTCGCTAAGTGCTAGCGTCTCCGTGTCTGTGGCGTCCACAGATGTCTGTGTATAGGTTCGTTTTCGGATAATAACCAGGGCTGAACTGTTCTGCATATCTCTGCCAATTCCTGGTATCCATTCTGCTCACCGGTGTCCAATGACCTGTCTAACTTTGGGTTTGTTCGCTTGTTTTTCCGACGGCATGGACACTGGCCAACTGTGCCTGTTAGTTTGACCTCCGAAACTGTCAGTCACCTTACCAGGTGGGCCTCGGTATCCGTCCCACTTCCTGTTGCGCGTAACCTGAACGCTGACATTTAGTAAGTTCAAAACCTCAAATTGTACTAACTTTATGAAACTCAAGCTAAAATCCCTCTGATTGAAAGACAGATCTGCTAACGAGAGGGAAAAGATCTGAACTTGGTGGTGCTAGCTCTTTCACTTCTGTTTAGCTCATGATATTTGACTCAAACCTCATCTCAGTAAACAGGGGAATCTAAGGCCTCTTAATTAGTGGAGACGGGACGCTCTCGTCGTCTCTGTTGAGGGACGTATGTTTGATATCTTTAGTGAGAAGTGGGCCAGCCTACAATCTGATGAGGCCTGTTGACTGGTGAATACTTTCAATGTCAGTTTAAATGTAGGCTTGTCTGAGCAAAATCCCGATGGGGCCATGATGTCACCGCTTCTGTACTTGGTCTAGAAGATTATTTCGAAATTATTTTTCTGTGTCTGATACCATGTGTGTGAGGCAGTGACACTTTACCAATTCATAATGATTGAGGTCTTAAGAATGCTCTTAGCCTATAGATTAAAAAAATGATTTGGGTTCCTCATCACAGACTAGGTCGGAAATAATTCCTAGAAAACCTTGAATAACGTATTAAAAACATTAAAGAAATTACAGTTAATGTCCAGAAAGCTTTAATCAAAGCAAATATTTAACTTAAAATACAATAATGTATTAACTATTACTTTTAATTTTGTGTTTTGTATGCAAATAACTACGATGACTATAAAAAGTTTTAATTATAAAATGATAAATATGACTTACAGTTATCACTGACTTTGGGAGGATGCATGACTTTACATTGAATTTGCAATTTAAGCAAATGTTCTAATTTACCTTTTTATATTAACTATTACTCCACAATAATGCAAAGGTACTTTATATCCCATGAATTGATAAACCAGCCTCAGATATGCACAAATATAATTGGTAGAATACTCGATTACTAATACAATCTATCACAGACACCAGATGTACCCACCTTTTCATTAATTCAGTTCTTTAGATCAAATATGTATTATTTGCAAGCACACTTACATATTACACAAGCATAACCCATGAGGTGTGAAGGGTGCCTCAATAATTAATTGACAATGTCAGGGTTATGTAAACCAGCCTCCCTAAAAAGGTGAAGAGATCAGACGAAAGAAAAAAATCCCCTTTTATGTTTCGCTTCGCCGTCTCTCGAGAAACACTTCATGTGGCTCTTAGCGGTCCGCAAGCAAAGCGGCTTTGTTTCTACGATCTCCATCATCTCCAAATCCCGTCCTCGTGCCCACGTTGTACACATTCACTGCGGGACACGCGACAGCCTTGACGGATGGGCCGCTTGAAGCGGAGCAATGAAACAATTACTCCTGCACTCCATCTCTGTCAGGACTCCGTTCAAAGAGTTCAATGTTCAGACAGAAAAGGGCCCATAACTCAAACCAGTGATCATTTGAATAACACTGGTGTGCATTTCCATTTTTTTCTGTGCATCCAATTCCATCGAGAGAGAGAAAAAAGAGGAATATTTGGTTTAGGAAGTTGAGAATTTCGGAGCCCATGAATAAACATGAAGGAGGGTGACACGAGTTTAGCAAAACTTAGCGGCTAATGTTGTGTGACCAAGTCTGCCCATCCGAATGTCCACAGCTGAGCGGTGAATGTGGCTTCCTGTTGTGTCTGTTGGACCAGGATGTGTGTGTGGATGGACAACCGAGAGTTTCAGGCCGTTTTGGGATGAAGACGATAACACTGACAGCGTGGAGCCGATCCAACCGCAGTTTCTTAATAAAGAGACGATCACACATTCGGAGGATAGCTTTGGATTCACAGAATGAATGACTTCATTAAATTAGTTTAGAAAGTGTACGGACTAAAAATGCTGCCAATGACAATATAGTTTTTTATTTATTCTGGATATCTTTTGGCTACCTATTGATTGATCAGTGGGATTAATTAAGCAGTACATATTTGGAATTATCTGCTTCATTATGCTACTGTTGCCAAGTGTTTTGGGTAATGGAGACTACATTACTTTTAGCTGACCCTTTTATCCAAAGTGACTTACATGCTATACAGTAGACACTAGACACAGCAATGTTGAGCAATTAGGGTTAAGTGTCTTGCTCAAGGACACATTGACATGGACTAGCGGTGCCGGGGATCGAATCACCGACCTTCTGATTGAAAGACAGATCTGCTAGACTAGACCGAAGAATATTGTGTTCAACAAAACCACATTCCATATTGTTTGTTGACCATCTTCCATCAAAATAACATTTTAATCTGCAAATATTTGCCGAGGTTGAATTGTTAGAGATTACAGTCCAAGGAAAATTGTGTATTTTCTTCAAATGAATCGCTCCCTGCATATGGTTTTGCAAAGAGAAAATAGATTTTGTTTAATTTTTGTGCACCAGAAAAAAGTGATAAAGCTTCTTAAACTGATAGTGGCAGAAGGAAAGGTCCTAAAGTGGCCTCGCTGTTCCACATCACATCTGCAGATGTCATCACTTTGGCAGAAAGCGGGTTTGCTTCCTTTCACGGGAGATTGTTCGGGAAAGCAAAGAGCTCCATTTTATTCAAACAATGTCACGGAGCTCATATTCACTTCCACGATCCTGCATAATTAATCTGGAGGCAGTTGCCTGTTGCTGCGGTTGTGTTATGTGTTAATTATGAATTACTGTCAGGTGCTGTGGTCAAAGCAGCATCGTTACTACAGAATTAATGAAGCTACTTAAAAACCAGGGGTAATTAGTGAATTGGAGGGAAAGAAAAAGGGGGAGGCTGTGTGGGAGAAAGAAACAAACAGACCGACACAGAGAGGAGGCGTGACCTCATTTCACCCGAGGACTGCAAGTCCACAACGTTGGTTGTTGTTGACCCAAATTACCAAAAAGATGGTGATCTGACTCCAGAGTTTTTAAACCCATATTGAATTAAACCCACGCGTGGGCGGATGAGCATTTGGATCCTCTCCTCTAATTGACTACATGGTGTGCACTACTTTTTGATAACTGCACCGCTCTTAATTAGTGCCCTCATTTCAGATTACAAATGAATACCGTCAGCATCAGTGGAGGCGTGCAGTTTGTCCTTGTTTAGAGTCGTAAAGTTATTTATTCCAAGTTTGATGAGCACAAAGCGCCCACACAACAAAAGTTGGCTCTTTTAGTGTACTGCCTACAATTCTAAATACACAATACTTATATTGTGATTAAAGCTAAGTGTCTGATGGAGGAACCGGATAATCAAGTCCAAAGCGGAGAGGATTATCTCTGCCTTACAATAATACACCAACCTCAGCTCTAAATTTGCCATCTGCAAATATCCTAACCGATTTATGTAAACTCACTGATGCAGTAACAAGCCAAGGGAATCTAAGAAAACAGTATAAATACTGTATAAATAATACAGACATTTTTCTATAAAAAAATGAGAAAATGTTTTTATTTGTTATTATTAGCATAATACGTAAATTAAAAGTTGGGTTGTTGATTTACAGATAATGTCTGTAATTTTACAAAGTTTTGTATACAATTTTAAAAAAACAGAAAAACTACTGTAAAAATTTAGAGTTATTTCCTGTAAAATTCGATTTATTTTTACAGTGTACTTATATTGTGATCAATGCTAAGTGTCTGATGGAGGAACCGGATAATCAAGTCCAAAGTGAAGAGGAATAATGTATAATAATGAATGTATAAGCCGCCTGCAAATATCCTAACCGATCTATGTAAGTATGGAAACTCACTGAAGCAGAAACAAGCCCACGGAACTAATGAACGGCTACTTTTCGCTTCATTAACTTGTTCTTCGCCAAACTATTAATATTGAATAAATCCTCCATTCGTGACCACGACGTATGTCCGATGTTGAGGGACGTCAACAGATTAGTTGACTCACTGCGTGGAGGCGACCTCTTTCCATCTCACAATGTCAAGTTATTCAACACATTCCCATAAATACGTCCTCCATCAGGGTGAAAGCAGTAGAGATTATGAGTCGTTCCAACCACAAGCCTCACTGATGGTCGTTGGCCGTTTAAAAAGGTGATTTAGTAATGCACTTTCCAATGCAAACATAAGAGACTCACAGGAGCCAGATTACAGAGATAAAATGTGTTGAGGCCTACTGTACATATGTCTGCTGGGGCAATGACCTAACCCAGTGGTTCTCAATCTTTTTTCAGTGATGTACCACCGTGAAACACAGCGCTGTGTCATCAGTGTCAGATTTATTATAGAATATATGCAATTCAGTGTATGAACGTACACTTATATTGTATTGAATCTTCATTAAATAACTATTTCTTTAAGTTTTTCTTAATGAATGCTCATTTTAAATATATAAAAAACAAACCTCAGCAACATTTTCAAGTCAAGGATCAGCTCAACAAACATATTGATGTAAACAACAAGATATCTTGTTCGTCAGTGCTTTCCAATACTACAGCTAATGGCCACTATGTACTGCCACCTCTGTGAGTAAAGGACTTTTCTGTGGACATTTTGGGAAACACGCTTAGTTGGTTTCCTGCCAAAAGCAGGATTAAGATTTGACTAGGAGACTATTAGCTCAGATTGTAGGTCGTTTTAATCGTTTAGTATTTGGACTGTTGCCTCAGTTCATAGTGCCACATGTTACCTGTAAAAAAAGAGGCATCAGAAAGGTGCAGTTTTATACGAACAGAAACTCTGATCAGAGGTTTCAAAAAAGAAAAAGTTGGATTGTGCATCACCCTAAAAATAAGGACAAAGTTTCTTCTTATAATGAAACATTGATATACAAAATTGTAACTTTTACATCATTTGAACAATTTAAAAATGGATTGGCGAAAAAACTTTTATTTTGTCACCAAGACGACCTATTTGGATAAAACCATGTAAAAATCCGAAATTAGTGTTATAATGCGCTCATTCGGTTTTTCTGAGACGGCAGAATGAAATAAAACAAGATGTTCCACCGTGGCTATGGCTCCACTTAGTCAAGACAGATGACTGTTAATGCCTGAAAGAGGTTCTCTGGAACGGCTCCAGCTAAAAGCAAAAGTTAAACAGAAAGACAATGAGTGAAAAAGGGATGAGACAAAGAATTATGAGACAGAGGGTTAAAACAGGACTCCAGATACCTCGTAGGAAAATGCAACGTGCTCATTTCTCAGCTTTAATCGCGTGAGACATTCGTGGGAAATTGTCATAATAAGCAAGTGAATTCTCGCATTATGGCCTGAAATGTGTTTTGTGAGGTCACGTTAACCTTTTGACAAGCAGGATTATAAACATGTGCGAGTGGGCGTTTGTGACACATTTAAAGAAATACACTCAAGCCGTCACTTCTGAATCACTTCACCCTTCATCACAATCAAATCGCACAACAAAAGCTCAGCTGGTCGACAGGCCGCTCGTTATGCTTCGCGGTGACATGGATCGCAATCAAATTGATTTCATGGGGGACACACATTTATTTTGACGGTATAAACTGTATTTGAGAACGCTTTCAAGACCAAATTCTCCATAACCTATAATTTGACCTGCTTTCAAAAGGTGTGGTGGTTACGTCATCATATCGGGGGTTTTCAAACAAGAATGTGCGACTTGAATATGGGATGATGGGTAAAAAAACACCAGAATAGTAGCGTGATAATGTATGGAAGCCCATTATTGAAAGCAAAAAAAAAAAAAAAAAAATTACAAAAAAAAAATAATAATAATAAGCCTTTTTTTTATCATTAAAAAAAATATATATATTTATTTTATTTTTTATTACTTTTTCTGCACCAAAATATATATATATATATTTGATTTATTTAGTACTTTTTCCGAAAATGGGTTTCCATAATAATGCCACCGGCCAGTGGAGCGCAGGTGTGCCGGCCATGTGACTCCGGCTGGAGAGCAAAGAGATCAGAGCTGGTACCGAAATGATTAATTAGCCAGCAGAACTTCAACCTTGGAACGCCACCTATAAGCTCACTCGCTCTTTAATTAGAAAACAAACACCTCGCTGCCTGCCTGCCTTGTGATTAACGAAAAACGAACACTCGCTTTCATCCAACCAGCCAGAGCTGCAGAAGACCTTCCACCCCTCTGTCCGAATGGGCGTACTACGTTGCCGGTAATGCAAAATGGGATTGTCAAACTCCGACGTAATAGCTCGGCGGCTGTAATGTATTGCAGAGCAATCTCATCCTCGGTAACTTGCGTACAGCGGGAAGTTAGAATGGCTGCTAAGTGGTGCAATTTATTCAGTCTTGTCACATTCAATTCACCACTTTTCACATTTTGCTGTTCTATTCATTCTCTTAGTGTTGATAATTGCCTCTGTAATGAGAGTGCAGATTTGGAAAGTTAAACACGAGAGACACCTGTACTCGCAAAGAGGAATCTTTCAAATTAATATTATATCTCAATCATTTTGCACATCCGGCTTTTCAAAGTTGAATCTCTGTTTCCTCCGAAGGGAATTTGACTCTATCTCGACAAGCAAACATCCAGCTCGTCGTCCTTCGCCTTCGCCGGCGAACGAATTGTCGGAAACATTGAAAGAAAAAGACAAATGGGAGCTACAGGTTGACTTTGAAGGACGTCTGACACGTTGAGTGCCAGGATTCAATTGAAGCGCCTGAAGGTACCGCGAGATGGAAAACAAACGCACAAGACAAATGGCAACGAGAGAAAAAATGAAGACAAATTCAATTTCATCCAAACAATCCTAACGTGGTCTTTGTCTGATGAAAAACATACAAGTTTAAAAGAGCCTCGTAGCTTCATTACCATTTATTTCCCTAAACTGAGCCTTCATGTTCAGTTATGAGGACGCTCGTATATTTCCCTGCACGTTAAACCACAAAATTAACCCGGCAACATGGCTGCAGTCACGACTGTTTCAAAGACTTCAGGTTGGCATTAACGGCTCTCAGCAGCGCTTTTCACAAGTGGAGTTAATGGACGAACGCTGTCCGCATAATGGAAGGTCGGCTATTAAGGCTGCGACTCACTGATGAGTAAAATCACACTTTTATAATACGTGTAATATTCTGCCACCCTCTTAACGCAAAGATATAATGATATATAATAATGTTTTTAAGAGTATGAAAGAGGGAGACACAGCTGATGACCTCACAGCTAAACCAGGTGATGCGGTGGAGACTGGGTATCGGGTGTATTGGAGTAGGATCGAACTAAAAGCCGATACTGGTGCATCCCAACCAGATATTACTTTCCATTATTATTAAATTGGTGGAGAAGATGATTTCAAAAAATGTGCATGGCTTATAGCAGGGGAGTGATTCTATTAAACTGTTGCTTCTTCATTGTCTATTTAATCCAATTCATGTTTTTCATGTAATTCATCAGCATTCTTGTTGGTGCTTTTTTACATTTTTTCAGCCTGGAAACAATAAATCAGGCTTAACTGCAAAGCTTGAGGAATAAATATTAGTCTGTGCATGCCAGCTTCCCTTCTGGATATCAATATAAATGAGCTTCAACCTTCAGTCCACGTTGAACGAGTTAGGACGTCCTCTTCAGGTCAAAAGGGTCTTTACACCTCAGCCAAATACACTGAAATGTACTTGTGTGTGTGAGTGTGTGAGGTGATTTGAAGAAAAGCATTCCCCCAGTGAAATATTCTGACTTCATATTTCCTGAACATGTGTTCCCAAGAGGATCCGACGTTTCAACAGAGGGAACAAACTCCTGAATGACATTCAGAGTTGATTCTAAAAGTAGATGGCATAGGCGGTATGGAAAACAAAACTTCTCTGACAAAAGTACTTGACACCACAAAATGAAAACACCTTTTTTTTTTAAAAACATAGTTTGACCTGTACTTCGTAGTTGAAATAACTATAATTAGTAAAAATGCTGAATGGCGTTCCTTTCAGAAGCTGTTTAAAGATTAAAATCAGATAATGAGCATTCTCAAATGATCTGAACAACGCAAGGCTCCACTTATCTGTCAAAGCCGTCCTCAAGGTTACCTAAATGTTAAGATATGGAAATGATATTAAGAGACAGGAACTTGGAACAAAAACCTTGATTAATAATCTTTGCCGAAAATGCAAATTCCTCCCCTCTGGAAGAGGACCAACCCCTCTGCCTCGGCCAAACTGCAAACAGGCCAAGGGCAGAGAGGAATCTGCAGAAGTAATCCTCAAACATATGGTCTGAGCTGGTTGAGTTACTTTCAGAACACAATATAATGCAGAAAATCGATCGCACACGTAACCCTGCAATTGAGCAGTGCAACCATACTGGGGATTTTCAGTATCGTTTCTGTTGGCAGAGCATCAAAAGTCAAGTTTGTTGGCTTGTTGGCTCCAGTTAAGTGAAGTCACACAACTGTGTTGGATCTGGTGTCGTCCAATTTTAAACCAATAGAAAGCCAAATCATTGTCAGGCGATAGTCCTTTCGGCCAATGATTTCCACCTCTTTTGCTCTCCACTTTACCTGCTTACAACAAAAGCCTCCTCCAATGTGATTGGTCAATACTAGTATCAGTACCATGCATATGCATGCAGAATCTGTTTCGAGAGACTTTATTCTGTATCTGTTCAAAAGAAGTGACGCTGTGTTTGAATCCCTTTGCTTTTCTTTTGCTAGTTGTCTCCACCACAGGAAAGGATTCCCAAACAATACCATCATATATCTCTCAAATATCGGACTTTGTAAAATTGAAGGGCTGGAAAAACAAACAAGAAATGGCTGCTTCATGTCAGCCGTCATTCAAGTGAATTAATCCATATAATATATTGTCAATTTAACCATCACGCTAACAAATCTCCTAATCTGATAATCCCTCTATTCCCATCTCAAATAAAAAAAAGTCTTGGGTAATATCTAAAGATAATTATTAAATAAAACAACAAAATCTGAAAAAAGGTCATCCCTGTCTGCAAAAAAAATGACTGATACCCATAACACAGTTATGCAGTAGGGCTGCATTATAACAAATCCCAAAAATGTTGTCTTTTCTCTTGACATTTTCAAGGTGGGGACCTCTGATGAAAAGATAATATATTCAAACAGTAAATGTGCCTGTTTTAACTTCTATGCAGATGATATTTACCTCTTTTTCTTTAATTAAATAAATATGTATCCTCCACTTCACTGATGAGGTGGCATATGTTAGCGTGTGTCGGGGGGGAAAACACACCTTTAACTTTGTTCTTCAATAAATAATGTTACGCTGCTTCCTCCATTGACACTAATTGTTGCCACCAGCAATAAATTAAGCCGCTTTCTCGCTGGGGCGAAAAACAACAACACTTACAGCCACTAACATCTGGATTTTGTCTGAAGTGGGGAACGTTCCAATCAGCATTCATTCCCGGGAAAGAAACATGAAACTGAGTTGGACTAATTTTTGTCACTTTACTGGAAAGATGCTATGTGACCTGCGTTGAAGTGAATATATATTAAATAAGATCAATAGGATGTTAATATCTTTAAAGCCGCCAGACTCCAATTAGACGACAGTGACGACAATCGAGAGAGACGAAATTAAACTTATCGATCTTTGTTAGTCTTTCCAATAATGCAGAGTCTCTGGATTGAAAAGAGACGCACAAAAAAAAAAAGACAAACAAATAAAAAGTAACCACTTTTACAAACTGGTTTCAGTGCGGGAAAAAAATTAAAAAAAACTTGAAAGAAACAAGAGATAGGGCAGCGCCTATTTTTACCGTTTTCCATGAAGATGATGTTTTACATAATAGCCGGGAGAGGAAGAGACAAAGAGAAAAGAACAAAAGATGATCTAATAGGCAGAAGCTCTGTTAGAATGGACGCTGATGGTTGTGCGGCTTTAGAGAGATGGCACAATGAAAGTGATCGGCTACCTTTTTGTTTACCACCACATCACTGGAGAAGAAGAAGAAGAAAAACTAAAGGGAAGGGGAGCGAAAATGGAAAGAGACGGGAGCAGCGTTAACCCCCCCAAAAAATAAATAAATAAAAGGACACAGAAGGAGTGAGACGTGGTGGAGCGAGGCGGGTCTTTATTTACACTGTAGGATTTATAGCGCCCCGCGTATGCTGTGTGGCACTGGGGGGCCGTCGCCTCCTGGCCGAAGGAAGCGACATCATTTCAAGCTCGAGTGCCCGCCGCGCCGCCGAGTGTCCTGCCAAAACGCACACAGCTGCAGAATACCAACAAAATCCACTGACCTTTTCCCCAACAACTGCTGTGTTCATCTGAGTCACGGCACAGAAAGGCCTCTCTCTCGTTACACTGGAGCCTCTGTCTCCCCGCTGACTCTCAAGCGCTCACGGCCAACATGACTCCGCCATCGCATCCGAGCATGTAACCGCCGAAAAGAGCTTTTCCCATGATATGCCACCGATCTCTGAGGAGGAGAATGATGTTTTTAGAGCACTCTCCATGAAAGGGATCACACACACACACACAATGCACATGTTGAGGATACAAATGAGGAGATGAAAGAGGCTCCACGGCTTATGTGTTTGTGCCCATTAAGGTTGAAATACTGTGACAGTTAACCTGTGTCACAGAATGCATTAAACTCTGCTAATCCATAGATACCAGTCTGTTAAAATAGGTTTATTATTATATAGAAATAATGGGAATATTGGTGCAACTAAAAACGTCACTGATGGTACAGTTCCATTAAGCTGCACCAGTAGACCAGTATACACAATAGTCTCTTTTCCATAGACTGTATAGTGGTTGTAGTCACTGAAGTAATCATCTTGGATTATGAACATTGTCAGCTTTGCTTTTTTTGCAACCAGTGACCATATTAGGACTGCAGGCGAGATGGCATATACCCGAGGTTAGCCCCGCCCCTTAGCACACCCTGTTACATGGTCTATGACTCTAAATGGGACCCTCGTTTACTAAATGAACATCATGCTGAATTGAAGACTTGAAACTAGCGATTGAGACCACAAACTGAGGTAAAAAGTAGGTTCACTTTCTCAAAGACTTCTATATTGTCAGATTTAATTTTGCAACCAGGGAAGCCGGCCTCCTATTGGCCAGTAGAGAGAATGCAAGTTCAAGACTCTTCCGCATTGTCTTCATTTCACAGAATCAGGTGATTGCAGCCAGCTTTAGACAATGTTGGACGACATATTTTACAAACTAATTTGTTTGGACGTTTAACCTGCGATTCAAGAACAAGTCAGAAAAAAATCCTCTGATTGAAAGTCGGACCTGCTAACCACTGAACCACAGTCGTCCCTATACAAATACAGTTGCAATTGGTACATCACTGCCAGCCAGCAGGCACGACACCAGCGCCCTGGCCTACCAAAACGGACCAAGACCATTAACGTTATACCTGCGTGAACACAAAAAAAATGGCTGCTATGGAAATGGAACAACCACGTGGAATGCAGCCATCATTACCGCCATTAGTTACAGTCAAAAAGCCTGCCAGTAGAGAGGTCTATTAGCGTGATTAGGCAAAGCTCGGCGTGATGGATGCACATATTTGTACGATAATGATGTTGGCCGTGGCTCCATAATTGTTCCAACATAGTCAATAACATTCCACCTGACATGTTTCCCTGCTTGGCTCTCTTTATCTTCCCGCCTCATCTTCCCCCTCCTTCATCAGAAAAGCAAAAGGTATTGCTTCAATATCATGCAAAAGTCTAATCGTTTCCCTGCTTATTACTTTCAGATTGCATTCAAGTTGTCTGCTGTGAGACGGATGTCTATTTAGACCACATCTGTTCTCAAAGCTAGACAATTACGCCATTAAGAAGAAATGCTCATGGTTGAACAGGCTCTTCAGGACACTGAAGGCTCTCTCGATGCGGAGAAAAGTAACTGGATGGATGAAGACTTCGGCAAACAACGTGCATCAGCTGGAATATCCTAAAAATACTTTCCGCTATTGCACTCACAGAGGCTGTTTCAGCTGTAAAAGGAATTGATTTACTTCTTTCAATGCTATCAACCCAGCGGGCTACCTCCTGTTACTGAGTGACAGTGACTGCTATCAGCTTTCACACTAGGTGTTCCTCTTATTCTGTCAGTTCAAATAGTGCGGCGCGTTTTTGGAGCACAACAGCAGGAACAACTTGCGATATCGTGCAATTTTAATAAAATATTAGGCGCGCTTGCCGCCTCGGAAGATTTGAGTCATCTCCTTTTCTGACTCGCGACATAATGGAACATGACAATATTCACGAGGGGAGAGTTAAATACAAAAGCCCCGGAGCTGCATCGCCCGATGTTCAGTAAAACAATGCTACTTGTGGAAATAGGAAATATCTCCTTCGTTTCTCGTTTTCGCAAATGATGCGTTTGGGCCCATGCACGAACCACGAGTACCAAAATACTTCTTTTTAAGCCGAGTATACGAGTGATTTAGGACAACAAAATTGTTCTATTTTCTCTTAGGTTCAACAAAATGCAATTTTTGTGACCCAAGTTGTTCACTAATTTCTTCTGTATTTCCCTGATTTGAAGAACCCTATATAAATTACACTTCATTAGTATGTTGAAATTATCCTGTTTGACTCAATTTATAAGCTAATATAATTCTCAATGTATTCATACAGCATTCACGCTGGTCATTTACACAGATAACTGCAATTATACCACAATATCCTCGTACCAAACAATTCTACTCCATGACACCCTCTTGGCCATGTAACTAACACAGACACACACACTATTCGGAGCCGCATCTGAGCGGACATCGAGCCTATTTATTACCCGAGTGGTCCCGGGCCGCCACACCTGAATCAGCTGCGTCCCCCGCCCCCACCTCGCTGGCTCATTTAACAGAGGTTTCACATCGAGATCAGCCGAGCTGATAGCCGCCCGGCTGTGTTTTAATAATTACATGCACAGGAGGAGGCCGGGATGATGCTGAGGATGTATCGCCGCCGGTGGTGACGAGGCTCTTTTCGTGTGATCTTCTCTCTCTTGTTGTTGTGCAACTCTTCCCCATCCTTTTCCTTTGATGTACTTTTGATGTATTTGTTGATGGAACTGACATCATTCAAACTGCATATCTGCATAGATCATATTACAAGGGAAGTGAATACGCAAGAGCATTTATTGTTGACGCATATCTTGTGTATGGAACAACAAATTGTCGCTTTTCTGTGTGTTTTTAAGATTCGTTTTGAAGGTTCCACTGTTATGCCTATTTTATTACTTTAGTTTCTTTCAAGTGCAACACTTATGATTGGCCTTTTATACATTAACTGATCCATTGTGTTTACTTTTTTTCTTTTTGTAGAATGTAAGTCTGCTGGTCTAAAATAATGTCATCCTTGACTATGTTTGGGGTGACTGTGGCTCAGTGGTTAGCAGGTCTGTCTTTCAATCAGATGGTCGGTGGTTCGATCCCAGCCTCCGGTAGTCCATGTCGTTGTGTCCTTGAGCAAGACACTTAACCCTAAATTGCTCACTGTTGCTGTGTCTTCTGTATATCATGTAAGTTGCTTTGGATAAAAGTGTCAGCTAAATGTAATAATAATGTTGTCTATTACAACCTGACCAACTCTTATTTCTATGTGTTGTCAATGTGAATTGGCATCTGGTTTACTCTGTGTGTTAATCAATAAAGTGTACTCATGTAATTGTATATTTACCTCATTTTAGGATCTGAAAATCTGTAAAAATGACATGATGTCAATTTAACTTTCTAATAATGTGGTCAGAGAATTAGAAATATGACACAATCAACACCGCACACGTTAAAATGTCCAGACAGGAAATAAACTGCGAGCGCCCTGAAGGACAGCAGACGGTCCTAAAGACGCTCGAGGACGTCGCACAACAACAGTCTCCCGGAGCTCTAATTTAATATCGCCACCTGTCTGTCCTCACGCTCCGTCTGACCGCAGGCGCCGTTTGACCGCCGCCTAATAAAAACACAAGGCACCGGTCGGCAACGCCGAAAGCCTCCGTAAGCATCCTCATTCTGCATCCCCATTCTGCATCCTCATTCTGCATCCACCGCCGTCATCAAGGACGCCCGTCCCCACACAGTGGTTCAAAGTTGTCTGAAAGTCACGCTCAGAGAGAGAGCGTTAAAAGGCCGTGATAACAGCATTAAACGCCTCACCACCGACCGGCCTCGCCCACCCAGGCGTGCACACGGACCCCTGGCCGGGCGGGAAGGGCACAGAGACCCCCGGGGGGGAAGGCGGCCTGGCAGGGGTTGTCGGTGCGAGCGGTGAGCCAGAGGGCGGCGGGAAGGTCCGCGTGCGGCGAGAAGTGACCGAGATTAATGCCGGCACAAACGGGTGAGCGAGCCCACGGTGGGTGACGCTCTCCCGGCTCCCCGAAGAACGCCGTGTTGTCCTTGGAACGGATGAGCATTCAGCGTGTCGTTCCTCACTGATGAGAGGAAGAGACAGAGCATCTAATAGAGACTAACAATCGTTGCTCGCGCAATTTTAGACCCATAATTCATGCAAATGTGCCGGGGGAACGTCCCTTTGTCGAATTCTTTCCGTTCGCGCCCGGCTTTCGCTGTCTTGTAGTTTGTTTTTTTCCTGCAGATTGACTTTGTGTTTGACTTTGCCCGCTTCACCCCCCCCCCCCCCCCCCCCCGCTCTTGATTGTGTTTTGATGAATTACATCTTGTGAAATAATTTCTCTTTTATTTACTTGTCTGTTTGTTTGTCTGCCGGCGCACCTCATTTGTACAGAGGTACGAGGGAGGCAGGGGATAGGGGGGGGGGCGCTGAAATGATAAGCAGCTCCGAGTTGAATCCCAGATAGAAATTAGAGGGAAAGAGGACACGGGGCTCTGCTGATGGAGAGAGAAGTGGTTGTGGGGTGGGAGAGGGGGTGCAAATAGAGACTGGGCAATTGGCATTGAGAGAACAATTGAAGAGGCAGTGTGGTAGCAAATGAGTGGATACACTGCAAAGCAAAAAAAAAATATATATCCAGACAAATTTTCTTGCCAATTGCAATGAAACTTCCACGCTCCGAACGACTCCGAATGCTCATGCAAAAATAGAGCTGTTAGAAGTGTAAAATCCCAAATCTAAATACAAGCGTAGCACCAAAATGCTGAAGACGGCAAGGGAATAATTCATACGGCGGTCTGCTGCTCGGGGAGATTGAAAACTCTTTGAAAGTTTCTAATAAACGAACACAGCGGTCCTGCCTACTGTGAAGTTCCCTCCGTCAGACGCCACCTTCCGAGAGTCTGTTCACGCATACCGAAGTGACACGGCCGAGCAGAGAGGGAGACACCGGCAGCGACAGAAGAGGAGGCGAAGATGAGAGGAGGTGCAAGTGGGAAATGAAGGAAGGTGGACAAAGAAGGAGGAGGTGGGTGGTAAAAGAAAAGTGAGAACATTTGAGGGGAACGGATAAAAATCAAAGGTGTACGGAGGTGGTGGAGAAACCAAAGATGGAGTGTGAGGATAAAAAACATATGGAGTGGATGCCTGAGAAGAAGGAGGTAAGAAGGGAAAGAGGCGGTGAATAAAACGAGATGAGATCGAGAAGTGAAAGAATGAGGAGAAAGGGAGGGTAGAGGAGAGCTGGAGGTAAAAGAAAGGTCACAGATGAGTAGAAATATATAATGTAACAGATAATATGTTTCCCTTAAGTGAGGCGCACCATGCAGAAAATGAGCTGTCGGCAAATTTTTCCTTCAGACAGCAAAAAAGCCCAAAGTAGAAGAATATTATTTCTGCCTGTTCCCTCCCACTAAATGGAGCAGATGCACGTATTACTGGCTGCTTAAACTTAAATGCATAATCATATTAATACTAAAGTCATTTTTTCCTGGTTGAGCCGGCCAATGCCCCCCATAGGTCGGTCATAATTGGTCAAAATTGGTCAAAATTGGTCAAAATTGGCCAAAACCGATGTACGAATATTTGTTTCCAAAAGAACACACAGAGGTTTGAATATTTTCAATATTAAATTGTGATTATTATGTCCATGACACTCTCTCCCAACTGATCTGGAGTGACGCAGCACTGTGGAGCCCGTCATTTTGAGGTGTTATATATAAATAAAAGTCTGTGTTTTCACTAAATGAAATCCGCCTCACAACCCATCACTGCTCCTGGTGATCTGTCATTACGGATAACACTAAAGAATTCAGCTGTGTGAAATCAAACTGAGCCACCACTTTCTTTTCTTATGTTTCAAAGAACTGACTCTTTGTTCTCCATCTCAAGTTCTGGAATAATTATGCCGGCGACTCCAGAGATGCCATTAATCTTTGAAGAAGCAACGTCTCTTCTTTTCTTTTCTTTTGAGTAAATTGCACAAATTAAAGCAAGTGGAGGACTTCGAAACCCGAGTAGTACACAAAGATCTCTTTGTAGGCATGTGTGTTCGTGAAATGACGAAAGAAAACATGGTATGCCAACTTAATGTTCATGGAGAGAAAGTCAAGACAAGGTTAAGCAGATTTTGAGAAAAATTTGGAAACATCTAGAACATCCTCAGACTCATTTATGTTCATTTGAGTTTGAAGAAAAACTCAAATCCATCTTAATATGTCTAAAGTGTTTCTTTTCCTGGTTTTAAAGGCTGCATTAAAGTACATTCATTTAATTTTCTGAACTTACCAGACTGTTCTAGCTGTTCTACAATTTGCCTGAAAGCATATTTATGTTTATAAAAACAAACATATTGTGATTTTCTCCATATTGCCCTGACCTCACCACCGATCTGTTTTTTGTATGGACGCAAGCAAGCTCTCCATCGTGTAACCTAATTGGTCCAAAGTGGGAGAAAACCTCACCATGTCTCTGCCCTTTTCACTCCAAATGTTACGCCTGAATTTCTCCAGACCGCCGTGAACCCGGCGATGGATAAATGGGGGTTACGTTTCGCCGTATGAAAACTACAGTGCAACTTTCAGCGAGAACAGCTAATCCACGAGAGAAAACAGGATAAATGCATTAGCGAGGCCCCGTACACTGGTTCCCACTGCCTAACCTCCTCCCATCAATGATGTAGGGATTTCTATCCCTTCAAAAAGTCAGCGGTGTAAGCCTGTGGATTTGTCAGGGTCCCGACAGAGTCTTAGCTGCTGGTCTTGAATGCTTGCAGTGTATCGGTGGTCCTGCAGGACAGCGCGCCATTACCAGCAGCCAGGTACAATAATCTACTTTCAATGTGAACCCATTGTGATAGAGCATATAAAAGCTCCCTTGCAACATGTCACCAAGGCGCCGGCTCTCTGGCTTCCATTTTCATTCCTGAAAAGAAAGATCTCTGTGGAGGTCTACAACATTTCTCCACATGAAACCAGATTATTGTAATGCAAAAGCAACCGGATGCCAGGATATTCTTTTCCTCGCAGCGATTGTCGTAATAAGGACGGCCGGCGTGGGAAGACATGCCGAGTGTCTGTTTGTTGAGCTATGCCAAGACAGCATGGAGGAATTAGATCAGGGCAACAATATCACAAAGTTATTTCAAATATCCATGTCACTCAACTGTACTGTAAGAAAATACCAGATATGCATAGAGATGGGATTGATCAATCTAAGAGATAAGGATATATGTGTTTGACACATTCCTGAGAGCCTGGATGTGGTTGCTGTCCATGGTGCTGAAACGTTTGAAGCTAAGGAAAAATACTACTTCTACTACTATACAAATGAAAGCAGCAGAAAGGTAACTTCATCCAAAAAGTACAATGGAACCATATTACTAAACTTTTAATACAAATGAAAAGTTTAGAATATTCCACAGAAGGAATACCGATCAGTCATGTTTTCCTTTACACAATACTTTGTTCATCTGTTGACAGCGGTTATGGAGGATATTTTTTGTAACATATTGGCACAGATATTGATGTTGAATTATGTATGATTAGTTTAATTTGTTCGTATGTGACCACAATGCTGATTAGAGCATCATCTGAGTGTAAATAGTGGGCTGTGTCTACTTAATGAGCAATAGACTATGTTCCCATTCTGTACCACATAATAACTGTATAAACCGTGTGACAGACTATAACCTTTACAGAATACAGAATGTGTGGGTTCACCAAACTGCAACTTTGAAATTCCACTGCCAGTAAAACTTAATTATATATTATATAGTGGCCTTGTATCTGCATTTATATTATATTAGTTATTAGTTGTATTTACCAACAAAAATAATTCCACGCATTCCTTCAGTACACCCTTCTCCACCTCATGTGTCACATCAAACAGCCTCCTTCACCTTTCACCATAATGAAACAATAATTTCCATTATAATGTGCATTACAGTCTTTAATTTTAAATGAACTGCTGAAGCAATTCAGCCCGCTGTGTGTCTCAAAATTGCTGACATGTTGTATTAAAAAGATATTTACAAGAATCTATTACGGGTATTATCGACGTGACAATAGAGAGTTGAATCAGTACCTCCCGAACATCCAACAACAACTGGACATTCCCAACTTAACGTGGTTACCAGAAGATCGAGCGTTAGCCGTCAACGGGAGACCGACATCATTCAGATTCATAGCTGTGATGTTATGATTTAACCACCTTCATAAGGAGCACATAACAATTAGAATGTCTCTGCCAACATAGATCAAGATTAATGTCTCGGTAATAAATGATGAAGAATGCTTCTGGCTGTTTACGAATGCTTTCCATTCCTCTTTTGACTCCGAGTGAGTCATTTGTCAAAAACCAATATGCTGAAAATTACTGAATGAGCATGCTGCTGATTTCAGGCGGCGAAACAACAGCACATATTTGTGCGGTGCATGTGTGCGCAAT
Organism: Cottus gobio; assembly: GCA_023566465.1. Lineage (NCBI taxonomy): Eukaryota > Metazoa > Chordata > Actinopteri > Perciformes > Cottidae > Cottus > Cottus gobio. Next base: position 4,375,259 of record CM042229.1, on the reverse strand, counting down.
ACATTTCAGGGAGATTGCATTGTCACCAACGGTATTGGATTCAAATACGCTTAGCACTATTAACATTAATATCCATCAGATACTAAATGTATGCGTCTCAGCGTGGCGCAGACCTATGGGGATTAAATTATTCATTATGCCTATTTGCAGACGGGAAGAGAGATGCTCGGCTACGGAGGAGAAGAAAGCTCAAATAGGGTAAAAAGAAGAACACATAGCTCTGCTTATACTTGCATATCTGACAGCCATGACAGATGTGCAGTTTTCTCTAAGTTTTAAGACCTGCTAAGGATGATGAAACTCAAAGCACATGAAGTCATCTTTTTCTTCTTTACTCCGCCCCAACCCCTCCACCTGCAAAATCCCCCCCCCCCCCCCAAAAATAGTCAGACAGCATAAGCACTAAATGTTATGATGTAACAAGTCAAGAGAAGTCGCAATGCATCAACTCCATGCCTACGGGCCACGAAATAGCAAAGCTATTTGAATTATTGAGGGGTAGCATCAAAAAGTAAAACAAAGGGCAAAGTCTGAATGATGGCAAGTGTTCTTGGAAAATAAGCCTAATTTTTAACTCAGTATCTTAAAAGCAGGAGGCCAACTGGTTCAGGTAAAGCACAATTTAAGTCTAAGTTTATGTCACATAAAGTGCTTTATTGTGGGTTATTGTTATTATTATAGCAACAACACAATTGCAAACCCCTCCCACCGTGAGCTGCACTACAAGATGCGTTTTCAATGCAACACACAGCATAAAAATCCCACTTCCTGTACTGCTTAATCTGGGGACAGAAGCTATTTGAAACCTACAAGGAGAATATACACTGCATGTATAAGTTCCACTACATGCTTCAGAATAGCGCAACCATTTTTCATACTAAATCCTGATTATCTCCTCATTTACAAGGTCTTTGAACAAATTAAAAAGCTATAATATACAGAAAACCATTGTGAAGATAGATTATAAGGCCTTATATGTGTTAGTGATATATTGGTATAACCAGTCTCAGAGGGTCAAACCCAGAGCCCCCCATCTTGGGGGATTTGGGGTGCAAGTAAGAAGACTAGGATTACGGTTGCATTGCAAGGCACAGACACTTTATACATCCCGATGGGGGAAACTTCATAACGTTAATATCAAAAAGAAAGATGCTAGCACAAAGTAATACAATCAAACACGTTTAAAGTGGCTGTAACGACGATGACAGGCAGCGACCGAAACAGGGTTTGATTTATTAGCTGCGATAGTCATCGCCTGGTGACCGCGAGAGAGTCGCCTGCCAGGAAGCGCTAAACGTGGGTTGTTTTAAGTGTGTGGGCGCGTGACAAACGCCGACTGGTGAGGGCAGCCGCTCTTGAGCTGTAATTTTCCAATTTAAGTGGAATTGTTTTATAAATCAGATGTAAAGGCCAAGGTGCCTGTCTGAAACATAAAAAGACATAAGCAGCCGGACTGCAGATTTATCATAACAGATGGGTTTTAAAATGGGATTTGGTCCAACTAACATTGATAGTTTGCTGCAGAGTCTTGGGCTTTGACTCGAGGGTCTGTTCAAATGAGGGAATCATGCTAAACGCTCGTTTGCTGATGCTTTTTTTTGCCAACTCATGAGCTCCCCTCCAACTTCGGATCTCGCTTTTGGTGTGGAAAACTCCAAATCTTGCATCTTACCTTTTGTGGGATGCAATCTGAAAGCAATACGAGATTTAAATATATATTAACGCCATGGTACTTTCAGTAAAATCTTGCTTTGAAAAACAACCAAATCTGCATCAGGTAATGGGGTAACGGTGATTTCCACTCTAAGCCGCAGTGTGAATGCAATGCACCATTTGTCATCATTCAAGTGGAGATGGCACAAATGGGAGACGAGGGCACAACTCCGTCGTTCCCAAACCGCCTTCTAATCCCCCGGTCAATGCGAACACAAAAACACAAACACTGACAGCAAACACAACTCCGGATCCTGCAAATATCGATCTGTGTCTCGCTAAAGGGTCAGCTGATTATGACCCGGCGTTTTCTCTGCACTTTAACAACCTTTGTCTGCAACAAAGAAATGAACAACGCGGAGGAGCACCGAGCTCTCCGCCTCACTCGAAAGACGAAACAACGATCGCTCAAATCTTCAAGACAGCCTATTGTTCCGAGAATTTAATGGATTATAATAGAAAGGCTGTCGAATACGAAAAGCAAAGGTTCTTTTGAAGCACGAGCATGATTGAGATCTGGACAGTTATTGGACTTTAATATCTAATATCTCGCGAAAAAAAACAACTTTCTTCACATCGTGTTGCGTTATAAACCAGAAATGCCAAGAACTTTACTCATTCCATGTGGGTGTTGTTTCAATCCTTTAATGAAATGTTTTTTTAACCCTTTTAGATCGCCTCCCCGGTTGTTGTGTGCACATATTTAACAATGCATTCTTTTCATTCTGTAAACCAAAATATGAAGTGTGCATAAGACAGGATCAACCAATTTCAACCAAAAATACCGTTTTATATTGTTTTATATTTCTCAGAATCGTAGAAAGCCTACACAATAGATTCAAAAATGCAAAAACAGTCCACAACATGCCAAAATTGAGGAAAACCGCAGGATGAAAGCAGGATGAGTGGGTTTTCTTTCCTCACAAAGACCCTGTGCCACAACTTCAAAACAAAAACAAAAGACAGAGTAAAAAAAACAACACGCAAACACAGTTGCTTATTCAAAACCGTCTGATCTCTCTGAAACGAGATGCATCCATCGGGCCTGCAGCTGCTCCAGGCAGACGGAGGCTCGGTGTCGTGCACGAGAGCATCAATCGCGAAAGTTCAGCATGAAACGAGCTCGGGGGCGCCTCGGCCCACGCAACGCCCGCATTGATCAGCGGATATCGGTGAGGAGAGCGGGTCGGATACACAACCGTCAGGGTCACGGAGCGATCACTGAACGGGGCGATCGCTCGTCGATACGTGTTCACGGATGCACAGGGGCTGCTGGGAAGGCCAATGTTCCGTCTTTCATTTACTTCTTCTTCTTTTGAGAATAAAGCTGCGGATCGTTTCCAAGGTGAAGCCGAACATCTGCCGATTTACATGTCCATATTTATTTGGCGAGCGCAGTTAATATCCATCGGGCGCTAAGACCTGTTGTTCAGAAATCCATCTCAAGCGAACATAATTCCATTTAATTCAATAAAAATTGAATTGTATGGCTTCATAAGCAAAGCTTAGATTTGGATGTTTTGAATATTAATCAGTGCCATCGTTAACGATGATCTCAGAAATCGAAAGGATGCTGTTTCCTAAAAGCGAAACAAACCTGGAGTTGAAATACTTTTGGGAATGTGCGAGCTTCTGTGGATGGAAGAGAGGAAACACTCCAGGACGAGGATAGGTGGTCACCTGCTGCCCCAGGTTATATAGGAAATTAAATATTCTCATATATTGAATCTACAGTAAAAGCTTTGGATGTATTCTTCCTAAACCTGTAGGAAGCCAGAAGGGTGAATTGACTGGGCTCAAGTGTAGCTGAGGTTTGCAGACAAACGACCACAGGGAGATGTGAATCCACGGCGTTGCACAGATCTCTCGCGTTAGAAAATAAAACGTCCCCGGAGAAAACCGGCTCGCCACAACACAGAGTCATTAATTGTGCATCATGACCTGCCTGTCGGCCGGCTGCAGCCGGGCAAAGGGTATCCTGTGGCATCATTATATTAGGAGTCGGAGCGGAGCGGCAACAAAGAACAGGAGGGCGGCGATGTGGGATGGGGTCTGACTCGAGTCTGTGTTGTGTGTTTGTGTGAGGTTCTGAAATCGAGACAAAACAAAACACATTTTAAAGGGAGTGACGCCGCGGTCTAACAGGGCGAGGTAGAGGAGTCCACAGAGCCGGAGGCTTAACCTTGTTTTTCTTCTTTGTGTTTTTTTTTATATCTGCCCACTTCTTGAGAGGTGACCCACAACATTATTTCACACAATGTGGTCCCCCAGAATAGACAAGAGAACAAAAACCTGCAGCTTTTACAAGCGTATCTCAACACGGCCGAAGCATTCCCCGAAAGATTTAAAAAAAAACAAAAAAAAAACACAAGTCTACACTGAGGATTAAAGGAAAACCACCTACGACAGAGGCGGACCAACATCAAGGAAGCTAAAAATAAAAAAATAAAAAGGAATTACATCCCACATGGCTTATGAGTTTCATTCTTGCAGGAAATGCCGAGCTCATCCAAAAGTGGTTTATTGTGTATTTGTATATAATAACTCAAATTTAAATGAAATTCGGAGTAATTTTTTTAGTGCATTTTCTCCGAACCTTCAATAACGACATTTAAATGATTGTGAACCGTTAAACGGTGTTTTGTTGGCCGTATCAGATGGCGAGGGGCGGGACAAAGCGTCGGTATTCAACACCCTGGGAATGAGGACGGGCGGCAAGGGCACTTTATTTTGGAAACTGGCAATTAAAGAAACTGCAAGTGCTTGATTTTGGTTAAGGTCACAGGAGGAACAATGTTTTCCTCATTTAAGTCATCAGGTGCCACGGGGAGTTATCTTTAATTTGCACAGTTAGAAAGAGCATTTTATGAAAGAATCATGTAATGAGCTTATGTAGCCTCTCAGCAGCAAATATGTTTGCTTCCACAGTTAGAAAACCTAATGTGCACTTTTGGAAACGTCAACCTGATGTGTGTGCAGAGCGTCCCACCCGCCTGCTAAGAGCTCTGCAGCGTCCAAATCCCTGAACCAGTGCGCAGACATCTTCTATTCCTTTCTGGTACTATGTGCCGGTTTTAATAGAGCTCTTACTATTTTATGCAAGTTTCCGAGGCATCACAAGTCAACCTAGAGATGTTTAGAGATGGGTTAATTAGTTGAAAACCTCTGTAATGCAGGGATTCTAAAGCATGGGTCGACAAATGGCTGTGTAGCACATCTTATACATGGAAAGTGTGTCTCAGAAAATTATTTTTAAGAATTTGAGATCTTGTCTGACGAGTTATTCCGATGGAAATAAGTCCTGGAACATCGAAAATCTACAGCGCCTGGAGCACATCGGACCACGACTAGTTAATAGCTGTTCAAGCCAAGGCGGAGCTGGGAGGTCGAGAACGCCAACCTCATTATTCTGGGGGCATCGAGGTTGAGAAACACGATTGTAATGTCGTGGGAAATCTGATGAGAAGTCTCAGATCTACAGTAGCTAAACACCACTTCTGTGGCCCACGAAAACTGTCAGTCGACGCTTTCACAGCTGCAGTCGGAGTCCTTTTAAATAGTTGTTTTATTGGGGTTACTCCAAGTCAAGTCAAAAGTCTCCAAAATCACCATGTAGTTGCAAGTCTTACAGTTTCTGAATGCTGACCTTTAATCTCTTACCCTCCTCGCGGACGCCGGCATCCTCGGTCGACCCTACAACCTTTTGGAGGCTGTAGCAGGATCAGTTTTAGAGCCAGAGTGAAGGTACTGGCATCTTATGAAAGTAGGTTTCCAGACATTTAATGCTGTAGTTTCTCGAAAGGAGGTAACATTTTGGCGAGGGTAGAACTGCCATGGACCTTTTCACATGGGTCTCTTGACCTCTTACCTTTAGAGATGTGAATGAAACAGAGTCCTATGGGTACCAACGAGTCTCCCCTTTACAGACATGCATTCTTAATGCTAATCCCACGCAGTTTTGTGAAGAAAGAAAACATGTTTTTTGCATGCCGTATAAATGTGCTACAAACTGGACACCTTGAACATTCAAATTGCGTATGGCTTGGCAATGAGGGGGTTTCTGGGTAGTTTCCAGACTGGACGTGCTCGCACCGTTCTTGTAGAAATCTCCAAATGTAAAACGTTTTAGATCGCCTTAAATGCCATTTTCTATGAGGTTACTCAAGGTCTCGACTGTCTTTCATGTGGTATTTTGAAGAGACTTTTGAGAATTGTTAAATAATGGTTAAATGTAGCACCAAATCTGTGTAATAAACTGGTTTAAACCCCAAAATTGCTCAAACTATTTATGTAGAAAGAGCAAATGGAAATGGAAATCATCATGTACTTTCATCAAAATGATCAAAGCTCTTTACAATTCCACAAGGTAATCTTGTTAATACTTGTTTTCTAATATATGACACTAACTTGACACAGAGTTGTATCTCTAATTCATCTTCAGGTTCTCAGCTTTCAGATGACATTCAACTCTATGTGGCTCCTACTTTTGATCTCCCCCTAGAGATGCCCGTTAAAAAAAAAGACATATGTGGGTCATGGCTGACAATTCTTTGATGGCATAAAAGGCTAAACAAATTTTAGCGTAGATATATTTTGTAGGAGAAAAGGGTAAAGCATGTGTAAAGTTGGACATTTGTGTCATTAAATTGCAATATTCATAGAAATCGACTTATTCGTGAGACCTGACTCGGATATCGGAGAACCTTTTATGCAAGACAGACAGGTGATGTACACCTAGAATGCAAATCATGAATTGCCTTTGAATGTCTGCAACCCAGAGCTGTGGAGATCAGTGCAAACCCTTCAGAGTCTCTCCTGCACGTTCAATGCCCTCCATTAGCGCAGCAACAGCAGCCACTGAAACCCATTACTTCTCAAAATCCTGCAAAATAGACCTCGGCAGACATATTGTTACACAAAACTCAAGCCTTTTCAAACCACCAGTTGCCGGTCCGTTGCCTCAGTGCCTTCCGGCAATTGAAAGTGCACAAAAAGATTTGATCAGCTCCTGGGAGTCGAGCAACAGTGCAGCAACGGTGAAAATGCCTTTTCTGTTCCAGCAAAGGGAGCTGGTTCTCTTTCCAAAGTTATGTGCGAGCGGTGCTATCGGCTCATCGGGGAATAATACCGTCTTATCTACAAAACGGCATCTTAAACTGGGCTAATCGTGTACATCGCGTCTGTGTTTATTGGCTTGAATTCACGTTTGTTTTTTAGGAGGGGATGCTAATTCTCTTGCAAGATTAGGTTCCCAGCAGCCTCGTCTTCCACAGCGACTCTGGCTGTTAGCGAAATGTCTCTTTCCTCTTTTCCGGCCGCTTCTCAATCCAGCCTGAGGCAAAAAGGAAACAAAACAGGCTCTTGAAGGGAGCATTTAGATTGAAATTTTAAGCATCGCAAATAAGGTCCTGATCTCGTTTGGGTGTTCATTCAAGTGTGATGGCATTTACATTTTAAATTACAAAATGTCAGAGGTGTTTTAATTTCCCTGACATTAGCAGTAACTGAAGAGTCCCAGAGGCTACTTGAAACCAACTGTGAGCCCGCCTGCCTGTTTAAGGGGCATTGCACCCATTTTACACACAAAATTAAGATTTGTATTCAATCCATATAGGCAATATGCATATCAGCAATATAAAAAAAGCCATAATCAGGGGATTGTAGTTATGCATTAGAGCATTATACAATAAGTCTGCCAACCTTATGAAAACATCCAGATCTGAGTTTAAATAATGAACTCTACCACCAATGTTGTTCGTCAGCTATTAACTTATCAAGTCCATTGAAGAAGGCAACATGTACTAGCCAATCAGAGACAGGGTAGGACAAGGAATGTGGGCGGGGACATAAAAAATGTCCCCGCCCACATTCCTTTTTGCAAATTAGCACACGTGTACCATTGGTTAGGCTACCATGTGCTTAAGGTTCTTGACCCCTGTTTTATAATAAATACTATAATATTTACTCTAATTCAGTTAATTTATACAAGTAAAAAAGAAACTGCATGGTCACTTTTAAACCAAACAAGTTTGGCTAAAAGGCCATTACAGTAATTACAGTTTAATGGAGTAATGCAAAACTCCAAAGTCGCCTAATAACTTGGTGTTTTACCATTCATTCCATTCCCCCCAACATTAAATTAATACAGTATAATAAATATATACCACTGGGTGCAATATGGAAAATGTAGGATTCAGCATATTCAGAGCTTTTCTCTAAAGAGTAACTGCACGAATGAAATAAATTTACCCGAAAAGTACTGGCATTTCGCCATGTATTTATTAATGACTTAGTTTTATGTCTGTGTACTTTTAATGTAACTTCTGTTCTTGAAATAAAATAATTCAGCATTTCCTTGTAATACCGCCCCAGTTTGAGAATGATGCAGTGGGTTGGATTTAGACTACAGCCTTTTGATAAAGTTAAATACTCTGCATACGTTTTTTTTTTTCTTCCGGTGTGCACACATTTGAAAATATATCTATTTTTTAAGTTTAGGATTAATGATTGGTTTCAGAGTTTTCCGTGCAACTAGCTGAATTTGAATAATAAATTCACCCCACGATCGGCGTTGTGTGCCAATGATTTCTTTTCACAGCCAACAACAGTGTTCCTTGCTCCGTTCAAAGACAGTGTTCCTACTCAGGAACCAGACAATGTGCACTGACAGTCACGATGACGCTATGAAAGGACAGTAGAACAAGCGAAAGCAGCGAACGACAAAGAAACGACGCTCCCTCTGTTCTGAATTGAACTTTTTTTCCCCCTCCCTCTCACTTTATAATGATTGAAGAGCACAGATGCACCGAGGGGAAAGCCAAGATTAAACAGTGCCAACAAAGACTGATCGCCTGCATAGAAATGTCAGCGCTGGTAATTTCCGAGAGAACTCAGGAAAGTGACTAATTCAAAAGGCAGGTTTCTAATGAGAAAGAGGCTTTCACTCCTGGCTGACATTAAATAACCGACAAAGAACATGAACAAGGGAGAGTCTGTGAAGTTTATTTTAGAGAGGATGGTTAATGGAATAAGACTCACTTCATGCCGGTCTGGCATCTCTGTTTAAAAAGTGTAAAACTCAGACGTTACTGAACCCTTTGACTTGCAGCTGCACTTTCGCTCTTTTTCTTCATGGGTTGTAATGAAAGTATTTCGATCTCTCTCAGGCTTCGGTAAAAAAAGAAATAAAGAAAAGATGTCACCCACTGTTCACACAGACCTCTAACATTCCCAATCGTGCCACTGTTTGAGAAGTTTGCACCAGTTACTTATGTAACTGGGGTAATGTGAGTTCTGGATAACAGCCGGTGATGGATTTCTACCGCCTGCAGTGGTAAAAAAAAAAAAAATGAATTAATCTCTCCGGCTTGTGAAGAGATGACTTGTGTTTTTTAAGTCTTGATAGGGGCAGTTAGGTCAAGATAGAAGTGGCTTTAAGAAAGAGGATCCCGAGGTACACTTCAACATTAACACACTTTCTGTGATACATCAAAGCACATGCAGAAATATCATACTTTGTATTGAATACATTTACTCTAATGTGAGGACAGCTGCAATTAAGCACAGTTTAATATTGTTTTAGAAATATATGTAATAAATAATTCATATTTCAATAGTAATATTGAAGATAAGACGTATTCATATATAGCTCCCTTTTAGTAAGTATATAAAGTACTGAACTTTAGCATGTAAAAAGCTCAGTATTGTGTATTTTTGGGATACTAATGATACTAAACTTCCCACATTTCAATTACGAAATTGCATTTTTAAAATTAAATCATTTTAATCAATGGAGGGAGATTATAGCTGGTTTAAAACTGGAATTTGAAGTGACAGGAGTCCAAAGGGTCCTTATCACCTCCGTGTTTGTGCAGAGCTTTGAATGGAACAGCCCAAGATAATTCACTCCCCCCCCAAAAAAATTACACTACTTAGCATTCAAAAGGCCAGCACCAGCTGATAACTCCCCCTTATCACTGGACTGGGATGTAATAGAGTTGAACTGTATTAAATTATTCCGCCATTTTTTTGTGTGTATGTGTTTTTGCCCAGAGAAAATATTAGCATTTTAGATAAATTACCGAAGCCCGGCATTTTATCTGACTTTTTAGAACGTATTATTTTACACACTGCCTCTCAGTTTGGGGACAGAAATAAGCAAAGATAATGGAAGGTGCTTCATATTTCATCCCGAGGGTTGTGTAGCGAGTTTATGACATAGGGCTTTGCTTTCAGACGGCCATCAGGTGCCTTAGTGTTGGAGGTCTTCAATCAAAATTTACTGGAGTGTCCAATTATACGAGCACTTTTATTGATGCATTAGCAAAAAGATGAACGTCTTCATTCAGAGGGAGATGAGGGATGTTGGAGTGACCCCGTCTGAAGGGAACTGTATTTAAAGTTACTGAACAGATGCTGGAACAAGGAGGATGCCGAGGTACAGTCCTGATCAGCCACATGAAGGGTTATCCGGGTAAAAGTAATCAATTCAAGATGCTTTTTAGTTTTTTTTAACATCAAATGAATGTATGTTGCCATTCAGAGGTTTTCAATCCTGTTATCCACTGTGATAATACACATTTTTGAAAAAAAACACTCAAACAGATGAATTCATTAAGGGTTGGTTTGAACTCGTGATTTGGGGGAACTTTCTGCATTCACCAAGAACTTTCTGTGGTGAGAAGTTTTTCAACATGGAGCCATTTTCTTCTCTATTTGAGTGACAGTACGAGCCTCAGGTGATGCGGCGCTAACAGCGCTCGTTATTTCCCCCATTCCTTGGCTTCAGCCGGTCCCCTATTTTCACTGCTGAGGCCGTTATGTATATTATAGACTTTCCTTTATGGAGCTCAGATAGGACTTCAATGTATAAGGTACATGGTGCCAGACGCGTAGCCTTTATGCTAACTTACAATCTCCATGAACTCATGGTCATTTACGAGCCCACTGTATGAAAAGATAGGAATCCAAAATGTTCTTGAATGATGTCCAAAGTGTTGCAGGACCAGTGGTTCACAAACCTTTTGTCTCGTGATCGGATAAAATGAAGCCATGAGTACTTTTGATATTTACGGACAAATTCTGTAATTCATGTGCCTTCTTTTTTTAAGATGTAAATGTAGAAGAAATGTATTCTAACTGGAAGATCGATGGTGTTTTTTGGACTTTACATTGTTTTATGACCTCAGCTGCAAATCTGTTGTGAGTGAAGGACATTTAAAAAAAAATGATGGTGGGTCAGACAGGAAGCACTGGACTCCCCGCCAAGTCTGTCCTCCCCCCATCCAACTTGACCTTCTGCTCTTACATGACTCCTGATGATAATATATAATTAGATACCCCCAACGCTCAGCGGATGATATGAAACTGACCCCCAAAAAAAACACACAAAACCCTGAGCGCTCGCGGTAATGGCTTCGTAAACAGCCCGCTATTCTGGTAAGTAATGACCCATGAAGGGACCCTTCTGTGAGCCAGTGGCTATATCTAGCCGACGGCTTTTGGCCCGCTCATGAAATGTGCTCTGACACTGACAGAGTGAGACAGGTGGCAGAGGCTGCAATGGATGCCGAATCCGACGCCGCTCACTGCTTTCGCAGCCGAGAGGCGTCCAGCGCTCCGAGACGGGGAGTCGGAGCCGCTGAGGGGGTCGCCGGTAATTCTTCCAGGTCACGTTGCGCCGCCGCCGAGGAAACTGGAGCAACGGAGCTGATGCTTATAGTGCCTGGAAGTTAATCTGCCATTCATCTGTCCTGCAGGGGCCTTAATTACTAGCTGTGGCAGCGAAAGGTAGATCTACCAAAAGTGTGATTGACTGCATATGTTCATGCAGATCTCGTCAACCAGTCGATCCATCAAAGCAGGAGAACACACACCGAGCTGCCAGCGGTCACAACCAGAGGTGTCACACATCTGGTGGACGCCGCCATGGGGGTCCAAACACGACAAAAAGACCCAATTATGAATGTCGGGGTCTGGGTGTAGATCCAGATGGTGGAGAGGAATGAGGGCATGCTGTTCCCTACCTTATGGACTCGCTCTTAAAAGTGGATTTATACTGGTGCTGACACACTTTTAGTAGCCCTGAAGTCTTTTACACTACATCAGGGACAACACACGTCAATGTAGACAACAATGCAACAACTACAGCAGCACCTGCTTAGCCTTGTGACAATGGTGATGATATACCGTATTATACACTCAAACACTAACGGATTATCCATATTTCAACCAAAAGTCAATTTTCATAGTTTTTGCTGGACACAAATGACATTCTTGTGCATATCTTTGCAATGCTTTGTGTGATTACAAATCTGTTGAGTATAGCATTCTAGCTAGCACTAACTTTTTTTTCTCAACATTTGTCAAAAACGAGGGGGTGCATTTTGAGTCAGTTTGGGGGTAACTTTGAGTCATTTTGAGTCATACTTATGGTTTATGTTAATTTTGATTGTGTAATAGTGTTATAAACATGACACAAATGACTTATATTGACTCAGGATCTGACTTTTTTTTTTTTTTTGGGGGGATTTTTCTTGTATTTTCTGATATGTCTCAGAGGCTGAACCCTCGACCTCCCCATATGGTTGAGCTTTCGTGCCAATGAATGGAGGATGGCCCAACCGCAAGACAGACCAACACACATCCAGGCAAATAGCAGCTCCGCCCTCGGTGCCTCTAACCTCCACCTCCTCCATCATCCTTCCCACTTCCTCGTGACTGACTTGTTACTTGATATACGGGGAGCTTTCATTGCTATGGCGACACCAGAAGTGGCCGGCCCCGGGTCATCCCATCAGCCCGTCTGTCTGCATGTCCCGTCTGCTTTGTGTCATCGCTGGAGTTGAATTGACTTTGTGATGTCGGGGCGGTAAACCCAGAGCGGCGCTTCTTTTGCAGCCGAGACTGAAGAATAGCAGGATGAGCGGATTAAAAGGGAACAAGAGGGGCGGCAAAGATTTTAATGTGCTTTATGTTGAGGGCCCAATGAAGTGACCTTTGCACCTGTCTAATGGATGAATGAATTCATCCAATGCATTTCTGATATATCAGAACATTTCCAAATGCATTTCCAATGCAAAATGTATCAGATATTTGAATGGACTGTTTGGTCACATTTTAAATGAAGGGATCGTGATCCCCTCCATACCTCATATTTAAATACACTTGCCACTTTCACATAACACTTACATTCCATGCACTTTATCTTATTTTATTTGAACTTTAATTGTATATTCTACTGTTCAATTGTAAATATTCATTCATTCATTCTCATTCATTGCACTCTGTTTATTGTTAAATGTTCCCGCCAGGACAAATTCCTTGAATGTGTAAACAAACACGTCAATAAATGGTTCTGATTCTGTTTCTGATTGCATGTACAGATACAGAGCAATCTCATCCAGATTAAATCAAACCATTAAAAACTCTTTTTCACTGTCAAAGCCAAGTCATTTTTCTGTATTTTCGGTTTGTTAAATTGGCGGTCGTTAACGCTGCCGCCTTTTTTTGAAAGAATGTACAGTCATCAATAAATAAAGCCAGCTGCAAAACAAACTATGGCAAAACCCAACCTCAAATATGTCTTTTCTGAAGCCTTTTATCCAATCACTGTGTTTGCCTTCCATCTTGCCAATCAGTGCCTTTTACCTTGTCTTTCCTGAGTCTTTCCTGTATGAACACGAGCCAATTTTCATAACGAGCTCTTACAGTAATCAAATTTACAAAAACATGCTTCTCAAGAATTTCCCTTTCCTTTCTTCTCACTGTTTTTCTCACTTATATTTCTCACGCATATTAAAATCGCGACCGAGCCGGGTTCACCCGGAGGATACGGTTCATCGGTGATGTGGAGGACTTGTGGGAGAGTAGATGGAGGGCAGGACTAAGAGAGGGAAGAAGAAGCTGTCTGGCATTGTTTCCCCCTTCTGCATTCAAACTAGGCGAACATGTCCGCCCCCCATGTGTGAATCCTGCGTCAGCCAGAGGACATGACAGGTCTTCTGATAGAGATGGTGCGCCGCTGCGAGGATGCATGTCATTTTTCTCATTTATGTCTCATTTCTACGACAAGAAAACGACAACAAGAAAGCAAGAAAGAAAGAAAGAAAGAAAGAAAGAAAGAAAGAAAGAAAGAAAGAAAGGAAGGGAAAAGCTTTATTGTCTCGTTCGAGCTGATATCAAATTGTTACCATGATGTGAGCGCTGGCAACATGCAGCTGAGAATTTTTATTACTTCACGACTTTCATTGAAAAAACAATTTAAGACGCATGCTTGTGTGACATTCCCATGTAAAATGGATGTTGTGCTTCTTTCAGGGAGGAAAATAAAATTAAAAAAAAATCTTATTTTAGTTGAAAAGACAGAAATCCAACCAAATCACTCTGGTTCTCCTTTCCAGTTTTTTTTTTAAATGTGGATTATGAATTATAATGCTGTTTTAGTTTAATTACGCCTTCTTTTATTTCTCTAAAACGTATCTACAACCCCTCCCACGCTTAACAAAAGCAATACTTGAACTCCGGAGCGCAGCACATTGTTATGTATTCAAACTAGGCTATATGATTTTGTAAAACAAGCATATTTATCATTCCCAACGGGCGAGAGGAAGATGAAGCTATTGGAAAACAACGCTCCCTCGAACCTTGGAGAGCGAGCTGGGCACGGCGATGCTTCATTTCCCAACTGTGGTTCTGTATTATTATAATTTCTCTTTTCTTTCCCAGTACCAACGATGAAAAATGCGAAATAAAAAAAAATAAAAAATGAAATCACACAGCCAACCCCAGACGGCGGCTAAACCATGTTTTTGTTTTTCATCTCCCAGCAGGCCGAGCTGACGACTTACAAAGACAAATCCAACATAATTAGTACATCCAGAAATACTAACTTGTGCCGCGGCTCAGATTGCCAGATTCAAAATGGCAGCGAGGCCGTCTGCGGTCCTTTAACTGCAGACGTTTATGTGCTTGCTAAAAGTCAACATGCAAAACAAAATATTGGAATTATAGCCACAACTGAAAAACATGAGCTCAGACTCCTGAATCAGCATGAAAGTCACATTTCTGCGGGTCTGACTGCTTTGTAATTGAGATTTAACCTCTGACCTCTGAGCAGCCTTACCGCCTGTTGTAAGTAATTCTTGCAGTGCAAGAGTACCCCGATGACCCTAACCCTATGAAATCTGTTTAACTTTTTTCCAGATTTAGTAAATTTTTTCACAAATTACAGTAAAATCTTTGATTTATGATTTAAGCACATTTCGTTATCAAATATTGTTACATTACATTTTGCTGACGCTTTTAATCCAAAGCGACTAACATGCACAATTAGGGTTAAGTGTCTTGCTCAAGGACACATGGACTAGAGGAACCGGGGATCAAACCCGGATGGATGGATGGATGGATGTCTTGCTCAAGGACACATGGACTAGAGGAACCGGGGATCAAACCACCGATCCTCTGGAGAACTGCTAACCACTGATCCACAGTCGCCCCCTATCCAACCAGTAACTCTGCAATGGGTGGTGGTGGAGTGAGGATTTATGATTATATCTGTAATTGAAGTTAAAATAAATATCTGTTGGGCATCTTTTTCCCTATTGGGATAAAAACTGTAAAAAATAAGTTTAAAAAAAGAAGAAAAATTCAAATAAAAAATGTGTCCAACCATTGAATTGACTTTCAACGATTCCAATGAATTTAATGACATATTATTGGATGAATAATCCCCAAACATACATCCACATTCAAGCTAAATCCCTGATATTCAACGTTTGACATGACTCCATCCTTCACATAGCGCCCCATGCTTCACTGTGTTTTATTGCTCATTCATCTTCAACAGTATTTTCCACCTAAAATCGTGTAGAAACATCAATTAAGAAGTAGCATGGCAGACACCGGGGCCACGGCGAGGCCCCAGCAGGCCGTCACTGTTTGAAAATCATCTCCTGACCCCGTGGCGCGTCGCCGTCGCTCTCGTAATCTCCCCTGCCGCCGTCTAATTAAGCGCACCGTCGATATGAAAACTCTGCAGATTGGCCGTTGGGGAAGACAGACGGGTATTTAGACCGAGTGTTTCCTGTCACCGCGGAGGAGAGCCCGGTCCTTCAGGTGTCAGCGGCCGCTAATGTCGGATCGCTTGTTGACTCTGCGGGGGGGCGGGCGCCTCTCCTGCCAAGCGGGGATCCTGTTAGCCGAAATAATTGATTATTTATAGTCAGATCAGAGATGACCTTGATGGCTCGGCATCCGGGGCGGACGATCGCTCAAGCCGGGCCTCGTGGCAGCGTATAAATCAAACTGTGTTTTTTTCTTTATTTTTTTTTAATGAGGGATGGAGCCCGAGGGCTGAATGGAGAAGCGAGAGGTCATGTTAATGATGCCGGCAGATGTGGGTTAAGTGGAGAGGATGGCCGACTCCGCAGCCGCTCATCAGAGGAAAAAACTAATTTAGTCGCAGCGTGCACCTTCACGGATATTGGTAAATAAACAAATAATTTAGCAAACTACAGCATGTAGAGACGGATTTCCCCACTTCTGTTTGACCCTCGCAAGTTAAGACGAATACAAGCGATGCAATTTCATACGTTTGACATTAAGGCACTTTAACAGAGTTTATTTAACGATTTTCTTCCGTTTTTTTTTAGCTGATGGGTTTAAAAAATTGGTTACTCAAATTTCTAGAACTTCCTATAATCACATGTCATATGTATTAATAGTATTGCATTGATTTGCCTCAATGCAGACTGGATGTAGCCATGTGTGCATACGTTTGTGTACTTTTGTTCTGCTCCTGGTTTTCAAGGTTTCCTTAATTTGAATGACGGGAAATGGCTCTAGGGCAGAATGATATATTAAACAGATGGTGCGCCGCCATCTCCATAAAGCCAGTAAAAACACAATCACACATGACCGTGATGTGTCCACACTCCCCGTCATGCCAGGAAGTCCTCTTCCTAGCGCTCCTTTATTTTAGAGGCAAAATTCCAAGTACGGCCCTCCAGCGGTGGACCCCGTGCGCGATCTTCATCATCGCCCTCATCATCTCACTGACGGCCAGAGAACAGCGAGTGGACGGGAGGCGCGGCGCTATCTCGGGCACCCAGCATGCTTCTAAACGACACCATTAAACAAGGTCGTAATTCTCATTTTATCCGGGTCCACGCGAAACGCCGGAACGATGACCTCCCGGAGCGCTCTCGAGGCCGGACGCTCGGACTTGGCGGAGGGAGCCGGCGGGGGAGCCGGAGATTAATGCAGATAGCCGGAGGGCGCCGTTATTAGGCGGCAAAGACGGCCTGTTCCAGCCTATCGGAGGTGAAGACCCCCCTCCCAGCAGCAGGATGTGGTTCCTGTCGGGTTGGAGTATTTCCGATGAAATTAATAAAACATCCTCTGGTTTGGACTGCGGGGCCGTGTCGGAGCGAGCCGGAGCCAAATCCAATGTCAAATAATGTCAGGAATACTGAGTCAGTCCTGCTTTCCATTCAATGCTAATGAAGTTGTTCCGTATCTCTTTCCATCCATCGATCGGTGTAACTATGAAACTAACAGTGTTTGCATTATCCATCAATCTATACATTGTTGTTTTTTTTTTTAACAATTGATAAAGCATAGAGCTAATCAAATGCTAACTTATGAAACAAAGCACATCCTCACATGTGCGTCTGCACTTTTCAGTCATTTCACAGATTGAGAATACGGACGGTTTTCAGGGATCGGCCGAGAACGTTGGACAGTCTCGTATTTACGTATTTTTATTGCCAATCGCAGAAGAAGATAAAGACATGAAACTCGAAATTTGTCATAACTTTTACAATAATAAGTTGTGGACAATCTCGAAAACATTTGGAAGGACTGCAGAGACCGGCTGATACGATGATACCACTGATTATGACCCATTTACCTTCCTAACACTGGCTCGAAGCAGCTTATAAAACATGATTAAAACTATTTATGCCAGGAATAACTTTATAAACAAAATCAAAAGGTATTTTAATACAAATAAAATCATGTGTTTTCCTCTATCATTTGATTGATGTGTTTCTATGCAAATAACGACTTAAGACCACAAAAACAAAGTCAAACAAAGATTACATTTGATGATTTACACTGACTTCGGGATGGTTGAAGTTATTTTTCAGGATTGTGGGGAAAATACGTTTGTCTGGAGCCTTGCTCGCAATGAATATAATAAATCGGAATCAGAAAAACAATTGGAATCAGCCAAGAAAATACCAATCAGTGCGTCTAAAGTTGACACAAGCCTTGCTCAAGGGCTTCACACTGGAGGAAATGTATCCAGCCGATTCGGGGCCAGAACACAAGCTTCTCTAACCTTTGCGCCGCCACCGCAAACCCATAAAACCTCATAAAACCTGTAACACCGAGATCACCGCAACTTCATTGAATGCCACACAGCTCCTGAGAAGTGTTCTTTTTTTTTTGCCGATACTTGTTTAAAAAGTGGACACGCGCTTAGTGCATCTTGATCTGAAGGGACGGATAATTAAACTGTGACCTTTAACAGAGACTGTTCGTCTCACTGTTGACGGGACGCGACACAGAAGGTGCACAAAAGGACACACACACACACACACACACAAGTGCATGCCAGACTCACGTACGCACTGCAGCCCTCCTCTCGTCCTCTAGCTGTTATCTCCTGACAGCATTTGTTCTTTTTTTTTTTTTTTTTTTTCTACCATTGTCTAACCTGTCAAGCCCTGCCAAAATATGCTTTCTGTCTCCCGGTGGCTCCGTGCACACAGACGCTACCTTCCAATTATGAAGAGAGGCAGACAGAAAACTGGGTTGATAAATCTAAGGAACTTTTGACAGTGAAATGTTTCACAAGGTGATTCTCTTCCTCTTCCCCACCCCCTCCTTCTTTCCTTACCTTTCTTCCTCATTTATCATTCTCCTGATCCTTCCTTATGTGTCACATAACTCAGCCCTTAGTTGCCTGACTGCTCTTTTCTCTCAGACAAAGAGGTGCAGAGCTCGCGAGGCTATAAAAGGTGAGTCTGACGGTGTCAAAAGGACGACTGGCTTCTCATTACCCGGGTTGCAGCATCTGCACCGCACACGCGTGTGTGTGTGTGTGTGTGTGTGTGTGTGTGTGTGTGTGTGTGTGTGTGTGTGTGGGCGTGTGTATTCACATATCTCAAGTCCAGCCATCTGCCATTCTTCAGCACTGTGCTGGGGAACAATGCCCTGGTGAACTGAACACAGTAATTAAGCTGCAGCAAACAACAACAAGCACAAATCATTATGCGTGGGCAAAAAGATGCAATTCTTTAAAATTACAACAATAAAAAAAAAATTACAAAATGATACATAACTTTAAAATATCGGCAGATCTAAACATAAGTAAATGACCAAAAATAAATTAAATATATATATATACAAAAATATTGCACAATTTCTTTTTCACAGCTATGGAAAGACAGACTGTGATTATTAATATTGATAGGATGTGCTGCGTAATCACTAAAGCTCGTCTCCGTAGAGGCTAAGCTAATAGCGGAGAGCATTTACAGGTTTCCAAATGATACCGCGAGGGCCACGCTATCTTTTTCAAAACAATTGGGAAAGGTGCCAAAGCACCGGCAGCGGAGGTGCACTTTCCTCGCTGGCTAATGACCATAAAGTGAATTTACATCTCCTCGCCGTCCCCACCGCTAAATCTGCAGAGAAAAGAAGAAGAAAAAAGACGCTTTCTCCATCACGGCTGTAACCCACGGTGGAAATGATATAATGTGATCGTAAAAATGTGGTCTGGGGAGAGGTGGGAACTCTCAGCTTCTCCCCCCCCCCATCAGTGATAATTTGTTTTCCCCAGGAGGTCCACCGGCCCGGGTTTTACCCGCCGCCTAGCTTGCTTGGCTCCCAGCATGCAGTGGGGTGCGATGAGCGTGCGGCTTTGGTTCATATCAGTCATTGTAATGGTTTCTGTCCTCAATGGGAGGCCTGTGGCCACCGACAAATAGGAATGGAGTCATTTATTTACATTGCTCCCATTATCATGCATTCTCAGTCCGGTCTTGTGTGATACAGATGTTTTATTCACATATTACTTCCTTTAAGCTCGCGGTTAAGTCGGACAGTACAGCGTTATGCTGCTGTTCAGTCCCGACCTGCTCCACATTAAAGCAACGCACACACGCGTGCTCTTGAATGGCCCGGGGTGATGACATATGTTCATAATGTGGAGGATATTACGCATTCATACACAATTCAATTCAAACCGACGGCCGCACGCACAAATAAATCAACGGAAACCGAAACACACATCCGTAAAAGAAATGATGTAACGATTAGCTTCAGCATGTTTTTTGCAAGCTGTAACCTAGTTGGTGAAATAAGTTAGTGTTAGAAAGTGCTAAACATCATGTCCTGAAAATAAATAAGTAAATATAATAACTTTATAAGCTGTGTAAAGTGTGATGTACTATAATGGTGAGTGGACTGTGTTTGTTTAGAGCTTTTCTAGACTCAAAGTGCTTTCACATCACATGTCATGTCATGTGATGGCAGAGGGTACCATCAGGACTGAGTACCAGGGTCTGGCCCAAGGACTAGCGGGGCCTGGGATCGAACCCCCCCCCCATCCATCCTGATTGAAGGGCAACCCCGCTCTACCACTGAGCCCCAGTCGCCCATAATGGGCCTTCTACTGCCTTAAAATGAGGGTCTAGTGGGTCCAATTGATCAAACCAGGATTGCGGCATCCCTGCACCCTCCTGCTGTAACACTGTGAGTGCTGGCTCTCTAAAACTGGATCGTCCTTTGGTGAAGTTAAACGCAGGCGTACATGTAGACCAGAGGCGGCGGCGTCCTGCTGCCGCGGACGCAGCGTTAACATTGTTGGAGTGGGGAGGCGTGAAGAGGAGCGGAGAGAATACATGACAGCCTCACCTCCTTCAGCAGCCGGCTGCAGGTGGCAGCGAGCTCAGTCAAAACACAAGCCAGGCTGCTTCTTACAAACGGATGACTAGTTTTCTGAAGGTCATGTCAGCCCGGTAAGGAGTGTGTAAACACGTTTAAAGTGGTAGGTGGTACACAGCTGCAGACACACACATGCACACAGATGGAGTCATGGCCTAGATCAAAGGCCATCAAAGACAGGAGGGGCACTAAATGACTCTTAAAAGCTTTAATGGATGACATTTTGCCTTTGAGGGATTCAAAGGCAACTAAAGTCGGAATAAGAAGTGTTGTGATGGCACACAGCCGGAGTCCAGGGGAAAACATGGACGTTTAGCCTTCATCCAGAGGGGTAGGGGTCACAGAGAGGAACACAGTGTTTGAAGATGGAGAAAAGTGGACGGAGTTGGAGGAGGTTACAGTATTTGACAGGAACATGTGGACCAAAGAACAATTAATCAGGTTTTATTCACGATTTCCTCATTTTTCAACAGATTTTGAGCTATTTTTCAGGGTCCCCCATAACACCTGTTTTTCATTTTATGAGAAATTATATAGGTTCAAATAGAAGAGTACTTTTAGCATATTTTGATGAGAAGTATTTTTTTTCAGGTACTTTGTATCATGTGAAAATCAGTCTTAGGGTGACTATATAGTCTAGTTTTCACTGTTTTCTCAACTTCCAGCCTCACAACGTCTTAACACACACAACGCACAATGTGAAATGCAAAAGGGGGGACTGCACCCAACGGGAGGTTCACAAACAATTTTGACGCTTAGAAGGCTCCAAACCTTTTTTCACGTGAAAACCCCATTTGGATGTGAGAGACATGCAAAATCCTGCCCAAAAAATAAATAATCTTGAAACAGACGTGAGATGAGCTGTGCGTGCTGCAGATAAGACTCGCACAGCGCTGAACGTCGGCTTTGGTGTTTTTTATTTTGTATTTTTTGCAGGATGTGCGTCTTCTGTTCCTGTCGAGGCTTCACTAACGCCGGTTACCTCTGAAGGCAGACAGCTCACCGGGTTGAGAACATGACTAAATGAAGCCAACCGGGGCGGGACTGGTGTCTCGATGGGATTTTTACATCACATTTCAGTTAGCTGACGCTTTTATGTAAAGCCACTTACATGCTATACAGTACACAGTAGAGCCGGGGATCGAACCACCGATCCTCTGATTGAAAGACAGACCTGCTAACCACTGATCCACAGCGGTTAACGGTGGTTTTGTTACTTTAAATGTGCTGCAGATGGTTTAAACACATTCGGGAAGACAGAGAGGTCGGGAAGGGGAGATGAAGAGAAATCCAATGGACTGTTGGCCGGAGAGCAAGAGGAGGAAATATGGTGGTCAGCCTGAGAGAGAGAGAGAGAGAGGAAAGTAAAGCGAGAGTGATATATGTGGAAAAGTGGGAGCCGGATAAGGGAGGACTATCTTGTCTAATATGTGACAACATAATTGGGGCAGCAAAGGCTCCGGTCAGCCAGAGAGAGATCTGCAGAAAGTCCACAGAAAAGTCGATCATGAGAATAAGTTGATTTAAGCGTTGTTATCTCTACCTGCCCGTCTCATCCCTCACTTTTCATGCTTATGTTTCTGCTCCGCTCCGGCAATGACCCCATTGTAAGCTCGCCTACAAAGCTTTGATTGGCTTCTGATTTTATTTTTTTTACAAGGGAAGCAACGTCAATGAACACCAGAGCCATTTAAATGACTGAAACACAGGCATGAAGAGCCGGCATGTTGGGGCACGAGCTTTCAGAGTGTGAAAAAATGATGTACTGGTGTCCTGATGAGACATATCTGCCTCTGTCTGGTTTGATATTCTCATTTATCGGGACACCTTCATGTCTTTGTCTCCGCTTGACTCCTCAAAATCCATCTATCTATTTGTCTGTTATTGGGTAGAATTATATTAAACTGTTAAATCAACCCGTGCTTTTGTGTGGAAATGAGTGTTTCAAGGAATATAGAATAAAATATATTTCCATACTAGAATTAAGAGAAAAGAAATTGGTTCGTAGGAGGAACGTTTGTGAAAATCTCACACACAAACACCCACAAACACACATTTGTTATTTATACTTTATAGCTCATTCATTCAGCTTCTTTAACCCTCTCGACAGGCCGGTCGGACCCTCACACATGTGCTGCAGCCGAAATGCACCGAAGCCAATCTTATGTGGAGAAATGTGTCTTTTATTAAGCATGTGTCCTCATAAGAGCTGCTTTTCATCACTGATTATGCATTTTGAATAATGCTTTAAATTTGTCTTTTTCTTTGTCACATTACACAGCGTTCTGCATAGAAGTAACAAACAGCCAAACAGGTCCAGATATCCACTTTGATGAAGCACACACACACACACGCACACACACACACACACACACACACACACACACACACACACCCTCATGCATTAGGCATGAACCGCCGACAGATGAATTTGCCAACCCGCTCCATCCGGAGGACAAATGAAAGTCAGAAGCCGCGCGACTCCTAACAAGTTTGTTTTCCAACATCTGCCCGAAAGATCATTGATGCTCTCATCCTTTCTTCTTTTTTTGATGGAAGGAAAACCACTCGAACGCAGCGATGCCGGCACCTGACGGATCCTCTGCATTACAATCCTGTCCGGTGGAATCCCTTTTCTTTTTTTTTATGAAGAGAGCCCTCTCATGCTGCTGAGCGGATGACTCATTGAGCTCCTCCAGAGGACTGAGCTGGGACTCTGCTGCTCTTAACTGCGTCACATTTATCAAAAAAAAGATCTTATTCCATCAGCTGTTGGCACCAAAACAAATCAAATTGGTCTCCACTCTGACCGTCATGCTACATGGATGGTAAACATCCATTCTGCTGCTTTTCTCGGCTTCATGGTGATGGGAAGCTCACATGTCGGTATTGGATTTTGTAGTCCAATAACCTCCAATTTGATATCCATTGATCACGGATAATGTGACTAATTGTCTCTCCATTTTAAAACACATCAGCCGGGCCCACCAGGTGAGACGCACCCAGAAAGAAATGCTTCCAGCGAAGCCCCAACACAAGCCCCTCCCCCTTTTTGTTTTTAATCCGCTGTCGATTACATTTTCATTTCATTTAATTTCACTGACACTTCTATCCAAAGCGACTTACATGCTATAGTGTGTCTTGCTCAAGGACACGTCGACATGGGCTAGCGGAGCCGGGGATCGAACCACCGATCCTCTGATTGAAAGACAGATCTGCTAACCACTGATCCCACGTATGCTGAAATCTCCACATATATGCATTCACAACCCTGTAAGAGGGTTTGGATGCCCTCACATTTATGTTAATTATTTATATTTATACATATTTATTGCACTTTGGGAACCACATGGTCTGGGATCCGGCCCCCAGGATGAACGCTCTGAAGCAGGAACGACTGAAAGCAGCTCAAAGCGGCCTCAGCCACCTCATAACCCCACTCGGTTTGACAACACCGCGTTTAATAAAATCCAACATGCCTTTAATAGCATTATATAAGCATTTATGTGCTGTAGTGGATGATTCATAACCTTGTCCCGTGGTGGCTCAGTGGCATGCAGGTGAGAGCCGTGTGCGATGGTTGCTCAAGTCAGCTGCAACTGGAAATTAGCACTTCAGTGCTCTGTTTTGTTGTTGTTGTTGTTTACCCTAATGTGTTCGAGGAACATTTAACGCATATATGTTTTCACAAAATAATCTTTATGCTCTTTCATACGCAGTGTGACTGTATTATTGCTCCGTTTATGTTGCCTTTATGGCGGTAATGCTGTTTTGTTTTTTTATGCGGGCCTCTGAGCCCGGCTCTTATTGAAGAGAAGCTTTGATCACAGTGAGACGTTTACAGTGTTAAATAAAGTTTAATGAAACAATCGTAGCGCTGACATTTGTTGAAGCAACTCAGCTGCATGACTCATTTTCCAGTCTGAGCCCAAAACACATTATCTCCCATTTCAATATGTAAAGTGTGATTTTTGCGGTGATGAGTTCGTTGGCAGATTTGATTGCCGTCTTCATTGATATGTGCTGATATCGACTTGAAGGTGACGCAGAACCGACTGAATCTTCACTTTACCATCATTTCCATGTTTTTTTTTTTTTTTGTCTAAACAGAATTCATCAAATAATAGAAAAGGGACATTTCTGATGAAGATCAGGAGTTTTCAAACAATGTCAGCTTTGAGAAACTTCGAGGAACTTGGCAAACCATCTTAATTGTCCTGACGTCTCAGGAAATGGAAAAAACGGAAAAAAGGGTAAAAAACTGGAAAAAACTGGGAAAAAAGGAAAGAAACAGAAAGAAAAAAAACTGAAAAAAAGTGTAATTAGGATACGCTCGGGGGGAGTATATAATTGTATATTAGCCGGTTTGTTGGACCACATACTCGTGTTTGAAAGTCATCTTTGGAATTACCAATTTCTCCTTCTGATAATTTGACTGAATATCAAAAAATGTAAGTGACAAAAACAAAACATTCATCTGCTCTCAGAGTTAAAGGCGACAGAACAGTCTTATTCTGAAGTCGTAAAAAAGCAAACACACACCCTGATATATTGCAAAGGGAAAGAGTGAGAGCCTTGATTGACAGTAGAATCACACACACAAACACACACACACACCATCATTACAAGTTGGTTATTTGTCTATTAGAGGGTGTGTGGTGGCCCCGGTAGTCCTGGCTCTCACTTTGATGGTGCTGTTACTGAATTGCAGCTAATCAATCTGACATGCCCGGGGCATCATGTACTGCCTGTCTTCCAGATGGGGGATGTGCTGGGTGATGGCGGTGGATTACCTTATGCCATGCTTGTTAAAAGCTTTTATTCTCTATAATCATCTCTCCCTGGGACGCACAAAACTCCCTTAATTAGAATCCAAGACTTTATTTCCCTCCCTCAGTCTTTTAATTCCACGTCGTAAAAAAAGAAGAAAAAAAATTCAAAGCAAGAGCCTGGAGTCAAAATGAGCTCTCCTCTCTTTTGGCAAGAGAGTAGGACTGGAGCACCTGTGCAGGTCAGAGGAGGCAGCTTGCAGTCGCTGGTGTTATGGCCGCCGGCGAGAGGCCATGAGAGGAGGAAATGACTTCTGGAGTGTTTTAATAAGGGCTCTTTTTGAGCACTTCTGCTTCATTCAGTTCCCCCCATGGTGGAGGAGGACGGGGGGGGGTGGTTCAACCCATCTGGAGGAGAGTTTCCCCCTCGGAAAAAAAAGGTGAGCCGAGGCTCGCAGGAGGACCCTCGCGACACCGCCACACTTCCAGTGATTATTTCTAACGTTCGGTGCTTTCAGAGGAAGTGTTGGTAAGTGACGCTTCAAGATAACTGCTGCTGTCTCTCGCTGGGAGACAATGTGTGTGTGTGTGTGTGTGTGTGTGTGTGTGTGTGTGTGTGTGTGTGTGTGTGTGTGTGTGTGTGTGTGTGTGTGTGTGTGTGTGTGTGTGTGGGTGCGTGTGCGTGTGTGTGTGTGTGTGGGTGCGTGTGCGTGTTTCAACAATTTTGTGGAGACATAAATGAGTTTCACAGTCGCATTGCCATCATTATGGAGAGTATATACGTATATCATTACATTTTAGGGTGAAGACGTGTAAGGTTTGGTTTGGTGTCAGGATTTGTTAGGGATTATTGTATATGTATTTACATATAAATATATATATATATATTTATATATATATATTTAGGTCTTCACCCTAAAATGTAATGATATACATATATATATACAATATATACTCTGCATAATGAAGGCAATGAAACTCACTATGAAACTCATTTATGTCTCCACAAGATTGTTGAAACACACACACACACACAACATTTGATCCATTGGGATCCGTCTTGGCATCACATTACTTTTAGTCCTGCACCTCTCCCGTTTACAATGGAACAAAAAGTCGCTCTCTAACCACAACGGATGCGTCGTGTGTAGAAGAGAATAAGAAAACAACAACAGAAAATAAACCAGGATTGTGGGCAATCTGCTGCTGCAGAGCTGAAAGACTCGCTGACTCAGGGATGGAGAACCCCTGCTGCTTTCAGAGTGAGGACAAAGTGGATGTTCGCCCTCACCCTGATGTGCCTGATGGCATGTGACAGGAAGCTGCCACAGCGATGTTAATGCCGTACAGTCTTAAGGACAATACGTCATCTTCTGAATTGTTTCTGGGACATATTTACATTTCAACACATCCCCTTTGTTTCGGGGCTGCTCCAGGCACCCTACACCTCTGGTTTCTCAATGTGACACCTACGTATTCGACGTAATAATAAGGATTTCGCAGGCAAAGGTGAGGAATGTCGTGATGATGATGTTACAGCGGTTGTGCAGCATGAAATGGAGAACAAAGAGCGTTGGCTACACAAATCCCTGTGGTATGAATTATGCTGGAATGAACAAAACCACCATTGGGGGTGTTTGATCATGTATAAGCGCCTTCTCTGTTGTATAGTGTAGTTTAAAGGATAGAAAACAGTGGGAAGGAATGCAAAAATGTACAAATTGTGGCGTTACGCGACAAATACCGAATGTGTCGCACAATTGAATACATGAAAGGCCTCGCTGTACTTTCCTGAGGTGCATCTGTGTATCAAGTAATTGCTTCACTGCAGTATATCACAAACAAATGCATCAGTTTTCAAAGCGTTCGCTTTTGCTCAGACCTTGGGGGTCGTTCGTACAATATAATAAGTGAAAACTGTACATCTTTGGAAAATCAATCCATCCTTCCCCTTCAGGTAGAGGAGTGACGGACGCACCTCGAGCCAGAGCATCATGTTGGGGTCCGGTGGAAAAAGAGAATCAGTGAGTAATGTGGAGAAATATGACAATAGATTGAGAGAACAGAAACAATAGGAAAGAGTTGGAGAAACAAAATTTGGCCTGCTGGGTCCCGTCATGTCCGACTTTATGTAACATGAATCATGACGAGAAAGACGATGGCCGAGGAGCCGAGATAAATACGCTCAAAAATGCAATCGTGAAAGATGAGGGACTCTGCAGGAGATTGTGCGCGGTTTCTTATGAAACAACACAAATGAACATATAGATGTGTGTGTGTGTGGGGGGGGGGGGGGGGGGGTCATAGAGAGAACAGCCCCGCCGGCAATCGGTCGAGTGACGAAAAGACTCTTGTAGGTGTTGGATGACAAAAGTGTGTTAAAAAAAATGAGTGTAAAAAGAAGAAAAATATATCTATATATCACTGTAGAATACTTGAATATAGTAGAAAACACAAAAGGCCACTTGTAAACGAATTACTTGCGACTTGAAATTGGGCTAAATCCAGATTTTGGTGGGTAACAATAGTGGTCCAAATATGTCACCAAAAATGTGGATCACATTTCATCATCAATTATTCATTTAAAATGTATTATTTAGTTCAGCATTCTGGGAAATGATACTGTAAAAAAAAAAAAATTCCATATTGGCTCACAACAGCACGGCTTACTCTCTTGGGTCGTTTCCCGAGTGCTCACAATGCTAAAATGAAACATTAACAAAAACATCAACTCTGAAAGTGATATAATCACTCTTGAGCTCGTTCTTTGTCAATTCCCTCGCGCGGACCTCCAAAAAAACCTCCATCCGAGCCAATCCTCCGTCACAATTAAGTCACACATGCTTTTCACCCGCTCCCTTTAGACGGTTCTTTTTCGAATGAGTAGATTAATTAGATCTTTTCTCCTGCAGCATCTGTCTGCTGACAAAACCAACCACAATAAAACATCCGACTCCCTCGACTCTGTATTGGTTTTTTTTAGTTGAAGGAGCTGGATCTAAGAAAACCTTCCTGACTTTGTCAAAGCAGACGCCTTCAGATGCAATTTGTTTGGTCGTGTCTGCGAAGCCTTGTGAGGGAGGAACATCTGAGTAGATCTCGGAGAGTTTGGAGCTGGGAAACGTGGAAACGGGGGCTGGGAATGGGGGCCGGGAGGGGTGATTTTCCCTTTTGTTACCCTAAAAACATCAACCAAACTTGAAAATCGCCCATTTTCATCTCCGCCCGCCTTCCTTGTCTTTTAACGTCCGCCAACCATCCTTTTCGAAATCGGGAGTTAAGAAAAAAAAAAAGAATAAATCAGGCAGTCATTAGTCACAGCCTCCATCCATCCAACAGGTGGATGTGACCATCACTCATACAGTCGATATGAGCTCCCAGTACTGCTGGCCTCAGCGATTTATGCCGTGGGTCCCAGTGGCCGGCGCCGCTCTCGGGTAAACAATAAAGCCACGCAGGAGCAAAGCGTGCATACACATGTCCGTGTCCAATAAATAAACATGTACACACAGATGCATTACCAGCGAGCCGCTGCAAAAGCACATTCACACTCTGCTGGCGTTCCAGTCGGTAAACACGGCTTATTATGTGGCCATGATGCTTATTAGGACGAGAAAAGAAGAAAAAACAATAAAAGAAAATAAACAAGAGCTTCAATTCTGACTGACATTATATTCAGCTTCTGCCGGGAACATCTGCATTCAAATGATACGCAGGTTTTTATTATGCACATGGGTTAGGGGCTCTTTTACAGTGAGGGATTCAGAGGCCGGTGTCGGGAGATGGAAATCAAATAATGAATACACTTATTTTACATCCTGACTCATTTCATTTCCTCGGCGGCTCAGGGAGCGGGATGCTTGTGTCTGGAAGCCGGCAGTGATTCCCTCTTTCATGTAAACGCCACCGGACGTGAAAGTGCTCACACACACACACACACACACACTACATGGGATCCATCTTGGCAATGCATTACAGTCCTGCACCTCCTCCGTTTACAATGGAACAAAAGCAGCAAATAATGGTCTGTAGTGTTTATACGAGTTCCTCCTGTGTGTGGCGTTATCGCAGCAAACCAACACATCAATGTTCACGGATAAAGATTTAAACACACACAATGCTAATACTGCAAACAGGTAGCTGCAGATTGTCATAAATGTCCACTTTAATACTCTTTCTATTCATGCAACACAGCATAAAGATGGACACTTTCAGCTGCAGCACATCTACAGACAGGATATACTGTGTTGAGACGAAAATGTGCGATTTCTGTGTGATTGAAACGATGAGAATCAGCAGAAACGTCACTTTATAACAACAAATTGAGCACGAAAAGAAAAGAAAAATTACATTACACAGAGTTACATTATATTTAGCTGACGCTTTTATCCAAAGCGACTTACATGCTATACAGTAGACCCAGCAACAGTGAGCAATTAGGGTTAAGTGTCTTGCTCAAGGACACAACAACACGGACTGGCTGAGCCGGGGTTTGAACCACCGATCCTCTGATTGAAAGTCAGATCTGCTAACCACTGATCCACAGTCGCCTCAAACTTGCATGCTATACAGAAGACCATAGACACAGCAACTAACCCAACGGCGAGCAATCAGGGTTAAGAGTCTTGCTCAAGGAGCCGGGGATCGAACCACCGAGCCTCTGATTGAAAGACAGACCTGATCCTCTGAATGAAAGTCAGACCTGCTAACCACTGAGCCACAGTTGCACCAAACTTAGATGCTATACAGTAGACACAGCAACGGTGAGCAATCAGGGTTAAGAGTCTTGCTCAAGGAGCCGGGGATCGAACCACTGAGCCTCTGATTGAAAGACAGACCTGCTAACCGCTGATCCACAGTCGAGCTGTGTTTGAACGTCACACACTGAGAAACTTGAGGAGAAGCTGAAAGTGCAGACGGGGTGAGGCTGAGTCGTGTCCCACCAATGACACATATGATGAGATGCTGGGCTTCTGGAAGCCAAATCTAATTGGATTCTCCCTCTTTCTCCCTCTTTCTCTCTCTCCATCTCCATCAGTCTACTTCATTATCTGTCTCTCATTCTCTCGCTTTCCCCCATTTCACTTTGACTCTGTCATCCTCTCTAATCTTCTCTGCTTTGCTTTCATTTGCTGCAGTTTTGTCTCCCCCCCCTCTCCTTTGTTTTGCTCCCTCCTTTATATCTCAAAAGCTCTACATCATTGTCGCTTTCAAGTTTCTGCCTCTTTTTTCTGCTCTCGTTTTTTTTCCCCTCCGCTCTCACCCTCTCCTCCGTTCACGCTCTCTTTCTGAAACAATAACCATCCTTCACGAGCCGCTGGCGGTCACACAGTCGACTACTCATGGTGCGCTGATTACACAATGCTCCCCCCGCGCACCGCGTGTTTGAAAACCGCCGCCGCCCGCTTTTTTCCGCAGCGCCATCAAGCCACCGAAGCTGTGTGTCAGAGTGTGACACACCTTTTGGGGAAATGACTTAAAAAAAAAAAACTTTCAGGCCCCTTTTGTTAGTGTTCAGCAATTGTGTTCGCCATGAGCTTGTCAATAAAATCCCTTCAGTGAATGATGAGTTTAAACAGCCATTCAGCAAAGTGCTCATATTTCAATGCCTGGTTTCAAGCTTCAATAATCATACATACATCATACAATCTATCAGCTGGGGCCCCACTGCCCTTAACCCAACGTGACTTATGTCTTGATTTACGATCAATACCTCATCGGAATTATTCACCCCCCTTTTGACAAACGAATCAGTTCACGTTCTTTACACCAAACGTCTCAGCCGTCCTGTAGCTCCCCAGACTCACGTTTAGTTCACGAGTAAAGACAGGAAACACCGAACAGGCTTAAGAGTGTTGCAAGTTTGTGCGATGGAGAATGCAAAGGATGAATTATTAGCAATTATGGTTAAGTGATTTGCTCAAGACCACATCGAAATGGAGTAGCAGAGCTGGGGATCAAACCACCGATCATCTGATTGAAAGACAGACCTGCTAACCACTGACCCACAGTCGCCCTTTGATCAAAAGCAACTTACATTCTATACAGTAGACACAGCAACAATTAGGGTTAAGTGTCTTGCTCAAGGACACATCGACATGGACTAGCAGAGCCGGGGATCGAACCACCGATCTTCTGATTGAAAGACAGACCTGCTAACCACTGAGAATTCCAAAGGAAGTTCTGCATTAGGTTACTTGAATTCCCCAAAGTCCTTGAGCACAATATCATGCACTTGTTTTCTTTTTTGTCTTGTTTTGCTGTTACGTATTGCCTCATATTTATAACTACAGAAACAATGAAGAGATATCTGAGGAGACTTATAAAAGTAACACAA
This sequence comes from Cottus gobio, assembly GCA_023566465.1. Classification (NCBI taxonomy): domain Eukaryota; kingdom Metazoa; phylum Chordata; class Actinopteri; order Perciformes; family Cottidae; genus Cottus; species Cottus gobio. The sequence goes on along the minus strand of CM042229.1, from coordinate 4,343,486 downwards.
ACTATTTTACTAACCTGCAGCAACTGTTACCCTCCAGCAAATGATGCTGCGAAGAACTTCTTTTCAAGGATATTTTTCTATTTCTTCCAACAAATCCACATCAGGGTGTCATTTAAAGACAGATTACAGGTAAACAGATTCCACCATGTGAAAGTGAGTAAAGTAAAACAACACAATAATGCATAATTAAACATAAAACCAAGAAACACATTATCCTGCTGGCACCATTATGAAATGTTGATGAAGAACTTTACCTCAACCACAACATCAGCAGCTGCCAAACGTCTCGCCAGAGCCTGACTTATGAATTATCGATACGGGTGGAGGTGTGTTGATCCCGTCTAGACGCGAGTGCAGATGGTTCTGCTCACACAAATACACAAACATATTTATGTGGAGTTATTGTTTAATTATGCTGAGAACAAGACTTCTTAGCTTGATCCTGATGTGGGTTGAAAAGAGGCTGTTGCCTTCTCTTTGTAAGCTAAAGGTCTGTTCATTATTATGGAGAACAACTGAACTACTATCAGAAACAAATAAGTTTACCCACTTCCTGTTCCATTTTCCCAACAGGCAATTTACCCCAGCGAGCTTTTCACAATTACTTTTTGTAATTATGTTTTAGAAGTTATGTTTTAATGTGTTGATTAGAAATGACAGGTGTTTAGCATCATCTAGCTCTCAGGGTCTAGATTGCAAGGATCTGAATACCCGTCTGCTAACCTGTGGTGGCCCTTTTTTTTTTCTTTTTTAGATGTCTAGGTTGCACATAACCAATCCAACAAGATTTCTATGACAAGTTTAAGTTCAAAGCCAATCCTTATTATATACATTTGAATGCAGTCATCTATATGATTGGCAGTTATAGCATAGGTGTCTGAAAGGTTCCACTTTAAGCCACAATACCTACTTATCTATCTATCTATCTATCTATCTATCTATCTATCTATCTATCTATCTATCTATCTATCTATTCATCCATCATCAATCCATCCATTCATCCATCCATCCATGCATGCATGCATCTATCCATCCATCCATCCATCCATCCATCCATCATCTATCTATCTATCTATCTATCTATCTATCTATCTATCTATCTATCTATCTATCTATCTATCTATCTATCTATCTATCTATCTATCTATCTATCTATCTATCTATCTAACGTCGTGGGCCCTGAGGAATCAAATCATTAAAGATCACCCTTAGGCTCCGCCTCTCAGCCTGTGTTTATGTGACAGGCCTCATTATGGAATCTATTTGCTCTATTTAGGCGATCAAAAGCCCATCGGGTCCCTCGGGCACTTTCCTGCCTGTCTCTCTGCACAGCTGTCTGTCTGTCTCTGCACAGCTGTCTGTCTCTCTGCACAGCTGTCTGTCTGTCTCTGCACAGCTGTCTGTCTCTCTGCACAGCTGTCTGTCTCTCTGCACAGCTGTCTGTCTCTCTGCACAGCTGCCTGTCTCTCTGCACAGCTGTCTGTCTGTCTCTGCACAGCTGTCTGTCTCTCTGCACAGCTGTCTGTCTCTCTGCACAGCTGTCTGTCTGTCTCTGCACAGCTGTCTGTCTCTCTGCACAGCTGTCTGTCTGTCTCTGCACAGCTGTCTGTCTCTCTGCACAGCTGTCTGTCTCTCTGCACAGCTGTCTGTCTCTCTGCACAGCTGTCTGTCTCTCTGCACAGCTGTCTGTCTGTCTCTGCACAGCTGTCTGTCTGTCTCTCTGCACAGCTGCCTGTCTGTCTCTGCACAGCTGTCTGTCTCTCTGCACAGCTGTCTGTCTCTCTGCACAGCTGCCTGTCTGTCTCTGCACAGCTGCCTGTCTGTCTCTCTGCACAGCTGCCTGTCTGTCTCTGCACAGCTGCCTGTCTGTCTCTGCACAGCTGTCTGTCTCTCAGCACAGCTGTCTGTCTCTCTGCACAGCTGTCTGTCTCTCTGCACAGCTGCCTGTCTGTCTCTCTGCACAGCTGTCTGTCTGTCTCTCTGCACAGCTGTCTGTCTCTCTGCACAGCTGTCTGTCTCTCAGCACAGCTGCACAGCTGTCTGTCTGCTCGCGTTAGAGTTTTCTAACCTCCGGTCGGACCCAGGCGTTGGCTTTTGTTCCTCCCCTGCAAGACAAATCAATTCCAACGAGGACTCAAATTCTTAAGTGAAATCAGTTCCAGGTTGCTAATGCAGGCTGTCAGTATCGCTTAGTGGCAGGAGGAGATAAAGCTATTTATGGGGAAGACAGGAGATGGGAGAGACTTGCTTAGCTTGCGCCGCCTGTCCTTTTATAAGGTCCTGAGACCGCCAATTTATTTAGAAACAGATTTGAGGACATGCACACATAAAGACCTCAAGGAAGACGCATTAAAGGACCATCTGTCGGCACGCAACATAAAATCAATTCCATTTTTACTTGCAATTTGTTTATTTGCCTATTTTTCCTCACATTTTTATCTTCGGGCCTCCAGGTTTTAGTGCCGCTGCGAGCAAAATAAAAGTCCTGTTTGGTGCATTTGTCTTTTAGCCGTGTAGATAGCAGCGGCCCTCAAGTGTTCCTGCCTCCATTCCCACTTTAAACATTTTGTTGTGGGAAGTAATGCAGCAGATATACATTTGTATCGTGCCGTAGGTTTGTGTTACTGATCAGAAATATCTGTTATTATCACCTCTGGTTGCACACTTCTGTAAATGGGATTAATTCACAGTCCACAAAATGTATTGAAGCAATGGATTTTGTGAACAGCGGGTTTACTTGTGTAATGTGCTGGGTTGAATTTTATTGTCAGTTTTGTCTCTTCTGCTGATGGACTGTTCGAGGCCGAGCCTAGAAACACAGTTGGAACCGCATCACAATCAATACGCATCTGCATGGCGGGATCTGAATCCGGTTATTTTACTGCAAATGCTTATATGGCTATAATATCTCAGCCGTATTAATTGAGTACAGAATTCTTGTTAGGATGTTTTAGTAATAATAACGTTTAAATGGTCACACTACATCAACGCTTGTAAACCCGGAAATAAAGAGCGGCATAAATATTCATATTTATAGTGTTTTAAAATAATGTGTATAATAACACTGGACTAATATATGGAATTGTAAATCGCTGTAAGTGGGATAATAAACAGAATAAATATTTGAAGCCACTTTATTCGCCATCCATTTGTGGCAAAATCCACAAGAGGTAGAAACTCCAAACTTTTCCTGATGGCCAAATCTCCCCAAATCTTCACAGGTTCAGACTTTTCAGTCATGAGCAGCAACATTACAGATATTACCAGCAATACAGACACATTTATGAGGATGTTATTATCTTGCATTATTGGTAAAAGAAGCTTGGCTCTGATTGGTTCGCGGCCTCATGGATACAGTAGATATGGGTTAGAAGGAACCTGCTAACTACAAGTAGGCTTGAATACAATGAACATGACGGCAACCTCTAGTGGCCGTAATAATTATGTTGAGACGAAAGGATGGGTGGGTCAAACAAACACAGGACTTTCACCAAGGAGATGGCTCTGACTGATCCTAACCCAAACCAGTATCACTCCTGATGCCAAAACCCAACCAACCAACCCCTCAAAGGCAACCAGTGGGGCTGTAAACCACCACCAAGGTCCTGAATCAAGCTTCAGTGTTTGCAGAAGACCAGTAGCTCCTGGGGGTGACTGTGGATTAGTGGTTAGCAGGTATGTCTTTCAATCAGATGGCACCGATGAACACTGATAACACCGACGATGAAGGCCAACATGCATTCTGTGCTGGACATCTTCAAAACAGACACACGGCAGCGGTGAAGGTTAATATTGACCGAGGAACATTACAACGTTCGTGGTGAATTGTTTTGAGAATATAAATAAATATCAAACAGGCAGAGAGGGCCCTAACCCACGATTACTGCGCCTTCACAAAGGCTTGCGTTGCGTTTGGGTTGCAATAGACGTCGATGTTTATATCACATCCATTCCCTTAACTGTGGCTGCCAGCTTCAAATGAATATTGCAGCGAGCGAGGGAGCCACGGGCGTCTCAGCCTTCATTCTGACGCTACAGTATATTTAGTCAGCGTCAACGTCAAAAGGTTGCGCGCTACATTTTATGTTGATGTTCAATGCAGAGTGCCTCCTCCCTTCAAATAAGCAGGCAGATCCTCTGAGGAGATGGATCCCCATCCAGCGGCAGTTACTCTGCAGGTTGCTGCTTGTACACAACTTCAAAGCAGATCCACGGACCGGCGGCTTTGTTCTGCCCTCTGCCGCCCTCTCGCCGCTTTTCCCCCGCTTCGCGTACGTGACTTCATGCTGCTGGATATTTAAAGATATCGAATGCATGCGAGGCCCTGACAATTAGCGGGGACTGTTGCTGGGTAATTAGTCGAAAAGCAAGCGAGCCTCCGGTTTCCCCTGCACCCCTGCACACATGCATGCGCGCACGATCCCACGTCTGCACGGGCATCCGCTGACAAGGAATGAGGAGGAATATTCCAAGTGGATTCAGAGAAGTTGTTATTGTCTTTGTAGTGTTGTTTGTGAAGAGGTGCGATGTTGCTGGAGTAGCTAATTGGACAGGAGACTGGACATGGAGACGAGACACGACCAGGCTGATGAACACGTGCATACATGTGAAGTACATAGACACCACGGTGGAAGGAGAGGGGTGAAGGAGGGAAATAAATAAAAGATCGGAAAAATGAGGAATAAATAGAAAGAAGAATGCAGAAATCAACGGAAGAAATGAAGGCGGGAAAAAGGGAAACAAAGGGTAGGATGGGAAGACGGTAAGAAATATGGAAGAAAATGATAGAAGTAAAATAATAATTAAGGAAAGTAACTCCAGAAAAAGAGTATTTATTTCTATGCAAGACTCTTCTAATGGCATGATTGACACAAATGGAGGTGAAATCTAATTAATTACAGATGTAGAAGGCAAAACATCTGCTTTAAATGACGGGCTACACACATTGCTGCAAATCATAACTAAATGTAACCTTAACAAACCCGGTCATGAACAGATTGGCTGGCTGTCAGTCCACAAAATATTCCCAACTCATCAGCACAGTTTTCGCTCTAGGAGGATGACGTCGGGCATGGAGGTCATGCATGTAGGCGTGAAGGTGTGTGCTTGTGTTGCATGCCAATTGGTAAAAAGAGGGCGTGGCAGTGGGAGTTCATATCACAAAATAAAAGCTCTTAACTTCCCAAATAATTGGCGTATCGGGGCTTAGACTCCTGCAGGAGGCAACATTGCACTCAATGGCAACTTTCTATCTATGAAGCTGACATTTACCATGGAGGTCAAGTGTGTGTTAGGTTGTGTGTTAGGTTGTGTGTGTGTTTGTGTGTGTGTTTGTGTGTGATCGCAGCTATTGCGGATCCACACGTCTGTTACATGTCCTACTTCCTTTCAACTTAAACTTATTTTAATGTCCCATTTTTTACCAAAGAGAGCACAAAGATTAAAAATGAAATTAGATTCGATCCATCTGACTACGAGCGCTTTTGAAAGTGTGTATCCCGCCACTAAACAAGGTCGGTGGAGGCTGTCAGCTGACCACTAAAATGAGTTGATTTGTTTAAGGTGCTGAGACGCTGAAGGACGCAGCCGCTCGTCCTCTGGCTCCAAATCAGCTTTACTGACTTTTAGGTGACGCCCTCTGCGTTCTAATGTAGTTATGCATGTGTGTGTGTGTGTGTGTGTGTGTGTGTGTGTGTGTGTGTGTGTGTGTGTGTGTGTGTGTGTGTGCGTGTAATTGAAGTGTGTGCACGGCCTGTTTTAAGCCTACGTAATTCATGAGTGCTTGCTGAGGTGGAGTCATGGAGAGAAACACCGCGGTGCTTCCTCTGCTCCTTGCTGCAGTATTCATCACTACACTTTCCCCCAAAAATTATTTTCCGCCATCTTGGTTCCCGACGTGGGACTTTGTTCCCCGCGACACTCCATCAACACCTGCAGTCCCACTGTTCACCCGTCTCTGGCTCCTTCCTTGATTTCCCTGCCTCTTCATCTCTCACCTCCTCGTCCTCCTCTTTCTCTCATACGTCTCATTTTCGCTGCACATCCCATCCTCCCTTGACCCCTCATCCCTCTCTCCCCTCACAGTAAACCAGGGTTTTGTTTGCGTTTTGTTTACACAAAGCTTCAGGCTTCTCTTTGCTTTTCTCTTACTGAATTATTCATCGGGATCTATCGTGGGCTGAAAAGCAAGCTCCACCATGAGGTGGAAGGAATTAAAAATGAATAAATACGTACAAAACAAATAACATTCCCATCAGCCTCAGTCTACGTCGTCTTTTGCGCTAGCGTGCTAGCCTGCTAGCGCGCCAAACGATTTACATTATATGTTATTGTTGCCCTTGTGAGTGTTGCTCGACGAGTTACTTTCAAGATAAATCGATAATTAGATTTGTCGACTTTCAATTAACGTTTGTTTGCAAAGCGGCAGTGAAACACGTGCCTGAGATTTTATTATGAGATTATTCATAAGTCTAATAATATCACACTATTCTATCATTCATTTGGTGATCATTTTAAAGGGGAGAATGTAATCCAATGGAAACAACTCCAAGATGAACATGTCGTTATTGAAGGTGTGCTGTCTCTATTGAAGGTGGGAGTGTCTTTAGTGAATGTGGGCGTGTCTTTAGTGTATGTGGGCGTGTCTTTATTGGAGGTGGGCGTGTCTCTCTGCTCCAATCCCTGGTTGTTTCAACCTTCACGTGTTACGTTAGTGTTAGAGGGTGAAAACATTCCGGATGGTTTTCCCATTGAAGGAGACTTTTCCTTCACAGGACAAGGCTCACATGTCCCAGGAACATGTGGACCAGAGAACAAGTTCATAGCTCATTTATTTATGTTTTTAATCAGGTTTTATTGACCATTCACTCATTTTTCACCCGATTTTGAGCCTTTTTTAAGGGTCCCTACATGATACCTGTTTTAGTTTTATTTGAAGTTCTACAGGGTAAAATAAAAGAAGAGGACTTCAATTTGCCTTGTATAGTTGTATTTTAATATATTTTTGATGAGAAGTATTTATATTGGGTGAAAATCACCCGACGTTGGTGATGGTGTATATTTCTAACGTTAGTGTTCGAGGGTTAAAGGAGAAATGCTCCGGTGCAAAGTTATTGTATGACTGAGCATGCCAGGCAGGGTGTATTGTAAGTGGGTTCAAACTTCCTCCTCCACTGTGTGAAGTCGTGGTCGGTCATGCAGCTGACAGCGAGGGCAGAGCTGCTTCGTAACAGGTTGCCGCAATTACAGAATTTCCACATTTGAAAGCCCAGATACAGATACTTCCCCTGTCTTTGGTTGAGCTTCAAACAGAGCCCACACTTTCCCCGACTGCCACATTCAAGCACCTTTCTTTCATTTTCTTTTGCATCATTTCATCCACAAAACGTAGCATCATACATATCCTGCTTTACAGCTGCAGTCCGTTGACAAAAGGAAGATTAAAACAAGATTGAAAGTCGTAATAAGCTACTGGAGGCATGGACGCCTTTCCTCCAAAATATTTTCTCATATTCCCTAATTTGGTCCTTTGATGCTGGGCAAGAGTGTTTGTTTTGTTTCTCCACTTACTTATTAAGGTTTTTGCACTCAGGATGTACTCTTTTGTTCCTCCATGACAATGCAATTTTAGAAAAATCTTCTTTGTTTCCATCAAAAACTAAGTTCTTGTCCTCTTTTTACCAATTAATGAAGCACTTGGTTTAGTTCTTTTTTGTTGTTAAACCTTTACTATGACTTCTCATCAATTATTTTGTATAGACTATTGCAGTGATCTGTCATAACTTTGTCACTTTAAGCTATTGAGACTATAATAATAATAAAAAAGAAAACTGCATTTGCAACAAGTGGAATCATCTCAATGGCAAAGTGTTATTGGACCAAATTAATTGGATGGGTTATTTTTTACAGTGTGGTGCCTACTTCTGATATCAGTGATATCTTGTTGGCCCTAACAAAGATATGCAATGACATCACAAAATGCCATGAACTTGTTGAATGCTGGATCTTCTTGATCTGATGGAAATGTGTATAAATTGCAAAGCGTTTCCGTTTGTCAGCGTCATCGCAGTTGTGTTCCGGCAATGAAACCACTTAGTTGGGTTTGGGAAAGACATCATGGTTAACTTGAGAAGTAAAATGCAAAAACATGTCACTAACCCTGAGACACCGGCCTCAGGGATACAACCATAAGTGGGCTTATGCTTCCTCACTTGTTCAGAGGGTAGTGCGTTCACTTGGGTGAGTTTACATGATAGTCAGTACCGACAATGATGAACGTGAAGCTGGAAAGTTGTTCTTTTTTCATGCAAAATGACTTGTCGTGTCACTCAGTTGGAGGGAGAGCGTTTTTGGGACAGAAGCAGGAAGGATGGACCATGAATGCATCTGTGAATGACTTCAGAGCATTTGATCCAAGCAGAATATATTCAAACATTTATCAAAAGTTTCTCCATCTAGTCTCCCCGCCCACTGACTTCCGTTTGAGTAATTCGCTCGACAAATGTCAAAGAGCGGCGATCCGGAAACTACGGTCGACCTCGAAACGCGACCACCCCTTCAGTTTGAATTTCCATCCGCGGGCACGATCCAGGGCCACCGTCTGCGAGTGAACATCTCGGAGACGAGCGTCGGTTCGGACGCAGGATGGGATGTCGCTTCTCAGTCCTGTGCACAGACTCTGACACTGACAATCAACTCCTGAATGCAATTACCCCACATCCAGATCAGGGAGTGACCCAGGCAGTGATACAGTGCAGCAGACGTCCACATGTGATGCACAGACTGGAGGCGAAGCTGCATGTGATGAGCTGAACCACTGACAAGCAGATCTCAGAACAGGCTTCACATTGTATCACGATCATCAGGTAAACACCAACAAATAACCGAAACACAGCAGGTTTTTTCTTTTTTTTTTGGTGAGAAAATGAAAACCCTCGCAGCCACAAACTTAAACAGAGTGAGCCGGACAGATTTTA
>CM042229.1:4304511-4324511 GCA_023566465.1 Cottus gobio | reverse complement strand
TGGACTGGAAGGACCTTGTGAAGTGAAAACAAGAGTTATTCTTTGACAGAATAATTTCATTTTGAGTCAGATTTCCAGTGTTTTGGTAAAGTTATTGTGTGCAGAGAAAGATGTGTTCTATTTTGAAATGAAGAGTTAGTATATATTTAACAAAATGTGTTTTTGAGAAGAAAATTATCCATTTGGCCAATTGTGGTTTGTAGGTGTGAGTCTGTGTTAAGAGTTTAGAAAAAGTATCTGAAGTATGGGTAAGCGCTTGTTAGCGATTGAAAAAAACTGTAATCTCACAGTAAAGACACGAATTTGCTCGGCACGGCGCTGATAAGCATCCACAAAACAAACACAAATATTTCACTTCCATTCTCGGAAAAGCTTAAAATCGCTGTTTATTTTGGCGGCTCCGTTCACATTATTGTGTCCCACGCAGCAGACTTTACGATGAAAGGCAAATTCTTCAAGACTGGAAGTCCAAGTATGTGATGGAAAAGGGGTTGGCCAACCCTGTCCGCTAGAAATGAGCATCACAGCCATTACATTGATCGTTCATCTAAGCCGACATGTTGTAATTCTGGATCTCCGTGGAACTGGATATCATCAAGAGGATCAATTGGGATGACGGCACCGTTGACGTCTCCTGACACTCGCTCTGGTTTACTTTTCTGAGTGAAATAAACTGCATGACAAAGTGATTTTCTTCACACCGGCTGGCAACACATTGTGTTGATCGAAGCTTTCCATTAGTCGAGGCTTACAGGAAGAACAAGAAGCATTGAAACTATGAGCTTTCCTGGATCAAAACCATCACCAGCCATCACACCTCTGTGGTATATTGCTTCAAAGAGGACGACCATTCAATAGTAAATGTGTCTCGACCAATAACGGCACCAACCTCTCCTATTTTGATGTATTCAATCACTGTTTCCTATCAAATCAGGTCTGGTCCATACACATCAAATCATAACGCTCATCCGTGGAGAACGTTTCACAACTCTGAACTGATCAGTTTTATTGTCATTCCTGCCACGAGGTTCGGTTGATTCTTTTTTTACCGAACATGAGCCACGCGACGTCGGCTCAATTAGCAAAGGAAATTGTCACAAGTCTCCCAGACTGCAGCCGTCCACTTGAATCTCTGTATGAGGAGACGGTTCAGCAGGTTTACATGTCGGACTCATTCCACTTTGAATTGTTTTTTAGGCCTAATTCGATAATGTTGATGTTAATCTCATGCCTCCATTAACATATAGTGATGAACAGTATAACCGGACACCTCTGTTTATGTATGTTTAGAAGTTGAAATCCATAAAAAAAACAAGAATGACTTGTGAAAACTTTTTATAGAGAGTAACGTTGCAATATTTCAATTTTAATTACAAAGGGGTATTTGGTCATTTGTTCTCATTGTGGACACTGTATATTCCATCAAGCAACTCATCAAAAAACAAATGCTTAAAATTAAATTAACTTTAAATTAACTCCAAAATGAAGCCCATCCATGTCATTTTTGGATGCTCAGAGAAACTACTGTAAAGAGAGAGAGAGAGAGAGAGAGAGAGAGAGAGAGAGAGGGACTATTCACATGACTAGCTTGTCAGTGACGTTAATGTCATCCGAGCTTTATTCCTAAACCCGAGTCAGTGGTTTTGTGGCCTCAGTCCTAGCTTCCTGTGAAGAGGAAAGTTCATTTGGAAAAGAAACAATGCATGTAGCTGTTGGATCCCACACACAGAGGGGTACTTAGAGCGTCATTGTTTGAAGCCCGTGTTTGTCGTTGTAATAACGGCCCCTCCAACAACACACTGTTGAAACGCTCATTCATCACGTGCATTGCACAGCCGGCTGCAGACGGGTGTGCGCAGCAGAACCACAGACGGGTGTGTGGGCATCGTGTAATTGAGTCGAAAGGCATTCAATTATCACGGGTCATATGGAGCACTCACTCAACGCACAGTTTATTTGCTTTGTTCTTATTGTGGTGAGTTTCCTGACAGGAAACATTATCCCGCAACCGCAGAGGAGAACTCTAATTTACAGTTTTACACCAAAGCATGACGTGAAAAGTCTAAATATAAGTACTGCGATGGAAGATTTTCTTCGTAAATCGGGAAAGGGGAAATAAAGTCTCAAAATCAAAGTTGGCCGTTTATTTCTTGCAAGAAGGAAGAAACATGCAACAGCTGCACAAGGCCGTATGCAGCAAGATTTCTTCGAAAAGATATAAAAATCACAAGCATATTTATACAAAAGTAACACCCCTTTTTAGTAGAGAACAAGAATCATCGGGTACGACTAGACTGGTCTAAACCAGACCCTGTTTCTACAAAGTAAGCATTCTTATTAACACTACAATACTATCAAATATGATCAATGTTAAAGAGGCAGTAGATTCATAACGACCTCAAACACCTTGCGAGCTCTTCTTATCTACGCTAGCTTCCCAGGCTGTACAGTCATTAGACACAAACAAGTTCTCTAACTTATGCTCCACCGGTGCAACATAAGCAATGCTATATATATATTACAGTACATCGTGCTTTTAAGATACTCTGCAGGTCTCATCAGGGTTTCTGCCTGAGTGGAGAGGGAATGTGTGACGACAGGTAAAAAAAAAAAAGGCAGAAGAGGATCTACTCGCTCTCGAAGCTGCAATCCCTCAGACGGAGGAATGTGGCCGTTCTTTCCGAGCCAAAGGAGTGTCTTCATTTGACTGAGAGTGGTAGCCTCGTATCAAGCCGCCGTACTTCAGATCTCCATTTTCAAGATTTGTGAGCCAGAGAGAGCGAGATAGAGAGAGAAGAGAAGAAAATCAGAATGAGAGAAAGAGGGAGAAATAGAGGATGGAAGAGGGAATAAGAGGGACATGCAAGAGAGTATTGTAATTACATCAGGAATGTTTTTTAATTGAGTATACTTTAAAATGATTTTGAAAAACAGAAGATGGGGGGGGGGGCATGATATCACAGAGATAATACAGAAGATAAAGACAGCGATTCTCTCAAGCTCAAACCAAGTAAATTACAAAGCTAGTACATATCGTCTGTTTGTTATTGATCCAAAACTCTGTGATGCATTTATAAGGAGACAGAACTCAGTTTATGTTTTACCCATATTTCCTGTGAATCCTGATATGATTCTGTGATGATTTCTGGTAGAAATGTTTATTTATTGAAAGGAAAACACACAATTTGTGCGGCGGCGGGTGACAATTAAAAATATAATGGAATTTGGGTATTCTGTATTGCTTGGAGCCAAGTTCAGTGCACTCAGTGCACTCTCCATCGAGCATGTGATATTAATTCTTGCGTATTCAAAATAAGCATCACAGTGGGGACAAAAAGTGAAACAGTTGACGACACTTTGATAATTGTGTGTTGCGTGTCCAGAACGTGTCTCCTGTGTCCTTTTGTGTGTCTCTCTCCATGGTGCTGAAACATTTAAACCCAGTCTCTCTCTCTCTGGGTCTCTCTCTCTCTCTCTCTCTCTGGGTCTCTCTCTCTCTGGGTCTCTCTCTCTCTCTCTGGGTCTCTCTCTCTCTGGGTCTCTCTCTTTCTCTGAGTCTCTCTCTCTCTCTGGGTCTCTCTCTCTCTCTCTCTGGGTCTCTCTCTCTCTGCTGAAACATTTAAATGCCGGCTGTGGCTGAAAAGTAAAATAAATTGCATCTTGTGTCTCTTTGGCTTGACCTCGATGGATAATGTCATGAGTTCAAGGAAAGGTGTGAAGAAGAATTCACGAGGGCTTAGGAAATCCAACTAAAATTATGATCCTGTGGACTTTGTTTTCAAGGTAACTTTATTTACATTACATTTCATTTAGCTGACGCTTTATCCAAAGCGACTTACAATAAATGCATTCCACTGTGAGTACAACCAAGAATCAGAACAACAAGAATCAAGAAGGTACAATTTCATCAATAAAGTTCAACTACAAAGTGCCATTAAAGTGCTAATAAAGTCCTTTATTCAAGGTATAGCCAAAAAAGATGTGTTTTTAGTTTGTAATTTATAAATATATATATATAAGATTTCTACAGTGACAAACCCGACAATGGAGAAGGTTCCTGTCCACTTCTTCAGGAGGATGTTTTCAATTCATCACCTGTGTTATTGTGTTCATGTTATTGATAACTGAATGGTCCATCGCTTTTAATGTTGCTACTGCAAGGAATTGTGGGACGGTATCATCTCCTTTACTTTCATGAAAGGATGTTCTAGTGTACCTATGAATATAAATGGTAAATGGACTGTACTTGTACTATTCTCTCATTGGGTCTCTGTCCGTGGTGCTGAAACAAACTCTCATTGAGTCGCTCTCCGTGGTGCTGAAACGAACTCTTCTGCCTCTCTTGCTGTCTATTCATATTCAGTTCACCTTTAAAAACTAACTCACAGGCAAACTGACTGACTGAATGACCTACTGATTGTCAGGCTGTTTGCTAACCTGTTAAATGGCCCCCAGTAGTTTACTGGCTGACTGACTAACTAATTTGACAATTCAGTGAAGAATGAAGATGTCGAATTTTGTTCAAATGAAAGAATAAATTATCTAAAATCCCCACTTTGTATAGAGAGAGAGAGAGAGAGAGCAAAAGGTTGCTCAGTATTGTACTTTGACCAATTTATTCATAAACATTTAATCAAAATGGCTATAATTTAATGGTTTGATTCTGCAAACTGTTTTTTTAACTTTGATTTTCTTGTTTCCAAATCCAAATCCCAGGGAGGAAAGAAAACTAAACAAAAACAGAGGAAAGTGCTAGTTATTGTCATTTGAGTTTTGCATTCAGCATAAATATTTGGTCGCTTCGGAAATCTGCAGAATTCCAATATGTTTAGTCATTTTCTTCTGGCATGACTGTAAATATATATTTGTACCTCCTGTTATCATACTCCTCTTGATTGCTGTTGTATTGCTTCTCTAAACCAGTTAGCAGTGATTGACTTGCAAGGCATTATGGGTTGTTTTGCGTCTCATTGATGCACGGCTCTTTTATGGGTGTTTTCTATCCAGCTTTTATTTTCACTCGTGCACAAAATGCGCCAGCCCAATAAAGACTAACTGCTATTAGCGCATTTTGAATGAGGCCGAGCGGTGGAGTAGAACAACACAATAGCGCTGCAATATTATTATTTTTCATCTTCACATCAAACGGTATACACATAACCACATAAACATGCATCTCTAGGCCCCGTGGCTCTGCCCTTTATGTATGCACACGCGTGCTCACAATAATCATAGCTGTGAACAATGTCACCGTAATTACCTTTGAAACATGAATTGAGTCGCAGACTTCAGACGCGTCATACATGCAGGCATGCGCACGCCCACTCCTTTCCAAATAAAATTTGAAATTCCATTTTCCTTCTCTTACCATCCATTGTCTTTTCTCTACTCTTTTTTTTTGTGTCCTCTGCCATGACCTGCGAGTGTGGCTTGAATAACTTATGTGTGTGTGTGTCCTGTTTTATATGTGCATTTGTGATGGCTGCCCATGCAGGCGTGGGCACAGCGCTTCGGTTTGGTTGTGTGTCCCTGTGCATGCTCGTGGATGTGTCACAGCCGGAGGCGGGGGTGGGAGGGTAGAGGTTAGCTGCAACTGGCTTTTCAAACCAGGGGGACAACAACAACAACCACCACAACCCCTCTCGTCTGTCCGTCGAAAAAACTCAAGCCTCCAGCCCAGGCAGTGCCAAGCTCAGGGATCACTGGGTTTTGGCAAAGACAACCATCAACACACACACACACACACACATCTCCTCAAGCTGCAGCTGTGCACTGCACCTCCAAGCAGCACCAAGGCAATCCAGCCATCTTGTAGCAGGGGGTTTTGGGTAAAATCAAAAAAGAAATCGCCCTCCAGCAGCAATGTTGGAGGTCTTGTGAAACAGAAACTGTGAAGAGAGAATATAGATTTCAAATGCATACTCTCCAGCATCCATCACTTGATTCATACTTTCCATATATTATCAGGTATATTAGCATTAATCTCTATGAATTTGTTGGCAACGGGTTAAGATATTGGTTATATTGGTTTCTGTTTGTAGTCCGAGGGGTGTTGACCAATCACGATCCGGCAGGGTTCGGTTGAATGTGTGAAGAGCAAAAGAGACTTAAAGCATTGGTGGAAATGCAATAACGGACCCCGATGACTATCTGATCTAACAATTTAGCTTTTTTAGTGGCGTACAATTAGCTGCTTGTACATGTCGTCTCACACCTCCAACTCCAGTCTCGCATATAAAGCTGAAAATATGACTTTATATAATACGAGTGGTGCACGAAAGAGGAAGTCTTATCGAGCTGATGGGCTCTGAGATGGGCTTTTCATCAACTTAAACGTTAAACTCCCGCAACATGGTGACTTTGATTGTAAGCTGACAACATGTGGAACAACACACACACACACACACACACACACACACACACACACATCACGGGTATGACATGCTCCATCACCATGTAGCCTGGCTGAGCGAGCAGAGCCACCAGAGGCTTCGTCCCAGGTCTCCTCTTGTGTTTTTACAACTGACAGCTGTTCCAAGTTTTTGTTTTTTTTGTTATGTCATTTCTGCTCTAGTTGGTACGCTGTCCATGCAGAGTAAGTTGTAAGCACCGGTCCCATTTTAGGTTTGGGTAAAAGCAGCAGGGAGCCCCTGAGGCTGGCTGATGACGTCATACATAGTGACTTCAGTCCTTTAAGAATCCCAGGGTTTTGGTCACTGCTCTTTTGCACACTATTTTTGGAGTGCTTAAGATTATTAATACAAGAAAACTCATGGATATTATATATATCCTGCGTACACTGATATGCATTACTTCACATCTCTACATGGGGCTTGCATTGTGGTGCTGCTCGATGGTTTCTGCATGTTGAAAGGGAGTTTTTCCAATGCCACTTGCTTGCTCATGGTTGGAAATAGATGGGTCTCTGTAAAACAATACACCGTCTAGACATGCTCTATATGAAAGGTGACCTTTTAACTTGGGATTTGGAGCAAAATAAATACATCTGAATTTGACACAGAAGGAGAACGAGCGCGAGTGAGAGGCGTGTGGAAACAATGGGAAATGTGAGTAGCTGAAAGAGACAACAGGAGAGGAAAAAAAAAATAGATTAAAATCCCACACTATCTCACCCCGTCTCGCTTCCCCTCGGCTCGGTGCTGACACTCTGCTCCACCCCTCTGGGATCAGCTGGCGGGCATTTCTAACAACCTAACCGTCTGAGAATTGAGTGCAGAGGATTGTTACATGCTGGCACCGGCAGCAGGGCCTTTAACCTCCGGCTGCAGCGCCACTCAACCTCACCGAGGCCTCGCCGGACCAGGGAAGTCACCGAGGAGACGGCGAATGAAGAAGAAATGGCGGAGCGAGTTAAAAATAGCATCGGCAATACAGACGTGCTCACTGCAAATACACTCGGCACTAAAGTTATAGGTTTTACTGCGAGATAGTTATACTTCTGCTCCCAGAGTTACTTTCTTTCTGTGCCGGCAATCAAAAGATGCACAGAACAGTGAGTATATATAAGGTGCACTGTATGGCAAAGGAGTTATATACATATATATGAATAATTTATGTTACATTTATGTTCATACTGGACTGTAATCGCAAATTTGCCAACAATCGGTGCAGATAAAGCTAAATGTAGATGTCATGGTGGTTTAGTTTAGCATATATTTAACCACACCTCAACTGTGATGCAGTTGGTATACACTTGTTTTGTAAGATTATACTATCAAACTCTTTCTTGGATCCTGGCTTGAAACTTTTACACAGCGGTTGCACTCCAAGTAATTTAAACTGGATCCGACCTGGAACAAAGGTGGACCAGAAAGCGAAGCCCCCAGACCAGGCTCAGGTCAGAGGGGTTGTTTTCGGCAGGAGTGGCTCCGCTCTAGGACCTCTACTCAGCTGTCCTAAAACAAGCACATATCCTCACATAACATTGTTTAACGCCAGTGTAACGCGTGTCTGTCGGGGGAAATGCAGCAGACGGACCCTGGTGGGGAAGGTGTTGGAGGTTGAGTCGGAGCACGGGGCGAGATGGAGGTGGAGATGATGGGTTTTCAGCATGGATTGGAAAATGAGATTTCTGACGGAGAAAAGAAGATTATTCTGCCGCTGCAGTGTCGGGGAAGAGGTGGACGACGCCGAGTGACAGGACGAGAGGCGACAGGCGATCATCTGAGACCAGACCTGCTCTTTCAAACATTGCAACTACGAATACGACTGTATTTCTTTATGCTATCGTCTTATTTATTGTCCTGCATTGCAGTCTGCAGACTTAATATTATATATTACTCAAAATTAATATGGACTGTATCGCATCCAAATAGCCAAACATCCCTTTTCTTAGAAATAGAGCGAAATAAAAACCATCCCGTTTTTAGGTTTTAGCTCATGTATGCTGATTGTATTCACCCTCGACTTTTTTGGAGTTCTTGGGATGGCATTTTTTTTTTACAGCTTACAGCATTCCTCAGCACTAAAGCCAGCTTTCATAAACTCTACTTCCTCCGAGATCCACTCTGCCGAATCACCACCTTTCACATTCTCACAATCCCACAATGGAGGATTTGACCTTGCAGAGCTGGACTATTATTTCCTCCTTTTCGCTGTGACTTTGAAGATGTTTTTAAGACACAGGTGACCTTTTTTCCGCTAGCTGTAAGAATTTAGTGTTTTTCTTCCGCTTCATTCTCTTCTGTCTACAATGACATGCACTTTATCTCTCGCTGAGTCCCGGACACCCTCACCTGTATGGAAAATGGCATCTTTGCTTGCCCCAGAGTGACCATTGCTCTTATACAACTCTAGTAAGATTTCAAAAGGACTTTATTTTCCCCTTCACGCTCTGCTGAAAGCTCCCATCTTCTTAACCGCCTATTATTACAAACACATGTGTTGTGTGTAGAACTTCAGCTCTCAACTTTGAGAGCAGTGTCTTCACAACTCTCATCAAGGTTAATTTGACAGTATTATTTATGGTTCACTAAGTGCTCATTACTACATGACTGGAAAAGACAGCAGGAGGGCGCGTATACCTTGATTTTTATTTATTTATTAAATGGAAATTAAAGATTTACTCCATCAAAACTCTGTGCAGCTTTGAGTGGCGGCTCTAAAATAATTTGTTATTATGCTATGTTGGGTTAGAATATAGTTAAAATACATGCTCATGCTACAGATGCAAAATGAAAGCAACAATAGCCAAAAAGCTGTAATCACATTACATTTAGAGACACACATGCTATACAATGTAGACACAGCAACAGTGAGCAATTAAGGACACATCGACATGGACTAGCAGAGCCGGGGATCGAACCGCCGATCCTTTGACTGAAAGTCGGACACGCTAACCACTGATCCACAGGGAGACGCTAGATGTGATGAGTCGGACAAATTGTAAATAGCAGCAGACGCTTATTGGGCAGTCGCTCCTGAAATGCATTAATTTTGTAATAATCGACTGTATACTTTGCAAGTGAGAGAAGAAGAACAATCTTCAGAGGAAAGTGGACATGATTGCCGGGGGTTGCTGGTTTTGCACGTTGCTGAAAGCTGACTTCATTGTAAGAAACAGATGACAGAGTCAAACGTAATGGTTTGAGCGTTATAGGAGAACGTGTAGAGCATTTGGAGGGCCGAACATTTTACAAGCCTTTTAGTTATTGTCACGTTATCGTCTGCAAATTGTCATTACTCTTTGTGTCTCTCGGGCGGGTTCCATCGTTTCCCCCGAATCCCTCCACCTGATGATGCAAGGACAGGTCGAGCGGGAGCAACAACGGATTATTCCAGCTCGAGGAACGTCGTCCACTTCACCAGATAAAAGGGAACCAAAAAAAATAATGTTAGACACAGAAATGTAATCATCAGACTTTGCAAACACAGAGGGATGACAAGTCGTCAAGGAAGACAAATGATAGTGATAGAGGGAGCATGATAGAGAAGAAAGAGAGAGGGAGGCGGCATGAAGCAGAAGAAAAATGTGAGCAGATAAAGTAAAGTGGGAATAGAATAAAAGTGAGAATGGAGGGACGGTTAAATAACTGCATATGGAGAAAACTGAATAATAAGAGGAAGTGAGACAAGAGAGGTGATGAAATCATAAAAGGATGAAAAAGTTGCACAAGTTTTGTTTGTTAAACTTGTTTCCACCGTTTACCTCGGTTTCACTCAAAACAAATCAAGTGTTGTCTGTTACATATTAAAGCAACAGAACCAAACGAGGCCTCCTCTATTTGGGTTAACCCATTAGACCGACAGCAGGAGCTCAGATATTACTTTTTCCCCCCCCGAGATCTCCGGCCTTCAAAAGTCCCTCAGAACCGAATGTCCCGGCAGCAGCTGCAAACGGGAGTTAAAGGTATTTCAGTACGCCTGGATCGACCCACCAGCTGGCCCGGGTACACTAACGAGCCATGGGGGCTTAATTGACCAGCGGTCCTCCAACCGTCTTTATATTGTGTGTGTGTGTTCTGTCCCGTGTACAGTGCACCCATTGACAGCGTTCACATTCGCTCTTAATGACCCACGGGGCTAGTTGGTGGACAGAAAACCTGAAGCTTATTGCATCATATTCCAAGTCATTTATTTGCTGACGCTCGTCTCCAGAGCTGCTCGCCGCGAGGCCGTTCAACCCCCGACTGCTTCCAATGTCTGATCTCTTGATGTCGATGGGGACTTCTGGTGTGGTGGACGGGTCAGATTCAAGCCGCCACAAGGGGATCAATTACTTGAGATCCTCTAATTAGATTTGGTCTCTTAACGCTCATATTAAAGTAAGAAAGAATAACCTCCTCAACCAGTCCAACAGTGTTACCTTTTGAAAATATGAAATGCAACGTTTTCAGCCTCATCGACTGGTTTGATTTGTTCTCCAACAAAAGTGTTGTTGAACGGCAATGTGCACTAGGAGAGCTTCTCTGTTAGAACATTGTTAGACACAAATATTATATTTGTTGTTGGTGCTCTGCGAAAAGACCACCAACAATAAGTGTAATGCTGATAATAGTCCCAACAAACACTAAACTATTTAAGCTTCACAAAGATTGTTATGGAAGAAGAATTCAGATCTTGGGAAAGTATCCATAAATCTTCTATTTCTGGGGTAATTTTGGTGCAAAAAATGTACTGGTTTATCACTGGTGCAGCTTTTATTAGGTGACTACATAAGTTGTGAAGTTAAAATTATAAACATGAATCATATTTTGACACCTAAATGTAGTGCCTTCTAATATGTTGTGTGGATGTAAAAAGTAGCACAAAATAGAAAGTACCCATAATTGTTTTGCAATATGTTTCAGATTTCTCACCAGCAGCTTAGTCAGTGCAAAAGAAAAGCCCAAAACTAATACTTACTTTTATTTTTTGATGAGACCAACTAGTTTTCAGTCGAAAACCGATTTAGTTGAATTTTTTTTAAAAGCCCCAAAAAGACCCAAACTGCTTTAACACCCTCACGTGTATAAATAAAATTAAAAAAAAACACTCTTAGCATCCCCGTCCTTCGCCGATCACAGAGCATCACTCACACATGACGGGTCACCGGCATGCTCGGCTGTCAGAAGGCAGATATTCACGAGTCAGACAAACGAGTGCAGACTCTGCCGGTGAAGAAGCGGCAGCGAGCAGCGCTCAACACCTCGACAGCATTATCTTTAAAGACGACGTCGCGACGGGAAACTGCTTCGAGCCTCCGACAGGCAGACGGATGACATCATCACCGACGTGCCCCACAATTATCCGTTTGATAGTTTTAATTATGACATTGCACGCGGAAAGTAGACGTCTGACAGGTACGGTCGTACCCGTTTGCTATATTATAGTATACATGGTAAGCATAGCAACAGTGACTCTGCTTGGGTTCACTTTCACTAAAGAAATTGACTGATCCAGCAAACTACAAGCAAAACTTTGAAGAAAAAAAATGTTTACATTGTGTTTTGCATAAAAAAAAATAAAGTTTATATCCACGGAGATCTGATATTACAGCAGGATGACATTAACATGGTTAAATATGAAGTGGCTACTGTATGTTTTTGCAGATTAAAATTGTGCTGGAAACTCTATATCTTGAATCGCTGAGTCATGTGGGTGAACATGGTGAAATAAACCAAATAAAACAAATGAAACCTTCACTTTTTTTCTACAGCATTCAAGTCCAAGTTCAAGTCTCAAGGCCTCATTTCAGAGACTTGAGTCTGGCTTTAGTCCACGCCCCAATAGTCGAGTCCACAGTCCTGAAACCTGCCAAGTCTAACAGAGAGTCGGGTCAAGAGATGGTCCAGTGGTGCGATGTTGAATTTAACAGCCTTTTAGGGTGACGGTGATGCGATCTGTCTGCAGGACGAACACGTTTTTTTTTCTCATTTTGTTTTGGCGGGACACCACACACACACACAACAGCAGCAAATATCAGCAAATTCAAACTGTCAGTTGCTTTGTTTTTTTGGCAGGAGGGGAGGGAGTGAGGGGTGAGGGGGGGGGGGGGGGGGTCTATCTCCCCTCCCGCACATCACCAATGCTGCGGTTCCCGTCCCAGCGTTATATTTTTAGCCGTCAGATCTTTTGGCCGCTGAGTGTGAAGGCCTCCCTCATCGTGAGGTTTAAAAGGTTCGGAGTCATTACAGCGGTGGCGGCGAGGAGGAAGAGGAGGAAGAGGAGGAAGAGGCGGCGGCAGCCAGCTGTCGGGAGTTATCACCACGCTCCAGTGTGCAGACAGACTGGTCGACTTCATCTGCTCCGCCACACAGGGGCCCGGTGGCAGCCGGCCACTTCAAGGTGGAGGTCAGCAAAAGGCCAGCGACTGGAAAGAAGGCCGGCAGAATGGCCGCCGTGTGGAGAGCTGACATCGATCCGGCCGGGCGGCTCGGCTACAGCTCGTCCGTGTTGTTCACTTAGTGAACGTGAGACAACTTCACATAGAAATATGACTTTGATTGGATCGGCCCAATCAGTGGTATCTCCAAGATTTCCTCAACATTTTCTTCGATGAACAGGTTTTTAGAATAAACCTCCTCTCACGCCTTCCTTTCCACGAAGTGAGCAGCAGAGTGCAAAAGTGTGGCGACGTCATTTGCTCCGCTCAGAAGCCGACGTTAAGATTAGATTAGATTAGATTCAACTTTATTGTCATTACACATGTACAAGTACAGAGCAACGAAATGCAGTTTAGCATCCAACCAGAAGTGCAATATCAGTAAATACCAATATACAGATAATAATAAGTATTTTACAGATAATAAGTTAGTGATATAGGTACGGGATATACAGATTGATTGCGGTAATATGTACATGTTATACAGGTTGATTTGTGCATTAAATGTAGGTAGACTATAAGCAGGAACTATAAACATAATTTACAAAAGGCAAATGGGCATATGATAAGTTAAGTAATACAGATTGAGTGAACGTTAAATAGTGCATAATAATAATAAACAGTAGCTGCCTAACGTTACTAGACTAGTGCAATGCTCAGTTTTTAGTGCAGACAGTTCAAAAGTGTTTGAGTGCAGGTGTAAAGTCTTTGGTCAGTGGGGGGAGATGACGAGGAGATGGGTTTGTGGGTGGAGGTGGTTGGGGAGTAGGGGGGGTGTCAGCATGGGGCAGAGTTCAATAAGGAAACAGCTCTGGGGAAGAAACTGTTCCTCAGTCTGCTGGTCCTTGTCCGGAAGCATCTGAACCGTCTGCCTGAGGGCAGGAGGGAAAACAGTCTGTGTGCAGGGTGGGAGGCGTCCTTAAGAATGCTGCGAGCTCGACGCACGATAACACTATTATTATGTGCAGCTTGCATTACCTTAGTATGTATGTATGAGAACTACGGTGGCCTGCAGGAAGCGTGGAAATGCCAAAGGCAGACTCAGTGAAGAGGACCACCTATATATAATAAATATATATATATATATATATATATATATATATATATATATATATATATATTTATATATAGGCAGACTCAGTGAAGAGGACCACCTATATATAATATATATATATATATATATATATTTATATATAGGCAGACTCAGTGAAGACGACCACCTATATATAATAAATATATATATATACCTCAAAAGATCATTCATCTGCGGATCTTGCTATGGTTGGGGGGAAAGTACTAATTTGTATAGTTTTTTCATATATATCTATATCTATATATAGATATATATATGACATGATCATAAACATGACTATAAAAATTAGTATTTCCCCCCAACCATAGCAAGATCCGCAAATGAATGATATATATACAATATATATACACACACACACATGTATTATGTACAGTTGTTGTCTTTTTTATGTTGTAACCTTTTAAGGTGTTCACACAGAAGCAACAGCCAATTGTGTGTGTGTGTGTGTGTGTGTGTGTGTGTGTGTGTGTGTGTGTGTGTGTGTGTATATGTGTGTGTGTATGTGTGTGTGTGTGTGTGTGTGTGTGTGTGTGTGTGTGTGTGTGTGTGTGTGTGTGTGTGTATATGTGTGTGTGTGTGTGTGTGTGTGTGTGTGTGTGTGTGTGTGTGTGTGTGTGTGTGTGCGTATGTGTGTGGCATACAAAATCAATGGAAGTCTGCGAGTGGGCAAGAATAGCCTCACATCCGCTGTAGGCGGAGTGAACTGAGGCGAAGATGTGTCTGCACGAGTTGAAAATGCGCCAACGGCCAACACCAACGTGCTTATCCCCGGGCTGCATTCACATAATTCCATCAACGTGGAAAGACGGGGTAGAAGGAGGGGAACCGGAAACAAAACACTCTCAAAAACACACACAGACGCCCCTGATTATACATCGGTAGCTAGCCACAGCTAACAAGTGTTCAGTCAGCCGAACTCTGCTTTGCATCTTAAAACCCATTTATAATAATCAATAATGCATAGGACTGGGGTAATGGTGCAGCCATAAAGAAGGGAAAGCGTGATTAGGATCTTCCAAACTTCAATGAACAGAGAAAGAAAAAAAAAATTACTTTGAAATGACTTTAATTTGGTTAATTGCATTCACTGATAAATAACAGTGATAATTGCTCAAAAGTCCTTTTTTTAAGTGTTTGCGAACACAAACCCTGAACTCTTGAGAAACAAACCAAGCGCCCCCGACCGTCCCGTCGCCCTCAATATTTGATCGACTGCAAAGTTAAACCTCCTTTGATCTGCAGTGCATCAAAAAATAAAAAAAAACTGCCATCTTGTCAGCTGTAACCCTGGTATCAGAGCTGCTCCTCTACTCGTCTGAAAAATTCATACCAAAACACATCAACAACAAAGAGATGAGGAAAATGTCAAAGTATTGCAACAGGATTGCAGCAAACTTTGCTCCTCGGAAGATTTTCTTTCCTTTTTCGATCCGTCCATCTTTCGGGGGTCTGCCTGCCTCCACTTCCACCATTATCTCTCTCTCTCTCTCTCTCTCTCCTGGCCAAACCTCCTCTTCTTCCCTCACCGCTCATCCCTCGCTATGATTAGGCGAAGGGCTCCACCTTTCCCGGCTCAGAGCGTATGATTTGATAGCTGGGAATGAATCGGAAAGCAGCTTCGTATGCTCAAACTTGATGGTTGTGGAGAAGAAAAAGAAAGAAAAAACGCTCTGCCCGGCATCGAATGGCAGACAGATAAATATAGTGGATCAAAGTGGATCAGCTTAAGAGCTCCATGTTTGTCTTTGGTGGAAAAACTAAAGGAAAACTTAGAGAAGGGCCGGTTTTAACCGGCTACTTTATGAGCTGGTGGAAATAATAGGTTGGTTTGTGTGTGAGGTGTTGTATGAGTTAAATGCAGGAGATGAATTGCATTGTGGGGAAGAGTAAAGTAGGCTTGTATGTTTTTTTTCCATCAAAAAATAACATTTTGAAGCAGGGAAATTAAGAAGTTGTGAGGCCGCATTTCTACGTTTGCTGCTTCCCTATAATTTGAGTCAATGGAGGGCAGATTGATTAATCCTCCATTTAAAAAAAAAAAAACATCCATATTTTAACATAATCAACTGGATGACATTTCTTTTCATTGGCTCGGATTGCTTCTCAAACTAAATTAAAACCTAATCCAGAGAGACTTCAAACCACAGGCAATATTTACACATATCAGTCAACTCCAACTGAAAAGTGACAAAGAAAACAACTTAATCGAGCAATGGAGGTTACTGGCTCTTCCTCTCCTTCCTTCCTTCCTTCCATCTCATTCTTTCCTTCCTTACCTCCTTCACAATCACCAGTTTTTTCCATTGTCATGCAGGGACTGTGGTGTCCACGTGTTGGCCTGACCCAATGCAGGCATGAGGTGCAGAATAATGAAACACTGCCGTGTGTGTGTGTGTGTGTGTGTGTGTGCGTGTGTGTGTGTGTGTGTGTGTGTGTGTGTGTGTGTGTGTGTGTGTGTGTGTGTGTGTGTGTGTGTGTGTGCATACTGTACATGCATGAACTGGGTGCACACACACACACACACACACACACACACACACACACACACACACACACACACACGCGTCTCCTGACATGTCATGAACTAAGCACAGTGGCATAACATAACATGCCCTGTGCATAATATATGAGAGGAATTCATTTCCCACCAGGAGAGGATTACATGGAGACGCTGACTCGCAGAGCAAAGGAAGTGTGTGTGCAGGGATTAACGATGGAGAGACATTATGAATTTGTGTTTCCCTTCAAACCATAAGGAAGACATTTTGGAGTGTAAAATGTCAATTATCACAGTTTGTCGTCATGAGGTCTTCGAAACTAGATTAAAAAGTAGGTTAGTCTTTCAAAACCACCTTCGTGGTCTAATACTTAGCTCCAAATGAAGATCATCAGAACCTTTAAACATGAATATGACCTTATTCAGATACAAATCTGCTAACAGTAGGTTTAAGATTTGGTTGGTCAGGATCCTAATGTACAGTCTAAGCACGTATAATGTTCCTGATCAGATGTGAGGTCCCGGGACACGGATGTCGTATGTGTACAGATTGTAAAGCCCTCAGAGGGACATTTGTATTTGTGATTTTGGGCTATACAAAATAAACTGAATTGAAAGTAAAAAAAATAACTATAACTATCAAAAGAACGCAAAGAAGTTACAGTGTTGACATCATAATCAATGTGTTATTGTGGTGCAGAGATATCTACTGAAATGAGCAGCCAACCAGCTACTAGGACTCAGGATTCTCTCCCAGACAGAAGCCCAGCATCGGGTGTCTGATCCGAGGGGATTGCCCCGACTCCCGGCCCAACATCTTCTTTCTGAAATCAAAATGTACTCGGGCCGTATAACATCATGGCGGTGAATGTAAAACTATCGGCTGACTCAATACGTCAAGACTCTCACAGTTTCAGTACATTCTGCTTATTCTCGCCCTGCTGTTGTTGTATTTGTGCACCGACTGGAGGAAAGTTGGACAAACACGATCACAACAGAACTGTGGAAGATAACGTGGATGTTGCTGCAGGTGGACCACAACAAGAGCTTCATGCTGACAGGCCGACGCCGTACAGGGACTGTGTGTTTCTACGCTGTAGGATCTACTGTGAACAGAGTGGTGGGTGAAAGGAAACAAGAGGGAGAAGAAAGGATAATTGCACGTTGTTGGTCCACTTCTATTCCCGTCACCTTCGTAACGTCAGCTGAATTTACAGTGAAGTTATTGCAGTAGTTCAAGTGTCTGGGGAGGTTAGTACGAGTACCGGCAGACTTACACCCCAAGAAATATAAGTATGAAGCACCCTTAAATATAATGTGCATGGCTAATTTGGCCAGAGACGTGTTTTATTCAAATCAAAAGTTTATTTGAACATTTAAAACAAATGCTAAGAACCAAAAACATGCAGAATAAAAAAGAAAATTTTAAAAAAGCACAGCAAAACCATGCAAACCAAACTAAAACAGCAAAACATGTGTGGTAAAAACAAGCAAAACAGCAGCAGAAGGTACCTACAAATAACAAAACAAAAAAAAAAAGAGATTATCTTGCTGCCAAGATTCTGACTACGATAAGTTACTTGTAGAAAACTCCCCTAACCCACCACGCCAGGGACCAAAAGGGACTGGCACCATGAGTACAGGGGCCCTCTATCATTGGCTTGATTTGGGAGGGGGAGGAGCCAAACCGAGGGCTGCGTTCAACAACCCTTCTGAGGAGCGTCCCCCACTAAAATCGGCAAAAAAGGGTTGCATGAAGGAATGGATATGGACATATTTAGTGAA
Source organism: Cottus gobio (assembly GCA_023566465.1). Lineage (NCBI taxonomy): Eukaryota > Metazoa > Chordata > Actinopteri > Perciformes > Cottidae > Cottus > Cottus gobio. The sequence goes on along the minus strand of CM042229.1, from coordinate 4,306,313 downwards.
AATGTGACAGTTCGCCGATGCCGAGCATCAACACTGCCAGACTTTAAGAGCGTGTCTCTCACAGGAAAAACATGAAAAATGTCCGACGGCTGAGAGAGAGACAGAACTGATGAACTGATGAACAGATGAACAGACGGGTGGCCATATCATGTACGCGTTTGTCCACCCGGCTGTCCGAGGCCTTTACGGTCGCGCTCCGTTTATCCGACGTGTGTTGAGAATCGGAGAAGCTTGAGGTTTTTCCTCTCACTTTCATTCTCTCGTCTCTCTCTCCTCCTCCTCCCTTCTTTTATTTTGTGAGCATTTGATTCCCCCTGAGCTACGTATCACAAATTACGAATCGAGAATCCGTGAATTAGGAGATTAAGGAGAAAGGAGGAACAAGTTGGGTCTACTCCCCACAAAAAAAAAAAAAGGCCAAAATGAGACAGTGTGCCTCGCTCTTATCGGTAAAAAGGTGTGTTATCTTAATTAATTCTAAACACAGGGGAAGACAAAAGCAAAGTGGAGGCTGAAACCAGTCAATGAAGACAAAGTTCTACAGAAATTGGGGGGAAAAGTAGTTGGAGGGCAAAACCTTCAAGGAGGAAGAGGAAGACGAGGAAGACGAGGAGACATGGCGTCAAACAATAAAAGACAAAGAGGCAGTTGACTTGTTTCCCGCCTCCTAGGAAGCGAGGAAGAGAGGACCAGCGAGGGTGAGGAAGACGAGCGAACATCAAAAAGCTGTTTAATCACAGCCTGAGAGGTGTCGACACATATCACGGGCATTTATCGTTTCCCTCTATGTTCCTTTTTTGTAGATAAACATAACAATACGGCGAGTCATTACACAGGTTGTCGAGATAAATCTTCAAACAGATTTCAGTGGTCCCACATAAGCCCGACGCCGCCGCCGCCGCCGCCGTCATTTAGATTGAGCGCTATCTGCGTGGAGGGATTCCTGGAGTTATGAGAGATTGGTATTTAAAAAAGAAGCTGAATGCAATGTGAATTTTGATCAGGGAAGGGACGTTTTTCCTTGGCACTGATGTTTGAGGCAGTAAAACAATATATATATATATATATTGTTTTTTTTGTTTTTTTAAGAAGAAACGTCTGCGCCGGACGTCTCCGCCCATGGGCGAGTGTGTGTGTGAGGGGGAAAAAATGCGAGCAGATAAAGACACACACAAAAAAAAGTCCCCCCCCCCCCCCCCAAACACCTCGGGGAGCTAAATGACTCCGCTGTGAAGGTAGGAGTCGAGGCTGCTTGACCTTGATAGCGAAAACCTGCGTTCCTCGATAAATATTCAGTAGCTCGGGAGCGATGGCGCGTGCCTTCTCCTCCGCCAGATAACGGGTTATGTATGAGGCAGATGCTTCGGGTTTTGGGCCCGGCCGACGTCACCATTCGAGTGTGCCCTAAAAAAATGCGAAGAAAGAGCACCTGATGGTGCATCAATGCACTAAGCGCGCTCATGTTTTCGTGGATCGATAAACTGAACGTTTCCGTTTGCAGCTAATCGTGTCAACGTTCACGTCAAAACTAGTCAGAATGTGTGGCATGTGTTTCCTGCTTTATGGATAATATATAATGCTCTGATCCGGCTGAGGGAGAGTTATTATCTCATTGATATCAGCTCCGTTCTTGCAGGAGTGTATGCAAGTCTCGTTTCCTTTGAATCCCTCGTATGGAGACTATGAGGGACTCCGGTGGACCCCCACCACGGACACTGAATTGGAAACAGGTGCGACTGACTGCAGGCCTGTGAGAGTCTCTGCAGCCAATCAGAGGCCTGATCAGCTGTGGCTCCACACCA